>JARYZH020000033.1:0-582500 GCA_030021035.2 Notholithocarpus densiflorus | reverse complement strand
CCAAAACAATTGAAATAGACAAGATGCCCCCACCTAATAAACCCTTTAGAATGCAAGAATCTGCCCCGCAAAACCAATTAAATATAAAAACTACACATCCAAAACCATTAGAAGAGCGCCAAAATGCTACCTGAAACCCATTAATTTGCAATAATGCCCCTTTCAAAAATACTCCTCCAAATTCGATAGAATCTCCAAAACGCCACCGACAAATCCATAATTATATTTAAAAACTGCCAAAACCCCAGTAAAAACGCATTAAATTGTAAAATTACCCAGCTAAAACGATTGAAATTGCTAAAATGCCAGTAAAAAACCAATTAAAATTCTAAAATGACCCTCAAAAAATAATTATCAACTGCTTAATTACCCCTAAAAAATAAACGTAACGGCCAAATGGCCTCAAAAACCCACTAAATTGCAAAAGACTAGCATCCAAATTCATTAATATGGCCAAAATGCGACCATAACCCCACTAAATTGAAAAAAATATCCACACCAAAACAATTGAAATAAACAAGATGCCGCCCTAATAAGCCCATGAAAAAGCTAGATTCCCCCCCCCCCCTAAAAAAAACCAATTAACTATACAAAATACACCTCTATAAACAATAAAAGGGTCAAAATTCCACTTCAAAACCCATTAATTTGCAAAAATACCCCATCCAAAGTCATTAAAATGGGCGAACTGCCCCCTCTAAACACGTTAAATTACTAAAATTATCATCCAAAACCACTAAAATAGCCAAAATTCCCACAAAAAATCCATTCACCCTATAACCAAATTCATTAAAATTGCCAAATTCCAATCAAAAACTCGTTAAATTGCAAAAAAATCCCTCCAAAAGCATAAAATGGGCCAAAATGACCCATAAAAAAACCAGAAAATTGCATTAAAAAAAAAAAACCCTATCCTCTCAATTTTGTTAAAATGGTAAAACACCCCTAAAAACACATTGAATCGCAAAAATTCCAACCCCAAAACCTTTCAAAATGACCAAACTCCCCCCATAAAACACAACAAATTAAAAAGTACCTCGCAAAATTCATTGAAATGACCAAAATGCCCCGTCAAAACGCATTAAGTTGCGAAAATACTACTCTACAACCATTTAAATGGACAAAATGCCCCACTTATATCCCATTAAATTGCTGGAATATTTCCCTAAAACTATTAAACTGGCCAATATGTCCCCTTGAAACACATTAAATAGCAAAGATACCCCCTCTCAAACCATTAAAATGGCAAAAATTACATTTAAAAATCAAGTTAATTGTTAAAATACCCCTCCAAATTCAATAGAATCCTTGAATCACCACCGAAAAATCCATTAAATTGGGGAAAAAAACAACCAAAACCCTGGTAAAAAAGCATTAAATTGAAAAAATACCATCCAAAACCATTAATATGTCCAATATGCTTCCAGAATACCCATTAAATTGCAAAATTACCCAGCTAAAACAATTGAAATTGCCAAAATGCCGGTAAAAAACAATTAAAATTCCAAAATGATCCCCAAAAACCAATTAACAATTGCATAAATACCCCTAAAATACGACCTAAAACCCATTAAATTGCAAAGCTGCCAACAGCAAAAACAACTGAAATGGACAAGATGCCCCCTTAATATACCCATAAAAATGCAAGAATCTGCCCCAAAACAAATTAAATACAAAAAACTACACCAACAAAAAAATTAAAAAGGCCATAATGCCACCTGTAAACTAATTTATTTGCAAAAATAAACTTTTCAGAGTCATTAAAATGGGCAAAATGACTGCGATGAGCAATGGTTCTCTGAACTGGAAGAGGAAAGTCGTTGTAAATTCTGGAGATGATGTCTGTAGATCTGAATCTATCCCACCATTTTACAAGGAATTCCCTATCGAGTAAATTTCTGTTGATAGCATAATTCCACATGCTAATCCAGTGGATCTTGTATTGAATTGTCATATGCAAGATGGCTGGAAACTGGGAAGAATGCCTGTCAGTTTGGAATCTTGAACTGAAATATCTTAGTGCATCCTGTAGGGGTTCAGGGAAGTTTTGTGGAATTGATCCAAACATTTCCCACCACTTAAGGAACCACGAAGGTATCTGTCCTTTGAAATTCCTGTCAAACTGGATGAACCATGAGTGGTCATAAGTATCATTTTGGAAGAATAAAACCTTTTCAAAGGCATCCATATAGTCATAATAATTGTACAGGGGTTCTGATCCCTTGAGTACTGTAAGGTTTCTGAGTGAAGAGGGGTGTCCCCAATCTTTACAGCTTACAAAACTCTGAATTATGAATTTATGGAATAAGACTTTGGAGGGGTTATTCCTTTCTCTGATGTCTTCTATTCGGGCAGACTTTTCTTGGATGAGAATGCCTTTATAGAATTTGATGTTCTTCTCTGGGCTTTTGGGAAGGAAATGCCATTCATGGGGCAATACTTCCATTGCTAAAGCTAGAGGATCCGTTATGTGGGCTAAGTGTGGCTCAACATAAGAGATGTGTTGGACAAAGGGTTTCTTGATGTAAGGAGCTCTTCCTGTTCTGGGAGGAAGGGGGAAAGGAGATTGCCTAGGCATAATGGGGCCGAGGGGATCTTCTACCGTGTATGGAGAAATTGCCTTAGGAGGGAGTGTGGCTAAGGCAGAACTGTAACTGTGTTGTCCTTGGGGCCTTTGGTAATTTGGTTTTGGGATTGTGGAAACCAAATAACGATTAGCAACAACAGACGAAGACACAGGTAAGGTCTTTGGGGAGGAAGAAAAAGGTACCAATGGGCCAGGGTTCTGTGCCTGACTTGTACAGGGGCCAGGGTTCTGAGCCTGACTTGTACTCCTAGTGGTTGGTTTAGGCAACTTGGGAGGTTGGGGCTGTACGGGTTTCTTCCCGGACATTTTGGATTGGATTTTGCAAGAATTCTCTGGTTAGGAAGTCAGGTATACTGTTCTGGGTTCCTGCAATGAATTCTATATCAAAATCAAAGACTGAAAGGATGGCTTGCCAACGTGCAAAAATCTGTTTTGATGCAATGTTTTGAACATCTTTTTCTAAAACATGTTTTGCAGATTTACAATCAATCCGTATTAAAAACTTTTGGTTCAAAAGATCACTTTGAAATTTTGAAATGCATAGTACTATAGATAAAATCTCTTTCTTAATAGTACTATAATTGAGTTGAGTGGGAGTCCAGATTCCTGAATGGAAACAAACAATTTGTTCAGGGGAAGTGGGACTAACACGCTGAAGGAGAATGCCACCATAACCAATGTTAGAGGCATCTGTCTGAACGACCTTGAAGGAATTTTCAGAGGGGATTCCTAGACAAGGGAGTGTCTTGACATATTTTTTGACTTGTTGGACAACCGATGTATGGGTGGGTGTCCAAGGAGGAGGATTGGTCCGAAGTCTATCAAACAGGGGCTTGCACTGTTGCCTAAGGTTTTGATAGAAATCAGCAATGTAATTGAGGGATCCTAAGAACCTTTGGAGTTGGGTTTTATCAAGGATCTCATCTGGAAACTTTTCTGCAAACAGGATGGCTCTATCAATCGGTTTAATGACTGCATGTTTTATGTCAAAACCTAAGAACCTGACACTGGTTTGGAAAAGCTTGATCTTCGGGGCCGAGACAACAAGACCATTTCTTTTGATGGTTTGGAAGAATGTTCTGAGATGCTTCCAATGTTTGTCTAGGGATTCTGAGAAGATGAGTATATCATCAATGTATACAATGATATGACTGGAGAATGGATTGAAAATCTCATTCATGATGTTTTGGAATTCAGAAGGTGCATTCTTAAGACCAAAGGGCATTACATTCCATTCGTAATGACCAAAGGGTGTGGTGAAGGCTGTTTTGTACCTATCAGACTCTCTGATTTGTATCTGCCAGAAACCACTCTTCATGTCAAACTTACTGAAAACCACTGCTTTACAAAGCCTATTAACTAAGTCTCTTTTGTTGGGGATTGGATACCTAATCCACTCTAAGACTTTGTTAAGGGGTTTGTAATTGATGACAAGTCTAGGGACACCTCTCTCTATCTCAGCGTTTTTCTGAACATAAAAGGCTGGACAGGACCATGGTGACCTAGAGTTTCTGATGATTCCTTTTCTAAGAAGATCCTCAATTTCAGCTTTGCAAGTATCCATAAGTTCTTGACTCATTTGGATAGGCCTGGCTTTTGTGGGGATGTTCTTTTCATGGAAATCTTTCTCATAGGGAAGAGCAACTTCATGCCGTTTCCTATGCCAAAATGCTGTGGGGAGATCTGAGCAAACTTCTTGCTTGAGCTCTTCCTCAAACATCTTAATCCTTGCTTGGTAAATCTTGCAGGATAATTGCTCATCAACTCTTTTGTAGCTTAGTTCATTACTAAGGTACTTGAGGTGTTGGTTTTTGGCTTCGACAAGGTTGAGGGTCTTGGAGATGGAAACTTCTTGGAGACTATTGATGTCTCTAGGTTCTGGGCTCCTAAGAAACTTAAACTTGACAGGTTGGCCAAAAGGATGGGTAGTGATTCCTTCACTATCCGTGGTGAAAGGATATAACAGACACATGAAAGGGTTTCCTAAGATGACCCTATCTGTCATATTCTTGACTAGAACAAAGGTGGTTTTGAAACACGCATTGTCCTGGCACACATGGGCTTTTGGGACTTTGAATTCAATCTGCATTTTCCCACCGCTTGCGGAAGTTAACCTTTCCTTGGTTTTCCGGAAGTATTTCGAGGGAATGATTCCTTCTTGAATGCAGTTGAGATCAGCGCCTGAATCTATTAAGGCAACTACCTCGAATTCAAAATCTTTGCTTATGACAATCCTGACTTTGGAATGCCATTTCTGGAAGTTAATCCGACTAATGGTTTGCAAGAACGGTCCATTGACTGGTTCTGGCTCCATGTCTGCAGTAGGATTAACGGTTTCGTCAGCTTCTCCATCAGAAGGGTTCTGTAATGAGATTCTGTCCTCATTGCCTTCTTGAGAAGTACTTTCCAAATCTTTGACCCTAAGGTTCATAAGACCATAATCAACACTGAGGATGACTAAGTCTTGCTCAAGGCTTTTTACTTCAGACTTGGTATCCTTAATCTCTTTCTGGAGATCTTGGATTGTAATCTCTTTCTTGGATTTGGTAAATCTATTGTAGATTTTTTCCAAGTTGACTTTGGGTTCCTGAAACCTAGGTTTGGATGTACTGGCTTCCTTAACTAGGGTTGTGTGGAACTTACTGAGTCTTTGAGATTTCTCATTTGGATCCTTGATCTGCTTTATGAGATCTAGGAGGAGTTCTTCATGTTGAGAAAGAACTTTGATAGTGTTGTTCCTGCAACAGCTATCTTGGCATGGTATGACATCATCTGGACTACTAGAGGTGCTATCTGAAACTCTAGGAGAAGATGAAGACTGGTAAATCTGGCAAATCTCTCTACCAATAGAACTATTGGGGGACACCTTTTCTGGATGGCCGAGTTCTAGGACTTTGGAGATATCTTCAGATACTAAGGAATGGGTAAGGGAGATGCCTGGACATTTTTTCTTGTAATGTCCTTTCTTTCCACACTTAAAGCATTTTCCTTTTGCTTTAGGCTTGAGATTAGCAATAGGGTTGGGGTTCCCTTTGAGGTTTCCTTTCTTATAGAAGCCATTGTTCAGTAACTTTTGTCTTCTATATTCTCTGGAAACAACCTTCTGCCTGTGGAAGTCTTTGAAGGCTGGGTTTCCTCTAAACTTGGATATCCATTTCTTAGGAGGAAGTGGGGGTGTGTCATCAAGCTGGTCATCTAGGGGTTCTGTCTCCTTTTCACTTTCTGAGGAGGTTTCATTAGAACTGCTAGAAGATATGTGAGCTTCTAAGACTTTTATCTGTGGTGAAGGAGAGGGAGGTTTTTCTTCTTCCTGTGGAGGAATCCTAACGCTTGTGGACTGGTTAGGTTTATCTGAAGGTTTGGTAATGACACAGTTCTTTTTATGCCATTGGAAATGTTTCTCAAAGTATTCAAAGAAAGGATAATCTACTTTTACCTCTTTCATGAATAACTTCCATTTCTCCAAAACTTCAACCTTTTGATCCTGGGTATGGTTGGCTCTATAGGCTTCTCTTTTAATTCTGTTTTCTTCAGAACTAAAGTCCTTTTCGAGAGCGACCATATCTGGGGTGAACTCTATTGGCTCGGTTTCTTTTGTCATCATCATGAGCTGATGGTCGTATTCAGGTTCCTGCTGAATAGGATCTCTCATATCAGTTCCTGATGGTGAGGGAGGTCTAAGACTGTCTTGACTAGTGCTGTCTTCTTCTTGATCAGCAACCGAGTCTTGTCTGGCTGTGTAGCAAGGGGTACTAACCTGGGAATGGTCTTTGACACCTTGGAACAGCGGACCTAAGTCTTTTCTAGACATGGGGAATGGAGTTCGCGTTCTTGACGAACTACACTGGGATGCAGGTCTATCTCTAAGGAGGATAGGTGGCTGCCTAAGGGGTTGGCGTAGATCTACGGATCTAGACCTTGGTTCCTGGTACAGATCTTCTGAAGACCTGGGTTCATCAGCTAAGGGTGATCGAAACCTAGATTGGTCAAAGCTTAGTCTAACCGTTCCATCGGCTAGCTGCTGGACTATATCTAAGTCGGGATTCCTAACTGGGTTCTGGACCTGTAGAGGATAGTATTAAATAAAGATACAATTGTATTAAATAAAGATACAATTGTATATAGAGAGTTAGTAACATTTTTTCAAAATTATAAACTTGTATAAAATAAAGATACACATACAAACATGTGAGCAAGAAAACATAAAAAAAAAAAAGAAAAAAAAAGAAAAAAAGAATGAGTACTAAGAAAACTATGTACCTTTGCTTATGTCTTCATGAAAAAGAAATGGAGGGGGAGAGAACATTTATTTATGTTTTGTTTTGTTTGGCAACTGGCTTGCCATTTAAAAAAAAAAAAAATTTATGGTGGTGCCTAAATTTAAGGATATGGATGAGAAGTTATAGTAGCGGTTTTATAGTAGGAGCTTTATTTTTTACTTTTTCAAAATAAAGAAGAGATTTGGAAAAGAAAAATAACCGTGAGATTAGAATAAGGAAACTGGAAATTTTATTGAAAAAAAAAGGGTGAAAAGAAACAGATAAGTCTCTTTTTTTTTTAGGTAGAAACAAATAAGTCTTGATAAAGGAAAAAAGAAAAAGAAAAGTAAAAAGTAAAAACGTGGGGTGAGTGGAATATGGGAGAGATAGGAGAGTTGAGGATATGGAATAGTAGTGGTTTTTTTAATAGAAGGAGTTTTTTATTTTTCAAAATAAAAAAGAGGAGATTTGGAAAAAAAAAATGTGAGATTAGAGTAACGATAAAGGAAAAAAGAAAAAAGAAAAGTAAAAACGTGGGGGTGAGTGGAACATGGGAGAGATGTGAGAGTTGAGTTTGAAAAACCAACTGAAAGAGTGATCCTATTTTGTAGGGAATTAGAGATGTATTTTTACCGAAATGTCATATTTAAATCTAAGGGTGTAGGGGTATTTCTGAACCACAAAATTGAAAATTCTAAATAGTGGAAGTCTCTTAAATAGTAGTATAGATATTTTAGTACTGACATAAACTTTTTTATTTTTTATAAATATGGTAGAAGTGAAATGTATGGAACCAATTGATTTTTTTGTTATAAATATGTAAATAACTAAATAAAATTAATTGTTGTTTTTTATGTTAATATTTTTTAACCCAGTGTGAGTATATTCCAAATTTGATGAAGTTTGTATACAAAATTATACCAGTAGTTTCACTAAGAAGATGAATATTGAGTAAGAGATGGATTTTGCAGTTTATGTGGTTTTCTTATTATATATTTGTCCATAGTATTGGTAAGAGAACAAAAGATAAACTATAAGTTTATTTGATATACTATTTATTAATACAATAAAAATATTAATTATTGTTGCTAAGATTAAATTTTAGAAATTATCTATTATTTCTAAATACAATAAACATATTAATCATTGTTGTTATAAGTGAACTTTAATTATTATTACTTAGAATGCTTTTATCTATTAGTTTATGTCTTTACTTGTTACAATTATTTTATTTACCAATTCGACTCAACTTTGACAACTATTGGTCTTTATAATTGTATTAAGATTTTTTTTCCTGTGTTAACAATTGCTTTTTTTTTTTTTTTTTTTTTTTTTTGAGGAACAACAATTGCATTTATCTTCACTCAATCACTCCCCTGTCCCACGCTCCTTGTCTATTTTATTTTTTTTAGAATAGCCCTTGTCTAATTGCTTAATTTTGTTTTTAGTGTAACATTTCCTATTTAAAAAAGCTAAGATATTGTCAAGAAAATCATATTCAAGCTTATTTCAATTGGACTTAAAAAAAAAAAAAAAATTTGAGGTAGGTGGTTCAAAATTTTATTTTAAAGGATCAAAACAAAATTATTATACATAATTCTTTTTTTTTTTTTTTTTTTGCCAGTTCATGGGTTTCAAATGAACTCCCTAAGCTTCACTTGTCGCCGCCCTGGTACAACCATGTTAATTTTTTGTTTGATATGGCAATATAATAAAAATAAACTAAATATAATAGCTCGTGATTATGAATGGTTAATTTATATAATAATATGTTAATTATAATACTTCAATCTTTAGCAGAAAAACTATACAGTTAACTAATATACTAAATCTTAAATAAGTGATTATTTGATAGCAGTAATTAATTTTAAACTTAAATATTGCATAGAAAACTATTTAATTCGCAAAGAGGAATTATTTAATAACTAAAAATTTAACCAAAAAGATAAAACAATGGAAGAAGGAGAGATTCAAGACTAAGTTCTGTCGTAGGTTGATCTGTGATGCCATCAATCGTCATAAATGATAAAATATTGTGCAATTCAAACATTGAAAAAATTATTTGAAAGTTTTAGAGATGAATAAAAAGGGAGAAAATTGCCAAATGCCCTTTTCGGGCAAAAAAAAAACAGCATTTTTCCCATTTTTTCAAACTAATTAAGGAAATGCTCTTCTTTTGAAACTCGATTTTCTTAAAATCAAGTTATTAAAAAAAAAAAAAAAATCTAGAGCCCTATAGTGGCGTTTTAAGAAACCTATAGTGACGTTTTAAGGACCTATAGTAGCGTTTTGTAACTCGAGCTCCATGAAGTCGAGTTACATGCAATTTTTTTCCTTTTTTTTACTTATAACTCGAATTCATGGAGCTCGAGTTACAAAACGCCACTATAAATCCTTAAAACGTCACTATAGGCTCCTTAAAAATGCCACTATAGGGCTTAACTCAATTTTGAGAAAATCGAGTTTCAAAAGAGGGGCATTTCCCTAATTAGTTTGGGAAATAGGGCATAATGCTGCTTTTTTTGCCTGAAAAGGGCATTTGGCAAGTTTTTCCGAAAAAAAAGTATTTTACTAGTCTTATATTGAAAGAATAAAAGGAAGTTGCTATGATTTTTCTTCTATGGATAAATGTGAGTTTTTAATAAGAAGTGTTACAAATCCCACATATTAGTAAAATAAATTATTATACAAAATTTTTTGTGGGTGTGGTGTTTGTGTCACTTATGTTGTCACACATATTTCTGAACATCACACATTTACACGCTTGTCACGAAGAACGTTTTTAAATAAGGGGAATGCTTATTTAGACTTACAAATTCAACTAATTAATTGTATATATTAAGATTTAAACTTACGTTGGAATCATTTAAAGACTAATGAATTTTATGTGGATTAAATTCAACAAGTAAGATATCATTGGTCCATTCTGTGGAATCAGCAGAAGCTTTGGCAGCAAGACGACCAGGACAAATTCAGGACGGTGCATCACTTTGTTTGTGTTGGGGAGATAAACACCTTAGAGAGTTTCTTTAAGTAATTAATATAACATATAAAGACACACTTTAATCCAAAATGCCTAAGCTCAATGGGTATAAACTCAATTATGTTATATTAACCATTCATTCTTCTTATCATTATTCAATGTGGAACTTCACTCACACACGTGTATACCCAACAATCTCCCTCTCATATGTGTGTTTTTGCCTCTCTGTGGGCCATGAACAAGTTCAACTCACTCCCCTTTGCCTAATGGGCCTTTCCCTTCACTAGTGCATCATCCATAGGCCTCCACGTGTTAATCCCGCACGTCTTTTATCCTCTATGGAAACCTCGCACCTCATCGTTGTCTAGCATCATTGGCAATAATACTCCTTTGTTAGGCCTTTTCCAAGATCGTTTGTGTGGGCTATATGAGCTTGCTTGGTGCAATATATTGTCCCCGCTCTAACTGTGAAAGGGACCTGCCCCGCTCCATTTGTGAAAGGGCTTCAAGTACACACACCCTATTCCTGCTCTAATTGCCACCTTTGCCCACAGGGGCGGAGGGAAGGGGGGGCGATGGGGGCAAATGCCCCCCCTGATGCTCCAAAAATTCTCAAGTAATATATAGTACAAAGTCTTATTTGCATACACAAGGACAACCAGCTTTTTTACATACTTGTACTTGTACTGTGTAGTTCACTGTCGGAAAACAATGTATTAGTTCAGTGTAGGAAAACAATTTCACGTTGAGGCCACTGCAACTCTTTTTAAAAAAGTAATGGATCCCACCTTATAATAATATTATAATAAAATAAAACCACTTGTACAGCCTACTTCTCCACCACTATTTTGTTGAATAGAATTATGAAAAAAAAAAAAAAAAAAAAAAAAAAAACTACTCTCACTCACTAGTTATTTAGCACCTCAAAAAAATTGAAGACTACAAAATTTTTCACAACTTTTTATCACAATTGTTGCATGGCTAAGTGTGATTGTTGAAAAAAAAATTGTGAGTTTATGTTTTAGTATTTGTTAATCACTCACAGTCTGCCATATCAAAGTTTTGACAAAAGCATTGTGAAATAATTTATGGTCTAGAACTACTTATAGCACTTCTGTTACCTATAGCAATTTTTTCTTTCCTCACCAGCATTTTTCAGTCTCAAACCCAAGTTTTTTTTTACAAACCCAAATTTTAATAGTATATGACAATTACATTTGCATATAATTGTTTTTTTTTTTTTTATTAGTATCAATTAATATTTTTTCGAATTAATTTTACTCTCTTTTGATCTTGCCCCCCCTAACCTAAAATCCTGGCTCCGCCACTATTTGCCCCACACCATCACCATGGGCTCTGATACCACTTGTTGGGGATATAAACACATTGGGGAGTTTCCTTAAATAATTAATATAACATATAAAGACACATTTTAACCCAAAAGGCCTAAGCTCAATAGATATGTACTCAATTATATTATATTAACCACTCATTCTTTTCATCATTATTCAACGTGGGACTTCACTCACACGTGTATACCCAACAGTTTGGTCATGTGGTCGATAAGAGTCGGAGTCTATAAGCTACTCTTCAGTCTTGTAAGTTCCAACATGTTAGAAGGAAATGAAATAAATTGGCTCACGCCTTAGTTAGAAGTGCAGTTTTATCTGCAGACACGGATGTATGGGTAGAAGCTCTACCTAGTGAGTTGGATGATATATTCCAATCGAATTTAGTTCAATAAATTTACTTACCTTTTTCTCAAAAAAAAAAAAAAAAAAAAAAAAAAAAAACCAACAAGTTCTATCTAACCTTTAGATGAAGCATCGTGTTTATATATTGTTAAACAGGTTAAGGTATATGTAATCTGAAATGTAGTGTTTAAATGGTTAAACTGGTCAGTGTAAAAAATAATGATTAAAAAAATAATTAAAAAAATATAGCAAAAAAGAAGAAGACAATTTATTACTACAAAATTGTTGAAACAATAAATTATTGCCATGAAACCCTTTGAAATTTGAAGTAATAGCTCATCCTCATCTGTACCGGACATGAACCCAAGTACCAACAACATGACCATAGTCCTCAACTATTTCATCCAGGGAAGTCAATACTGTACTAGTACTGGCCGTATTGGAGAAATATATCGTACTGGCCATTAAATTAAACCGGTATAAGTACTCTTTTCAAATGTACCAAAAAAAAACTAGGTTGTACTGATTGTACTGGAGATATTTTGAGTGTTTCAGCAGGTATTGGCTTTTTGGCTAATACAATAAAAAAATTAAAAATGCTAAAAAATTGAAAAAAAAAATTATTAAAAAACATATTATTTAATCTAATAAATTAGTTAATGCACTTAGGCTGCTTATAAGAATCATACATTATAAAACCACTTGTTCAAAGTAGTTTGAACTTTGCATGCCAAGAGAAAATGAAGCTCTCTTCATTGTTCAAAGTAATCTCCAATGAGATTATCAAACCATCTTCACCAACTCCCACCCATCTTCGCCATTATTAGCTTTCCTTTTTCGATCAAATAATGCCTCCCATGTATATTTCATCTATCTGCTTCTACGAAAAGAACAATGCATACTCAAAATTCAGCATTAATAGTGCTGCCAAATCTAGTGCACTCAAACAATCATTGTCTAACATCTTAAAGCATTACTACCATTTAGCAGGTCGCCTTAAAGACAACAATCTTAGTGTAGATTGCAACGATGAAGGTGTCTTGTATCGTGAGGCCGAAGTCAAGTGCCAACTTTCAGATATTGTTGCAGAGCCAAATCCTACAGAGATGAAGAAATTTCTTCCATGTGATAATGATGGCACACACCATTTACCCTTTGCAGTTCAAGTCAACCACTTCACGTGTGGTGGTATTGCCATTGGCACATACATTTCCCACAAGATTGCCGATGGCTCATCCTTTATCAACTTTATGAAAAATTGGGCCGCCACAGCTCGATGCAAGAGTGATGCTATATATCCACAATTTTAATCATCCACTCTATGCCCACCTGCAACTAATTTATCTGGATTTGACCCAACATATGTTATGACAAAAGAGAAGCTTGTATTAAAGAAGTTTGTGTTTAGTTCTGCTTCAGTAGAGGCTCTTAAAGCAAAATATGTAGAAAGCTCAGCTAGCTTAGAATTATACCCAAGCCATGTTGATGCCTTGTCAACTTTTATATGGAGTCGATATGTAACCACAACTGATCAAGTAAAGTCTGAGTCTGAAAAACTCCACATAATTCTTTATGCAGTGAATTTGCGGAGGAGGATGAATCCTCCATTACCTGACTGTTCTTTTGGAAATTTATTCCAACTCATTCCAGCCATTGTGTCTAAAGAAACCAGCCAGGAAGATTGGTATGGAATTGTGGGTAAGTTGAGAGATGCAAAAAGAAAACTCGACAAGTTTGACGTGAAAAATATATATCTACAAAAGAGTAGTGAACAGTTGGATCTTGTCAAAGAGTTTAGTGGAAAAGTCATGGCACCAGATACAGTTCTCAGAATTGTGTGGGTTTCCTAGATATGACGTTGACTTTGGGTGGGGAAAGCCTTTGTGGATTGGTCGGGTTAGCCTGCCTCACAAGAATCTAATTACGTTGACAGACACCAAATTTGGGGATGGAATAGAGGCGTGGATAAACATTTTTTTTTTTTTTTTTTGAGAATCAAGGGGCGTGGATAAACTTGAAAGAGGAAGAAATGGTCAAATTTGAAAGAGACAAGGAGCTCCTTTCATATGCTAGAATATGATATTTCACAGTTTGTTCATTGGGTGGGCACCATTAGAGCTAAAATAAACTATGTTAGTGCTTTTTGTTGTTGGCAGTATAGTCAGTTCTTGATGCCCACTTTTGACAAAAGGGTCCAATGGCAGAAGAAGCCCAACAAAATGAAAAAAAATTGGGAAAGAAAATAGTAAAGTAAAGATCATCACGCCAGAATGGCTGGAATAATGGTCAACAAACCCACAAAAATAATAAGTGGTTAGGAAGAAAGCAAATGGGCCTAGGAAGCCTAAGGAATGAAATAGTAAACCTATGAGAATTATAAGAGATAGAGAAAAAAGTAAAATGAGCCGGGAAAGCCCAAGAAAGGAATTAGTAAATTCATAAGGTTGATATAAAGGCTAATAAGCCTGAAAGGTAAGGATGTGATAATTGGGTCAGGGAAGTCCAAATGATTTAGCAAAAACCCATGAGAGTGAAAGAGGTAAGGAAGAAGGAAATAGGCCGAGGATGCCCAAGGAATGAAATGGGCGAGGAAGCCCAAGGCATAGAATGGGCTGGCCTAGCAGGAATGCTGGCCAGTAAAGCCCAAAAGAAGAAAGAATGTAAGAAATGGACTGACAGGAGCTTCAACCTGTAAGCCCAGATGTAACAACAAGGTAAAAGGATAAGTGATATCATAGCAGGAGCAGTGCAATGGCATGGCAGGAGTACCAGCCAGCAGGGATGCCAGCCCACGGATACGGGACAAAAGGGAAGATGGGCTAGGTAAGAGGGAGAGGGCCCACACCCAAACAATACCCAGTTTGAAGAGGAGATGGAATGCAGAGAACAAAAGCCCAAAGGCCCATGTATCATTCACGCCGCAAGAGTTAACAAATACCATGAATGTGTAGCAGAATCAAACAAATGCGGAGGCAATGGCAAATGCATGAAGGCCAAAAAAGTAATGGATTTAGACGGAAGTGAAGCATGCAAACAAGGCTCAAGCACCACCTACCTGTACCCAACCAATATAGGGGAGGTGGGCCACGAGTTAGAGGTATGAGAGGGTGTGGTCTGGCGGTGGGGAGAAGGGGAGTCTATTTTGGGGTTCTCGCCCAAGCTCTTTTGGGAAAAATGTCCTGCTAGGATGACATCTCACCCAAAAGAAGTAAGCATGAGCTTGAATCACTAGATGCATGCCATAAAGGTTGGTAAATGAGAGGTTTAACCCTTATCCAGATGAGAGTATTAAGAGAGGTAAGAGACAAAACAAAACCACTTTTGTCTAGGAATGAGGCGTGGTGCAGCCAACACAGTGTAGTGATAGTGGCTGGGTAGCTGGCAGGCCAGTGGACAGTCTTGGAAGGATGCCCATAATGAGCCAAAAGTGGTTGAGGGGTAAAAATAGTAAATCCTGTCATGGCAGGCAGTATAAAAGGCTATAGTCGTGAACAATGAAAAAGGGAGAGGAACAACGGCCAACAAAAAAAAAAAAAAAAAAGAGATAGAAAGAAAGAAAAGAAAACAGAGAAAACAAAGAAGAAAATGAAAAATACAGAAATCCCAAAGAGAGGGAAGAAACATGAGTGCTAGGAATAGAGGCATGCATTAATAGGTTACCCATTTCTCTTCCTCTCAATAAACCCACTCTCTGATAAGCTAAGAACTCAAGTTTCGGCCATGTAGGTCCTTTTTCCAAAGTGTGTAATCTCTACCGCCGGAATTCCCTCTGAGGTTACCCACATTGGAGATCGGCTCCTTTTTGGGCTTGTGTCCGCTGAACAACTAAGCCAATTCCTTTGGCAGATGAATCCTATTTTTGCTGATAAATGACTAACTTGTTATCTTACTGTTAATTTCTTTTTGTCGTGACCTTGTCATTTGTAATCATATTGCTATATCCTCCTTTGTGGTGTTAATCATGTATTATTGTTATTAGTAGAAAATGTTTTAGTTATCCTGCTGCATCGTACTTCCTGCTATAATATCTGTAATAGTTTTTCTTGCCATGAGCATGTAGTACGTTCAAGGTTCCTGCCAGGATGCGTCTGTATGGGGATGGCCCAACTTGTGCACAAGCTGGCCTAATGTGTGTTTCAGTTAGGCCAGTCCCGACTCTCCGGCCCCAGAATCACGGACCGTGGTATAGCAGGAGAAATCCAGCCCAAAACACAAACAGGCCCACCACAGTATGCTGCTAGTTCTCTAGTTTCTTCAATAAAATTTCTTCTTGTCCACAAAAATAAAAAATAAAAACAACTAATGCTTCTAGTTTTTTTTTTGGTTAAATTCGACAAGCGTGTTAATATGAATAATTAGGAGAAGAGGAGCAAAACTACTTGGAAAACCATAAAAAGTGTTTCTCGAGATTTTTCTCTAATATCTCTTAGACGTAACATAGTTCTTACCCTTTTATATATATATAGTTTCCTTTACATCTTAAATTATAAAAGAAAATTATTGGTTTACATTATACTATTCATGTAAGATTTATATTGTAAACTAAACAAATGTGTATAACATTATATACTTTTATGCAAATATAATATTGTACATGTACACATTTGCATAAAAGTGTACAATGTTATACACATTCATTTAATTTACAATATAAATCTTATTTGAATGGTACAATGTAAACTAATAATATTCCAATTATAAATTGAAGACTAATCAAAGATGCCTCCTCGTAAAGAAGGGGGCTGCTAGTACTTGAGGTTCTGAAAGGCGGAAAAACATGGATGATAGGGAAGAAACTAAAGGGATTGCCTTGAACATTTTGAAGGAGAATTGTAGGGGTGTATATTCTGGACAGATAGAAATCACCACAAGGTTGAGATAGAGGACTGCTTTGAGGCTGTTCTAGCTTGTACGTGTTCCTACCGCTTTGCCTTGAAACAATCCAACAAAATGTCACGGATCATCCCAATGAGGTCCATCGGAATCCTCCAAATGGTTAAGTATGTGGGAAAAACAATATTACTTGGTGTTATTTCTCTAGAAAATTACTCACCTTTACCTTCAGGAGGAGAGGGGTTTAAGTGCACCCTCCTTTGGACTCTTTCCAGGAAATCTGGTTTTTTAAGTACCACTAGTTATAACCTTGCGCGATACGTAAGAATATTTAATTATTTTTGTAATGAAATATGATTATTATTTATTTTTTAAAATATTCATAATATTATATATTAGGATTAATAATTTGCAATAAAGCATTTTCTCATAAGAGAATTTAATTTTATATGTATTAAACTATGAATCAAAAAATGTTCTATTTTTTTTTTTAAATATATAACCCTTTACCAAACCAACAAAGGGCCAATTTTTTTTTTCTAAAATAAACAATGTCATATTACTTTCGTTTTTTAAATAATGAATTTTTTGTTCTTTGTAAATAAAGAATTATATATATTTTACTTTCTTTTTATATTAAAATTTTTCATCTACTCATATTATGAGCTAATTTGCTAGTGATAGAATACAGAGAAAAATTTAAGTTTTTCCAATAATGATAGTTAGAAATGAATGATAAAAATAGTTTTTTCCCCACCATTAAAAAAATGTCAACTTATCTTTAATCCCAAACCAATCTATATCTTTTGAAGTATACATAGTATGATCATGATCTTTCTTCTTGAATACAATGTTTATTTCAATACATTCACAAATATATATTGAATCAAAATATACCCGTATGAAGATGCTTTGCAAGCAAACAAAATGTTATACCAATCTTCGCTTAACAATGGTTAATTAGACCGATTAGGAAAACAATTTGTTGTTGATAATCTATTGAGATTATTTTCTTAGTAGAAAATGCAAAATTGGTCCCCAAAAATATTACAAATAAACAATTATTAGCAAAATCTCCTAATTAAGTTTTTATATGCATCCTTATATAATAATAATAATACAATTGCAAAATTTAAAATATGTCACTCATCCAATTATTTTTGTTTGACTAATCTTTGCTCTTGTCTAAATAATTGGCAATATAGGGTATTTTTAAAATACAACTATTAAGAGTACTTTCTCTACAAATTAAAACTACAAGTTTATCCACCCAAAAGGATTAAAATATAAATAAATAAAAAATAAAAATAAAAACTTAGTAAAGTCTCATAGTTTAACATCTAATTGGATTGCTAAAAAAATCAAATTCTAACTATTCTAACTTGCAAAAAAACTAATTATTAACCCAAATCAATTCAAGCCAATGAAATAAAGAAAAAGTACTTGTGATTGAGAATTGGAATACCAAAATATATAATATGCATAAAAATTGATACAAATTTGTCAAAAAGAGAAACAAATGTAATATGACAATTAAATCAATAATAACAAAAAGCACCATTAGCAAAAAAATCCATAAAAAAGAGAAGGAAATTTTTTTTTTTTTTTTATAAGAAAAGAGAAGCAAAATTGGGGGGAAAAAAAAACACAAAAGCATGTACCCTTTTTTATTTTTTGGGTTCGCGTCCCATAAAATTGGCGCGCGTTTCAAAATTCCAGAAATTTGGCCAAACGGTATTGCAATTGCATTTATATATATATCGATCGTTTCATTCTCTTTCTCTCTCTAGCGTAAAGCAAACACAATAAATCGATCAATCAGTGAAATCGGAGAACCAAAGCTTGTATCAGATCAATCACTGCACATCATATATAGGTAACCACCACACCACTTTTGCTTTATTATTTAATTCTTAGCCTTCATTTTGATTTCACTTCACACAATATATCACTGACTCTCTCTCTCTCTCTCTCTTTCTCAATTTTTGATCGATTACTCTCATTCTTATTCTTGATCTGATTAATTAGCATGTTTCTTCTTCTACAAATCTTTGACTCAGTTTTCAAAAGGAATCGATTACTAATTCAAGCATTTTGATCTTCTCCTATTCAATTTAGCTATTACAAGTCAATTTCCTCATATGTGCTTTTGTGATGTTCTTAGCTGATGATACTGCAATTTTTTTTTTTGGTGTATTTCACCGAGGTTGATGATTTTTTCAGGTGATTGTAAATTCACTTTTTGCTATGCTATTTTGTCATTCTTGTGATGAAATTCATTTCCGTGATTACAATTTCTGTGACGCCAAATGATTTTCCGTAAATCAACATTGTTAAGATAGTGTATAACCTGATTGTATTGCCTATTCCTGCTTAGATTGTGGTATGTTCAATTGTCCTATTAATTTTTGTGTTTTCTCTCCACCAGAACGGAATGCCTTTGCCTCTTTCGGGATCTTCCAATGGCTATAATTACTACTTTAGCTTTAATTTCACTCCAGAAAGAAAATTGCTCTGACGTGTAATTTTTGACATATTTATCATAGAATAGCATAAGCATAGGCTGCATGGAATTAAGATCCTCTAGAGTTCTTAAAAGTTAAAACCTTGTCCATCCATTTTGAAATGAATGGATTGGATTTTACCACAATGGTGATAGTCGGCATTTTTTTAAATGTTGATGACGTGGTAAAATCTAATTTAATCATTTCAAAATGGATGGATCGGATTTTTAGAACTTTGCAATGGAGTTAGCCTAAGAACAATAGATTATCTTAATCTGATATCTTGCTTCCCAAGCATTTTGACGTATATGTTGCTTTGTCGTCTCTTTCACAATATGTATGTTCTTTCACAAATAGTGGCATTCTTAACTTTCGTTGCCCCTCCACAGCCTTAGCCTTAAATTGCTCAAATGGAAAGTCAAGGGACTGAAGTTATGAGGAAACGCATGAAACCAGCTGTATGTCTGTTTTTGTTCGTTCTTCGCTCTTATCAAGCCTATAGCAAAAATTAGGAGTAAAAAAAAAAAACCTTTCTTGTGTTTTATTAGCTTATCTGATTTTTTTATGGTTGTTAGATGGAAGAGAAGGAAGAAGATGGAGTAGTCTTAGAGATTGGAGAAAAGGAAGAATTTCAGACCAACATTGCTGGATCTGAGGAGATGGAACTTAATATTGCTCAGATTCTAGAAAAGATTGAACGCTTCACTCAGCTGGTAGCTAAATAAACCTAATGCAGCTGTATATTCTTATGAACTACATGTTGTATGCATAAACCCAATTTTTGTTTATCTTGACAAGTTTGAGATGATACTATGCTCAACTGAAAGCTGAAACATAATTCACATGGTGGCAATGACTTCTTCATGAGCCCAGTAATGGCTCTTCAGTCTGCAGCTTTATTTTCTTGTCAAGCTCTTTATACATTATTCGTGTAGGTGTCTGAGCTGCTGGAGTCAGGGAAGACAAGCTTTAAGGAACTGAGTAACGAATTTGAGGAGCGTATGATTATGTGAGTTTACAAAATATAACAGAACTTAAAATTTTAAAGCTGAGCCTCTTTTTCATTTTTTTTACATCGAATTTTATGTCTGTAGGATACATAAGGAACAAATTGAGAAATGGCAGGAAGAGATCAAAGACCTGCGGTTGCTTGATTCCTCGAATGAGGAGGCCAATGCTCTTCTGCAAAATGCTCGATACTTACTACAGAGCGCTCACATTGATTCTTGATGGTAATTTTCAATACGTTCTTTCTATTTTATCATGTAAAGCAAACATTTACAAGTATATCACTTGACAGGCCTGCAACATTATACATGTCCCTTCTAATGTACTGAAAATTTTTTCACTTGAAATTATGTGTGGACATTAGGGCTGCAATCATTTTGTATTGATAAATTTCTCAATCAAAAATTGTGCTTGAATCCTAGGGCTATGAATAGCCCAAGCCAAGGCATGCTCAGCCAAGTGTTGGGCTATTGGGCTTGGTTGAGTAGGAGTTCAATAATGTTTGAGCTTAGATCAGTTTTAACCTGGATATGTAGCAGCTCTTCAACATCTTGGAGCATTAAAATATCATGTCATATTTTTCTCATATTTGTGATGAGGTCTTAGTTTACTCTTTCTAGAAATAACTTAAAGTAGGAAACTTGTTTTTAAGCAGGTATGAGTGATCCATGTACGGTCAAAATAGTGGAAATTAAATTTTTAAAAGTAAGATGAAGTAGGTCAGTGCATTGTAAGTATCTCAGGTTTAGGATCAAGTAAAGAATATGAGTCAAGTTTGTTAATGTTCACAAGCCATGCCAAGCAAAAGATTAAACTCGGGCCTGAATTTGGATTGCATAAGTGTAATAAAGTTTGAGCAACTACCAACTAGACCAGTTTAATATGAGCTTCACTTAGGAAGCCTGTTTGATATCTTGCCCAGTCCTAACTGTATGAATACTGACCAATATCTGACAGATCGTTTTTTTTTCTTCTTCTTCTTCTTCTTCTTTTTGTTTTTAGCTGAATTCTGATAGATGATTTCAGCACTGTTTCAATATACTATTGTGGAGAAACTGATGCTTAGGTACTTCTATGCAGGTGTTCCAAGACTGCCTGTCAAGGACTGAACATGTTCATTCTGTTGAAAGATATCGAGCTATAAGATACTATGTTAAGTACTTTGGTTTGTACAATTTGCATCCCAATTACTACTGCATGGTTTTCTTCACCAATCTAAAAAGTATAGGTAGAAAAAGGAGTATTTGAAATAGTTTCCCGATTTCATGTGAATAGCTAAGCAGCTCATGTTAATATCTAAGCAGTGCCAGTCCATTATGCACTAGGAAGTGATATAAATTCTGATGGGATGCATTTGATATGGACTATTAAGTATTTGCATATATTTCTCATAAACTGAAGGTATGCTTCAGGCAGCTGATTAAGTCATCTCTTTAGCTATGCCCACAATATCCCATCTCTAGCTGTCTAACTCTCTTTGGTTGAACTCTTGAATTCCCCTGGATATGTCAGTTGCCACTATGGAGCTCTTGGTTGGTGTTTCTTTTTTATACTGAGGTCTCAACACTTTCCTAAGGCCTAAAATATGGTATACCAAGCAAGAAATACCCCTTGCTGCTTCATTTATGCATGTTTTTCCATTGATCTCCATCCCATTACTGATAGACATGCCTGCATTTCCTTTGCTAACCTCAAGTCTTACTTCCATGTGATAAGAATCTAAGAAGCTGAAGAGGATATGTTTGATGCTTTTTATCACTGGTTGTGGTGTACTTATATGAGTGAAATACCAAATTTAATACTTTCATGTGTACATAGTGTGGAACTTAAAAGTCGCCTATTTAAGATCAACTGGAAATATGTATCATAAGTACCTTTCTCCTTTAATCTTACAACCTGTAGATTTCAAGTTTTTAATAAGACCATTGCTTATTGTGTGTTTCTTGTACATCTCTGGTGCAATTATTTCGAATCTGTCACTCGTACTAGTATCCTACACATGGTAGTTCTTTTTATCAATTAAAATCATGTTCTCTTCAGAAGTGTATAGTGAGGGTAGTCATTTTCCTTTATATCTTAAATCAGGTCAATTGGTTTCTGTTCAAGCACGTTTTTCTTGTGATTATATTGTGAATTTGTTTTTGCTCCTATTAAACATGGATATTTTTGGGTCTTTGTGTGCTTTGTTCTTTTATTTTTGATAATCTAAGTGAGATTCTGGATTCGGCTTGCATTGCTTGTGCATGCACAGCTGTTGAGCACTCACTCTGACACTAGAAAAGAGGAATTAACGTATGATTAATCAAGGTGGATCAAAAACTTTTGAGGCTGCTATATGAGTTCCAATCCTATGAAAGGAGAATACAAATTTTGGTCCTTGCTTGGGCTATTCTCCTTTCTGCCTCTATGATTCATACCACCCACTTCCTCAAATTCAAATAACTTCTTTCTTCATCCAAGATATACTCTTGAGGGGCTTGGTTCCTCAGCCTGTGAAGATCTCATAGTTGCAATAGCATTGCCTTCAATAATCACCTCTCAAGTTTCTCATTACATTATACGTGAAATTTTACTAAATACAACACAAAATAAAAAGAATAGATTGGTTTGATAGTATCTCCTAAATTGAATGAGGATAGGTGCATGAAATCGATCAGCTTAATTACAATTTTTTAGGTTCAAGATCTTTGCATACAAAATATATGAATAGAAACATTATAAAAAATATGCTCATTAGTTTAGAGAAAAATAACAGCAAAAATCTAAACAATTTAATTTTTATGAAAAACTAACAAAAGCAAAATTTAATTAGAATTGAATTTTCTCTAACCTTTGGTTTAATATATATATATATATATATATATAACCTAGTTAGTAATGGATTGTACATAGCCATAAATAACTTATAAATTTGAATTATTTTTAGTTACACAAAAAAATGACTTATAAATATAAAATCGTTCAAACTCTCTTTTCCTTTAATTTTATATATAAAGTTAGATATTTGATTAAGTTATTTTTATGGTTTATTTATATTGGACTCCTCGTTTTCTACCTTGAATTAACTCACTTGGCACAAAAATTAAAAAACTTAGATTAAATTGGACACAGGGCACAAAATTAAACTCTAATTAAAATCTAATTTTTACATTGAATTAACTCACTTAACACAAAAATTTAAAAGTTTAAATTAGATGGGACATGTGGTGTAAAATTAGACTCTAATTGAATTCTAATTTGAAATCTAAATGGATTTTCTCTTAACTTTGCCTATTAATATATATATTTATTTATTTATTTATTTATATATACATATATACTAATATGTAACCCATGCTTACGTATAGAAAAGATAAATTGAAATGGTGTTATTGATGTTAGCTTGGGTTATTAAACATATAGGACAATAGTTCGACCAAGACATTTAGAGGTACTAAAATGGTTTTTCCTTGCAATTTTCATGATATTAGTTACGCCAATTTCTCATTACATTGCTATTATGTATATAATTTTGAAAATCACTAGTGGATAATACATATACAATATCAATTTACAATCATTGTACGTGAAATTCAACTAAATACAACACAAAATAAAAAGAATAGATTGGTCCAATAGTATCTCTTAAATTAAATGGGGATAAGTGCATGGGATCTTTCAGCTCGATTACAATTTTTTAGGTTCAAGATCTTTGCATACAAAATATATGAATAGAAACGGTATAAAAAATATGCTCATTAGTTTAGAGAAAAAATAATAGCAAAAATTTAAACAACTTAATTTTTCTGAAAAGCTAACAAAAGCAAAATCTAATTTTGATTCTAATTGAATTTTCTCTAACCTTTGGTTTAAAATATATATTGTGGGGGATAAAAATCAAACATTGTGTTCGAGCTATGAACAAGTAACTGATTTGCACAATTAATTTATAAAAGATATAAGGAGAAATTTTCACAGTGGGAGATCAAGACAACTGACTAGAAAGAAAGATGGAAAAGTAAAACGATTAAATTATCCATAAACTATTTTCCCGAGATACATAGACTAGAAAAAGACTCAAAAAACTCTTCATCCTTTTCACTATTACAATACTCTCTTTCCCCCTTTTCTTTAGAATTTCTGCCCTCGAAGTCTTTTCGACCCCTCCACACCTTGCCTTCTCTCCCCTTTTATAGGCGTCCCCCTCTCCCTTATCCCCCCCAACTGGCTTGTTTCTAGCTAGTTCTGGGGGATACCTGTCACATCACCTTTATACTTTTCCCATTTTCAGCATGAAAGAGGGCTTTTGAGAGGCGTTTGTACTATTCGGGCCAGCCAGCCAGCATTTAATGTGGAAGAGATTAGGTAGAGAGCATATCTTTAATGCGGAGGTGGCTGCCTTTCTAATCCTTATCCCTTTGTGACGTTTCCTGAGGTGATCTTGTTGATGGTGTCATCTCGGATTGAGCAGGGAATTGGTTATCACGGATCCTTATGTGTCTGTCGAGGGTGAAGCTCTCCCTACCAGCTCGAATATGAGCATCGGGGAAAGCAGTTAACTTAGGTCTCCACGGGATTTCTCTCGAGGGACTTCCCTTTGCATAACAGGCTTCTTCACTCTCCTCTTCTTTTTTGGGTCAAGCCCATCCTTTAGAATTTGGTCTGTAGGGCTTTTGTCCTTTGGCCCATGTTCAAACTCATTCCCCCTACAATAGCCTCCCACGATCTTTATCTTATTAATGCTGAGGTGGAGATCGTGGATCGAGATAAAATGGGTAATCATTAACTGTCATTGATGGGACGTGGCGCAGTTAGGCAATAAATGCTCTCTGATTACCTTCAGACGACCCCAGGTGTTCTGCCCCTGTATTCTGTGTTAGTAAGTCCCTCTTTGCCCCTTTTATTCTTCTTCCTTTATTTTATTCTGTCCATCAATGGGTTGGAATAATGTGTAAGTTTAAATCCATGGTTGATACATTTGAGAGGTTAGCTGAATTTAGGAGAGTGTATGAGATTCCCGAGAATGTAGGGTTAAGTTACTGCTCTAAATCCGAAGTAGAATTTTCGAGAGGGGAAGGAAGGGGTATCATCCCTTTAGTAGCTTTTGTAGAGGGGGGGGGGGGTGTTAGAATCCCTTTGAACAAACTTTTTACTGATTTTTTGAGGAATTTAAAGGTTTGTCTTGACCAATGCACCCCTAACGTTTTTAGAGTAGTTAATAGTGTGGTCGAGCTCAATAGAAGGCTTGGCCTTAGCTTAACCGAACATGAGATTAATCATGTATATAGTTTTTAAGATAGTAAATCTCAGGATTTTACTTTAAGACTTGGCACGGGGAAGTAAGGCTGATATCGGGTCTCCTTGATTCCGACAAGGAGATATAAAGGGATTATTTGATCATCTCGGAAAACTAGTATCCCGACGGAATCCATTGCCCTACAACCACAGGTTGAGTATATGGGTAGAAATACTAGGAATTTTCTTCAAGTTTGTGTATGCTATTTATTTAACCCTTCCCCTTTTTTTTTACTTACATCTGTCTTGTTTGTCCATTCCTGCAGAGGATCACGCATTCTAGAAGAAGAGGCAGTTGATCAATTCCACGGAATTGAACAGATTGTTGTGGTCCCCGATCTACGTTCATCCAGATGAGCAACTCTGGGTAGCGTACCTCATACTCGGCTATACTCCCGTGTATCGGAGTTTCCAAAACGTTGGGAAGGCCCTCAAGCAGAAAGACCCGTTGCTCCCGCACATTGACGTTTGGGTTAAAGGATACATTTTGTCTCCTATGGAGATAGCGCGGCGAAACGAGGGAAGAAGGCGTAGCAACTCACCCATTCCTTTCACCCCAACCCACCTTAGGATAACAGTTGTCATTCCTGCTGAACATCCACGCAGGAGAAGGAGAAGAAGGACGGGCAACTCCTCTTCGTTAAGTCCCCGTGCCGGGACCTAGGAACTTTCCGTCCCCACCACTCTCCCCGAAGAAGGAACCTCTGCTGAAATGTCCTATCAGAGAACTCGGGTCACCTTTAGCCAAATTTTGGCTACATTACCTATAGCTCAAGCCCAGAATCCACTCGTTCCTCAAGTTCTAGCCTTAACTGCTCCCATCGCGACACCAACTACCCCAGTGTCCATTACCCCATCCCGAGGATCGCAAGGTGGGTGAAAACGGCAGAAGGGGGAAAGGGGAAGTTCAAAGCCCGAAGTGACGGACCTTGACCCTAAGGGTTCTCCTATCAAGGAGGGCGACACTCCCGTCGACACCCTGGGAGCCCCGGCTTACATAAAGGCCTTCATGGTAGACAAGGAGCCATTTCTTGCCACTAACAAAGTCAAACCCTGGAGGGAGGGCTACGGGGGTCGTGTTGCTGAGTGTGTGGGTAAGGAACTCTTCCTTCCTAAAGATATGAATCACTGGGAGAAGTGGGGAGATGATGCCCTCCTTCTCAACATGAAAAGGGAAGCAATCATAGTAAGCCTCCTATCTCTTTACTTCCTTTCCTTTACCCTTAGGTTGAATTTTGTTTCTAACTTCTACTTCGTAGGGTTACCAATGTGCCGCAATGGTGGAGAGCAAGTACTTGGCATGTAGCCCATGACATTTGTGTTGTGGTCCATCGCACGCTCACAAGCAAACCATCAGAACCATAGGCATAGACCGACCAAGGTAGACGAGAAGGGCAATAGGAGCACCAGCCGCAGGGCCAGCCTGACATAAGAATTCCATTTGAATATCATCATGTGAAGCAATGCAAAGGAAAAATCGAAGTAGATGAGAAAGGGAAGAACACATACCACAGGAGTGAGAGAGGGCATGAGGCGAGTATCGTTGAACTCATCATAGTCATGCTCGTCCGTAACTCGTGCGGCATAGGGAATGCCATTCCTCCACAACTGGTACTCAACGTCCGTCATGGAAAGCGAGGCAAGTATAAACACCGAAGGGTCCATCGGAATTTGTGGGACATCCTCACCCACCAACTGGCAGCGTACCCTCTCCGCCAGGTAGAGTACCCTCAAGCCAACACCCTCGAAGGGCTGGGTGATCCCAGAAGTGACAAAAGCAGCAACATACAAGTTCAGGTCCGCAATAAGGGGAAGGCTGGCCCATGGGCTCCATATGACCAGTGACAACACATAGGGTTAGAAGAAAAGCCCTAAGAAAAGGGATATAATAAGAAGCATTGAATTCCTAACTCACCTCATCGAAAGATAGCTCATTGAAATGAGCCCTAACCGAAGAGAAGCTCTTCAGATCTACCTCCGCACCACAAGCAATGAGACCGTATTGCAAGGCCCAATGCTGAAAAGGAAAAAGTAAGATAACAGTTTGCAAGATGACAGTTTGCAAAAAAAGAAGTTATAATTTGCAAGATGACAGTTTTCAAGATGACAGTTTTCAAGATGACAATTTGCAAGATGATAGTTTGCAAGAAAAATAGTTGACAGTTTGTAAGATGACAATTTGCAAGAAAAGTAGTTACAGTTTGCAAGATGATAGTTTGCAAGAAAAAAAGTTGCAATTTGCAAGATGATAGTTTGCAAGAAAAGTAGTTGCAAGATACAAATGTGAACAGTTTGCAAGATGATAGCTTGCAAGATGAAGGCACAAATACAGTTTGCAAGAGCATGATGTGCAGTTTTCTTTAAGCCTAAATGACATGTGAATGAAAATAATTTCAAGAATGGGAAAAACATGAGCTACAAAAGGAAAGAAAAGGGAACTAACCTCCAAGAGCTTCCAAATATGCGTGTTGTGTCCCGTATGCGTGGGTTGGGTCCGAGCCGTTCGTTGAAAGAAAATTTTTTGTCTCTTATTCTTTTGATTCTGTTAGCGAAGCTGACGAATCAAAAAAGGGCATCTGTAGACACCTCATTTTGTACACCTTACAACTCGGGCTCCCGTTCCCCAATGATGGTAAAATTCTAAAGCCCAAGGTTGGTTTAGGGCCCGATCAGATTAGAAATTGACTTGAGGAAGGTTTTTTGGAAAATATAACTCTTTTATGAATAAAATAAAGCTATTCTTGGAAAATAAAGACCATGGAAACCTCAGGGTTGCGTACGCATACACGCGTATTCGTACGCAGGTTTAATGTATGCGTAGGCATAAACGGGCCTGTGTACGCAGCTAGGGTTCCAGAAGCTATAAAAGGCATGTTTTCTGCATTAAGGACTGAGGTTCGGAACGAATCCCACATCGTCTAGGAGCCGTTCCAAACCCTCATTTTCTCAATATAAAAAGCCATACATGGTACCTTTTTTAAAACACATAGAAAATCATAAGGGAAAACTTAAGATTCACTAGAAATAGTGAATCAAAGAGGGAGTTTTTCTCAAAACATCCTCAAGTCCATTTTCTTTTGATTGGGAACTTTTCTGGTCTTGATCTTTCAAGTTTAAGATTATTAATCACTTTGTATTTGATTATGAATAGATTGACTAAGAGGAACGGTCAAAATCAAGCTCGAAAAGCTTCTTGCTTGAGGTATTGAGTTCTAACCTTTTTTCTTTTCTTTTCCTTGTTTTAATTATGTTTTTATTTGTTTTATTGCTTTCTTTGTGTTTTAACATGTTTAGGTAGCCTAGGGTTTAGTATTTTCCTGTTTTAAAGCATGTTAGGTTGTTAGGTTTTTTTTTTTTTTTTCGCATTTCTGGTTTCTGGGTTAGGATTTTTAGGGCATCTCTGCGTGCACATGCTTTCTGCATGCGTACGTAGACTCAAAGTATGTGTACGCATACAACTAGCTTGCGTACACAAGCCTATGTATGCACACACGTACTTGTGCCCAAAAACCCTAATCCAGGCTTTCTACTTCTGTTTCTTCATTTCTTTCATATAATATGCTTCTATTTTGTCCATTTTTTATGTTTTTGAGTCCCAGTTTGATTGTTTGTTTGCCTTTAACGTGCTAGATTAGGGTTTCTTTCCATGTCTTGCCTTGATATGCCATGAACATGTATTAATATGATCATGCATTGATGCTTAGATGTTGTGGCAGCGAGGTAAGTAAAGGTGAGTCATGCATTTCACATGATCATGTATTTGTTTGTTGTATGATTTTGGTTTTCCTTTGATGAATATGTATATGCAAAGTCTATATGCCATGCTTTAAATATGATAAACATGTTTGTTTGATCCCTGCCATGTTTCTGCCCTTGTGATATCTTGTTTACTTGCTGTCTTGGATGAGATGATATGATATACATGATAGATGTATGCTAGGTTTGATATGAGTTGCCATGATAGGTGTATGTTAGGGTTTTGGGATGATTGATACCATGTTGATTGTTAGATGTATGTTAATGTGTATGTGTGTGAGTATAGAATGCAATGTTGAATATGCCTTTAATGAGATTAAGACGTAAGACACAATGAGTGGAAGCCGACCCATGGGTCGGGCAGTCTTGGATGCCTAACACCTTCCCAAAATCGTACCTAAACTCCGAACCCATACTGTGGTAGTAAGATCAGTTCTTCCACGTAAGGGCGCTATGTAAATGGTTCCTAGGCCTAATTTAAGTGGTGACTCCATCTCTTCTCCACCCCGGTCCCCTTGGCCGAGGCGTACTCCCATTTCCTCCTCGAGGAGGAAAAAACGACTAGCGCCCATAACTGCTTGGTGAAAATTCCCACGGACAGTGCCAATTGTGAGGGATAAAAACCAAACACTGTGTTCGAGCTGTGAACAAGTAACTTATTTGCACAATTAATTTATAAAAGATATAAGGAGAAATTTCCATAGTGGGAGATCAAGACAACTGACTAGAAAGAAAGATGGAAAAGTAAAACGATTAAATTATTCATAAACTGTTTTCCCGAGATACATAGAGTAGTAAAAGACTCAAAAAACTCTTCAACCTTTTTCACTATTACAATACTCTCTTTCCCCCTCTTCTTTAGAATTTCTGCCCTTGAAGTCTTTTTCGACCCCCCCACACCTTGCCTTCTCTCCCTTTTTATAGGCATCCCCCTCTCCCTTATCCCCCCAACTGGCTTGTTTCCAGCTGGTTCTAGGGGATACCTATCACTCACCTTTACACTTTTCCCCTTTTCAGCATGAAAGAAGGCTTTTGAGGGGCATTTGTATTGTTCAAGCTAGCCTGCCAGCATTTAATGTGGAAGAGATTAGGTAGAGAGCATATTGTAGACACTAGATTTTGCACTCATATTTAATCTTGGGAGATGGCTAGAGTGACCATTCATATAGCCAAAATTTAGAGTTGCATTACATACATTAATTCATTCATTACATATCATAAAAATGATCTCGAGATTCTAACGGTCGCGACGGTATGTCTGATTTCCAAATCAGACCATCGGATTGAAAGATATCACATGATCAAGTTTTCACGGTACGCATGCAATTTGTTTGGGTGGAACCAACCACGCGTGATTAATTTAAATTAATTCTGATTAGTTAAACAATTAAAATTAATTAAATAATTTTGTGATTGGTTGTGGGTTAGTGTCAAAAATAAGCCTGCTTGCATGGGAATAAAGTGGATAATCAGATAACAAAGAAGTTATGGATAATTAAGTCTTTTTAGAATATTTATCTATAAGATAATTATCACTTTAAAAACCTAAATATCAAGAAAAATGGATTAATTTTTAGAATACGAATCAAAAACACGTCTAGGTGCAATTTCCGGCTAAAAAATCCTCAAAAAAGGAGTCCAAATTGGCCCAAATGCGTGGCTCGGCCAAGGAACCTCCTGATTGAGATAAAACTTATCTTTTTCAGATTTTTAGAGATAAGGACGTGTTCCAATTCGTATCTAATCTCATTCAGCTTATTTTTTAAGCATCCCAACCTCTATAAATAAAGGAAAAAGATCAGAATTAGGAGTTCTTCTTTTCTGACTTCTCTACTCCCCTTACATTAAAGACGTTCTGAAGGCTTTTGCTTTAAGAACTTCTTTTTTATAAGTAAAGTATTTTAGACCTCAAAGAAGTAAAAACTACTTTGATTTCTAAAGTATTCTTCTGTTGAAGAGCACGCTCATGCAAGAGGTATCTAGTTTCATTCTTTTGTCTGTTTTTCTTTTCCATTAATTAATATGTTGTGATTGTTCATTGCATGAATTTGGTTAATATTTTTGTTTTTTATTGTGCCTTGTTCTTAATTCATGTTTGCCATGCTTAGATACTTAGTTGGAATTTTTTTTGACATGTTCTTTAGTTGATTGTCTTTTTTAATTTTTTCTTTGATTTCAAAATCTACTAATGATCATCAAAACCTTTTTTTCAAACACAAAACTGATAGGTATTTTCCTTAAATACAGATCTGAATTTTTTTTTTCAAACACAAAACTGATCTGTATTTTCCTTAGATACAGATCTGAATTTTTTTCTGATCTCAAAACTTATCTGTATTCTCCTTAAATACAGATCTGTATTTTTCTAGTCACAAAACTAGTCTGTATTTTCATTAAATACAGATCTGTATTTTTCTGGTCATAAAACGAATCTATATTTTCATTAAATACAGATCTAAAAATTTTTTTGAAAAAGTTTTTTTTTTTTTTTAAATAAAATTACAGATTTTGAAATTTCAAAGAAGGAATTAAGAGTTAAGTTAAAGTCTTTCTTTTTAATATGTGGTGCATGCATAGTAAGTTTGTCTCATGAATGTGAATCCTCTTTTAAAAGTCTTTTTTATTTACTTTCAAAAACGGATCTGATTTTTACAAATCAAATTTCATTTTTTTTAACTTTTCAAAACAAATCTGATTCTTTTTAACAAAATCTCATTTTTTTTATCCTTTTAGAAAACATATTTGATTTTTACAAATCAAATCTCATTTTTTTTAACTTTACAAAAAAATAGATCTGATTTTTCTCAAATCAAATCTCATTTTTTTTCCTTTACAAAAACAGATCTAATTTTTCTTAATCAAATCTCTTCTTTTTTTTTTTTTCTTTTTTTTTAATTTTCAAGACAGATCTGATTTTTCTTTGAAAAGTGGACATATCCATAAGACAAATTTGTTTAAATTAACTTTGTCAAGTGTTCGTCATGTGTATTATAACATATCATTCAACATCAATACAAAAGGGTATAGAATGGTCATTAGAGTATAGAAAACCAGACTCTGTCTGGGCGGAATGGGTGCCTAACACCTTCCCATTCCGTAACCTAGCCCCTAAACTTAGGATTTTGGTTAGTAGATTAGTGTTTTGTCTTTAGTTTTGGTAGAAAACTAGGACCAAAGTTTTGTATTTTTTTTTTTTTTTTGCATAGATTGTAACTAGGACCAAAGCCTTGTAAGGTTAATCTATCAAATTGTACTTTTTTTTTATTCAATCAATGACATTTGAAGTATTTTGAATATGTAAATGTATTTCTTTTTTCTTTTTCTTTTTTGTATAAAAAAAAATAAGTGCCGTCTCCACACCACTTACCCAAAAAGAGAGGTGCCTTAAAGTATCCGAATCTTTTTTTGAGAGCACCCAAGTTTCCGGTCTCTCACACATATCTTTAATGCAGAGGTGGCTACCTTTGTGATCCTTATCCCTTTGTGACGTTTCCCGAGGTGATCTTGTTGACGGTGTCATCTCGAATCGAGCTGGGAATTGGTTACTTGTAGATCCTTATGTGTTTGCCAAGGGTGAAGCTCTGCCTACCAGCTTGGATACAAGCATCGGGGAAAGCAGTTAACTTAGGTCTCCGCAGGATTTCTCTCAAGGTACTTCCCTTTGCATAACAGGCTTCTTCACTCTCCTCTTCTTTTTTGGGCTAAGCCCATCCTCTAGAGTTTGGTCTATTGGGCTTTTGTCCTTCGGCCCGTGTTCGAACTCATTCCCTATATATATATATATAAATATATATATATATATATATATAGTTTTTAGTTACACAAAAAATGGATCATAAATATAAAATCATTCAAACTCTCTTTTCCTCTAATTTTATATATAAAGTTAGATATATGATTAGGTTTTTTTATGGTCTATTTATATTGAATTCCTCATTTTCTACACTGAATTAACTCACTTGGCACAAAAATTTAAAAAAACTTAGATTAGATTGGACACGTGGCGCAAAATTAAATTCTAATTGAAATTCAATTTTTACACCAAATTAACTCACTTGGCACAAAAATTTAAAAGTTTAGATTAGATGGGATACGTGACACAAAATTAGACTCTAATTGAATTCCAATTTGAAATCTAATTGGAATTCCTCAGCTTTGCCTCTCTCTCTCTCTCTCTCTCTCTCTCTCTCTCTCTCTCTTTATATATATATATATATATATATATATATATTCATTCTAGCTTGTAACTCATGCATATGCATTGATGCATTTAAAAAAAAAACATGTTTTAATTATAAAAATATAAATAATTGGTCAAATTATTAAAAAAAAAAAGTAAATGTAATTAGTTACAAGTTAAAATTATTGCCCAAATTTAATACCACTTATGATAAATTTTTTTTCCTAATTTTTAATAAGATAGAATGTGTGATGATCTTTGTTGTGTGGTGATTTTTATTGAGCAAATATGATTGGTTTTTTATTTTTATTTTATAGTTCATCAATATTAAACTCTTAGTATTTTGCATTCATTAACTCACTTGGCACAAAGATTACAAAATTAAGTAGACACATGACACAAAATTAGCCCACAAGTAATTGAATTCTTATTTGGAATCTAATTGAATTTTCTATTAGTTTTGACTTTATATATATATATATATATATATATATATATATATAGACACACACACACACACACATATATATAGAGAGAGAGAGGGAGACTAGCAAGTAACCCATGCAATACACAGGAAATGTTATTAATATTATTTTGGGCAAATTACAACTTACCCATTTGTAGTTTAGCCGAAATTTAAGTTGCTTACCTGTAGTTTGAAATTTGACACTTTATCCACCTGAGGTTAGTTCAGTTAGATTTCCTTAAGCCAACTCTGTTAAAAACATGGCTAAATATGTGATTTTGCTTCACTTTTATGTTTCTCTCCTCCAAAAATGCAAAAAACATAAAAGTACAAGATCAAAAAGAATCTAACGAAACACTTGCATCATGGAATTTCAAACCACAGGTATGCAACTTAAATTTCGGTCAAATCTCAGGTGGGTAAAGTGTCAAATTTTAAACCACAGGTAGGCAACTTAAATTTTAGCCAAACCACAGATGGGTAAGTTGTAATTTGTCCTATTATTTTTCTAAAATGGAAAAAATAGATGAACTGCATCAAATTGAAGTAGTTTAGTCTGCAACTTTTTTTTGCTAAACTATTTTAGTCATGTTTTGGGTTTTTGGGAACTATTTCTTATTCTATTAGCAATAACTCACTTGACTCCACCAAAAAAAAAGATGAACAAGTGGCGCAAAATTGATTCAGAATCTAATTGAATTTTTTATCAGCTTTGAATTCTAATTTGGAATCTAATTGAATTTTCTTTAAGTTTTTACTTTATATATATAGATATATATATATATATATAGACTAGCATGTAACTCATGCAATGCACAGGATTTGTTAAATGTTATGAATATTATTTTTCTAAAAAGGAAAAAAGAGATGAAGTGCGTCGAATTGTAGTAGTCTGCGACTTTTTTATGTTAAAATATTTGAATCTTGTTTTAAGTTTTCGAGAACTATTTCTTATTCTATTAGCAATAACTCACTTGACTCAACCAAAAAAAAACTCACTTGACTTTATAAAAAAAAAAAATTTTTTAAAAAGATGAACACATGGCGCAAAATTGATAGAGAATCTAATTAAATTTTCTCTTAGCTTTGGCTTTAAATAAATAAATAAATATATATATAGTTAATTAACACAATTTCACATGATAATTTTCCAATTATTTAAATTCTGTCTTCCATATACAAGTGGTATATTACATATTGATCCCTCCAGCTAGCTTCAAAAAGAAAAAGAAACTTTTACAGTACTTTGAGTAACTCTATCCTATAATTTTTAAAATCCTATTCATCCTTTTTTTTTTTTTTAAATGAGTGGATAATATATTGTCTCATCATCAATAATATAAATAGATAATAAAATTATGGTACTTAGCGTGTTTTTTTTTTAATGGAAATAGTTCACGTTTGTTATATGTTGATGATGTGCATGGTACAATGTAATTAACTAATTTTAAAATGGCAAAACTTAGATACAATACCATAGATGTAGAACATTAGATTCCTTAATTAAATTCAAACAATCATATATTTGAATTTAATAAGGGATTCTAATATATTGCACCTAAAATATTGTTCTTAAATTTTACCTATGTCAAAAAATATATATAAAATTTTGAAAAATCCACAAAATTAAATTATCTTGAGAACTCTAGAAGATGCTAAGCTAGATAAGGTTTTCCTCATCATTGTAAAGACAAATATTGGTTTCTTTAGCCACTTTCATTCGTTCGTGGCCTCAAGAATCACTGGTTGCGTGGATGGTCATCAAGAATTGCATCAGCCATGTGCCATACGGGTTGAAGACTTGAAATCCCATAAGACATGGCATAGTACATGGCACTTATGACAAAATTATGATTAGTACACATTTATCAGAGCTGACTTTTATTGTATCTTAACCCTTCTATATATATATAATTCATGCATTTTTCTTTATTAAATCGTAATTGCTTGATAAACAAGTCATGGAAAATGCATGTGCATTAGCTGTTGCATGTTACTGCAACCATGAAAACATGATAAATATATAAATTCGATTATTGACTTTAAACTTTGATATGAATCATTACTTAAAACAGAATTAAAATCAAAGAATTTCAGTCTGAAACTATAAGCATGTGACCAGAAACAATAAAAAATAATTCATCTACGTATAATATAGTATGCTTGGCCATTTGCATTTTGCAGCTCAACTATACAATTGACCGTACCACGGATAATTCTCAACTGCATTAGTTATATATTCTAGTGCTGACATAAACTTTTTTATTTTTTATAAATATGGTAGAATTAAAACGTATGGAACCAATTGATTTTTTTTTTTTTTACAGATGAGTTCGAACCCATATCTTTTATTTGACAACAAACGACTTTACAACCCACATTTTACATAACCTATTCATCACCACATGCCGATAATTTGGTGTGTCAAATAAGCTTAACATCATATAGTATATATGTCAAAACCTACAGCATCATATTTACCCTCGAGAGACTTGAAAGTAAGCAGCATATTTTAAATTAATTAAAACAAGGAGAGTATTAATCATTTGCTCATGCAATTTACAAATCATATATGACCAGTCTCAGTCAACGGATTTGTGATCACACTATTGCATTCTCAATTCCCTATTTTCTTCTCCAAAAAATAAAAAATAAAAAATTTCCCTTAATAATTCTTGTCAGATAGCCGTCCCATTTATTTTTTTCGTTTTTTCTTTTTTGGGCAAGTCATATAGGTGTCCCTTAACATCAATTATAAATAACAAGGAACTCAGCCATCTTTAGTATCAAAACAGTTGCTTCTTTTAGAGAGAGAGAGAGAGAGAATGGAACAGCTCCATTTATTTACTAGTTTTGTATTGTTTCTGGGGGTGTTCACCACAAAATTCAGTGTAACAATGGCAGCTTCTTGGATTCAAGCCCATGCAACTTTTTACGGTGGAAGTGATGCTTCAGGAACAATGGGTAAGTACTTTCTTATTTCATGTTTCCTTCTTTATATAGATTATTAGCAACATTGCAAGTTTCAACCTTTCCATATATATGTACTGACATGGATAAATATATGTTACAACATTTGGTGACGAATATTGGTTCTCTTTTATCAGGGGGTGCCTGTGGTTATGGAAATCTTAACACCGATGGTTATGGCACAAAAACTGCCGCACTTAGCACAGCTTTGTTCAACGATGGCAAGTCATGTGGTGGGTGCTATCAGATAGTGTGTGACAGAACCAAGGATCCCCAATGGTGCCTCAGGGGAACTTCCATTACAATTACTGCTACGAACTTTTGTCCTCCAAACTATGATCTCCCTAGTGACAATGGTGGTTGGTGCAATCCTCCATTGCCACACTTTGACATGTCTCAACCTGCATTCCAGACAATTGCCTTATATAAGGCTGGAATTGTACCTATTCTCTATAGGAAGTATGTTAACTTTCTATCACATACCTATTCGGTTGGCTGTCTTCTAGTTTCACAATATAATTCACAATTGCTGATTAAAAGTGATGTGAATGATAATCCCATGTGAAAATGGTATTACACTAATCACAATTTGTCATCTCAGCAGTTGTAAAATTTGTTGTAGCTGTAGCATTAATTGTTCTAGCAAATGATAACCTAAGTGCAAATTGTAGTCTTGCTTATATTATGATAACATTGACATTAATTTTATGCTGTTTGTTTGTACCAGAGTTGGATGCAAGAAGAGTGGGGGCATTAGATTTACCATCAATGGCAAAAATTACTTCGAGCTAGTGCTCATATCTAACGTAGGGGGAGCTGGAGATATCTCAAATGTTTGGATCAAAGGGTCTAATTCTAATCAATGGGAAACCATGTCAAGAAATTGGGGTGTCAACTGGCAGAGTCTAAGTTATTACAATGGTCAGAGCTTGTCCTTTAGAGTGCAATCCAGCAATGGAAAGATCGTCACAGCTCTTGATGTTGCACCTTCCAATTGGAGTTTTGGCCAGTCCTTCACCAGCAACGTTCAATTCTAAGTGATTTATACAAATCCTACAAAATATTCACATAGCAGGGTCAGTCTTGGATTTATGCCTTGCTAGGTTGATTTTCTCTGTTGTTTCCTCACTATATGTTACAATGTTTTTGTTTCCGGTTGTGGCTCAGAATTTTTCGGTGAAGCCCACCAGATTTGTAGGTCCAAATGGTTGGACCATAATGCTACTTTGACATATAAACACAGTCATGTATTCTTGTTCATAAATTTCACTTTGCTACCATATTTTATATTTTCTACGGGTAAAGAATCAATAAAGAAACTAATATTCTTCCTTTTATTACAAGGCTATTGTTATGTTATTATTATTACTCTTATTATTGTTATGATTATTCCTTCAAGACAGGAATCTATAAGAATTCGATATAAAGCTTCCTATCTACACCCTCCAATCAAGTATCACCCTCGTGGCCTCATCCCATCATATTTTACGTTTTGAAAAATTGAATAATATGGATTCACCTTCAAAACACTCATCTACACTCTCCAATCAAATATCACCCCCCATCATATTTATTTTAAATAGAATAATATGGATTCGCCCTCAAAATACAATCCTATTAAATAGGGGTTTATTGGATATCATTCAAAATGTAAGCAACCTCTCTGGTTGCACCATTCCAATCATTGACGTTTAAAGTTAAAATAACAAGAGAATGAAGAATAGAAAAAACAAATGGGAAGAGGAAAGGGTAGAGATAATACAGACTAATGAAAGGCAATGTGAAAGAATTTCAAAGTATGAAAGCAATGCAAATCTCATGCAGTCCGAGGATTAAGTGTGCGTTTGGCATGGCTTAATTTTGCCAGCTTATTTTACTATTCAACTTATTTTTGCTACTATTCATGGGTCACACTACACTTTGTGGTACTGTTCATGAGTCTCACTATACTATTTCAACTAACTTTTACATTTATTTATAGTACTTTCAGTAAAAAAATTTCAATTTCAACAAAATAAACAGATTCCAAACAAACCCTAAGTTATTGTTGGAACCTCTCTACATTTTTTTTTTTTTCGAGTGTGGTACCAAATTTTCACTTGTCTATGACTCTACAGTTCACAGCCTGGCCCAATAGTCCGCCAGCCTAATGGGTGGTGGGTTAACAAAATAATTTTGGGGGTGCGGGGTCAAACTTGAGACATGAGAAAGTAATAAAAACTAAGAAGAGCGGAAGTGGTGAAGGCAAACACTTTTTAAGTTTGGCTACAACTTTAAGCTTGTTGCTTTTTGACTTAGCTTTACCTTAAATTATTTAACATTTATTTTTTTATTTTTAATAAGTTAGATATTAGCTTTTTTATCTTTCTATTATGTAAATAATTTATTAAGAATAAGTTGTATTTAAACGCACACTCATACAGCAAGAGGCACTCAAGCAACATATAAAATGCTTCAAAACTCATATATATTTAATAGGATTATGATTGTATAAGGTAGTCATTTGTTTTATTTGCAAAAAAATAATGTGATAGTTTTTTATTGAAAGATGGAAATAGATGGTTTTATATTAAATGCAATTTGATTACCAAAGATATTAAATGCAATTTGGGTTATCTATTGTATGTTAAGGCAATCCTAAAATGGACTCTGGAACTACTCTTTCAAGCTTATTAATTTGAATGTAAATTTTTCATCTATTATAAATGAAGGTTTTCTCAATGTGTTATGTATTGCTCTAACATTGACCTCTCACAATATTTTTCACAATTGTTGAATTTGTAAGTTGCCATTAATTTTCATATGAATCCAATATTGATACCACTTCATTGTTTGCCATTAACAACTTGTGGACTCAAGCCAGTGTAACTTCACAAAAATTACACGCTATGGGATGTAATAAATGAAAAAACACTATAACCCATGTCATCATTAAATTTATTGTCAGAGCGTCACCTAACCTAACTAATTTGAGAGAATATTATATTATTATCTCTTTTACTCTCTCTCTCTCTCCTAATTAATTAATGAGCAAGACTTAGGTACAGTACTTAGGTACTGTTACATAGGTTTTTCTCTTAAGATTCTGTCATGTGACTTTTTTCTCATGGATGGAAGTGTATTTTTTAAGTTAAGTAGCCACATGGCAAAATCTTAAGAGTGAAACTTAAGAAACAGCACATAAGGTACTGTATATAAGCTTTGTCCTTAATTAATTTACTTCAACCTTACATGTACAATTGCCTATTCCTAACTTGCTGAGTTATAGCTTCTCAAAAAAAAAACAAAAAAAAAAGACTTGCTGAGTTATAGATTTTCTTTCTCATGGCCTTATTTGAGAGAATAAGCATTGGTTATTTGATACGTGAAGTCTAGCAAATGATTTGCAACTCAGGGGCACTAACCATTTAATTAGTAGCTAAACTGTTCCCGAGTTGCCGATTATTTTATCAAAATCTTCAATGTGCAATTTACTGCCTACTCCTAACGATAAAAAAGTCGTCTCCAGACTTACTAGTTACTACTAAAGAATCTAAGAACCAGCATTCTGTAACACAGAAGCAAGCTGGCAGAATATTGTACAGTGAACGATAGATAACATTAAGTAAACCAGCAACAAAAATGTCAGAAAATCAGAAAAGCTCAAAATTAAAATCAAAAACCAAGCAGATTGTTTGACTTGGGAAGATTATATATAACCAGTGTTCACGGCTTGTTATGTTTCATACGTAGCAAGATTGACATTATAGCAAATCGACCTTTAAAATACTACAGGACTTTTTTTCTTCCCTTGAACTTCATAATTATGGCTATATTATGATCGAAGACAAGAAAATCTCAACTGTTTAAGAGAAACAATTGATTTAAACATACCCCAGATTTCTTCTTAGTGAATGAAACCTTGCGTGTGAGATACTTAAACTTAAAAATCTACCACACCCAATAATCAACATCCAGACAAAAAAATAAATTACAATGAGTAGACTCAGTAGAGCACGGCACATATGAATATGTGCATGTGGGTTTGTGAGATACTGCCTAAACTTAAAACTCTACAACACCACATGATCAACATCCTCACAGCAGTATAAATCATCAATCAATTAATCTATAAATATATATATATATATTTATCTAAAAACTGAATAGTAGAATTTAATATTGCTGCGCTCTTGTTGAGCCACATCAACGCCACATCATCAACCTATTTTCAATATTTTCTCTCTCCTTTTTAATTATTTTTCTCCTTATTAATTTGCCACTTTACAATTACACATTCTTCAACATTTACTTACTTTTACCTTTTTTATCTCCCCACTACTCTACACATTAACCTTACAATTTTTTTATCCCTTTATCTTCCTTTTATTTTGACTTTTCTTCTCCCCATTTTTTTTACTATAAAAAAATTGTTATTTTCTCTTCCATTCAATCCATATTTTGCTCACACAAAAAGGTGAATACTCTCTCTCTCTCTCTCTCTCTCTCTCTCTCTATATATATATATATATTCTTTCTTTTGGTGGATGTTTAATTCTTTAGATTGATGAATTTTTATGTTTAACTCTACTTTAGGTTGATATGATTTGGTTATATTTTAATTTTTTATCTTTGTAATTTTATTTTCTTTGTTCGTTACATGTTATCCTATAAAATTACAGAATGATTTAATGTTATTCTATTACATAACATAACTTGGATAATTTGGTGTTTACAACTATACATTTTCTTTGAATATTCTTCTACTCATCTTTTGTGTATATATATATATATATATATATATATATATATATATATATATAACCGAAACCTCTGAAACTCTCACAATTTTTCACGTCAGCACAATATTTAAATAAAATTATCATTTTATAAAAAATGATAATTTTTAAAAATTTTAAAAATTATTTTTTAGCCTCTGAAGCTCTCACAATTTTTCACGTCAGCACAGTATTTAAATAAAATTATCATTTTATAAAAAATGATAATTTTTAAAAATTTTAAAAATTATTTTTTAAAAACAAACTTAACAAGGAGTAAAACTCTATTTCTCTAACAAGTCCAACTTAAACTCAAACTCAAACGTTAGTAATTTATCTCTAAATTTGCAAGAGTTCATTTAAGAATTAATTAATTTTTTTAAAATTTACAAACCGCGCGATTTCTTTTTAAAGGAGAAAACACCAAATTGTAAACACTCGATAGTTCTCAAACTATTTGTAGCCACCTCCGTTCTTTTTGAAACCCTATGTTATTTTGTTTTTTTCTTTCAAGGAGATTGCCTCTATGTCATAATAGCACCATAGGTCGTATCAAAAAAAAATAGCACCATTGGAACCTACAGAGAACATCTCATGGGCAGACACATCATCAAAGATGCTAAGAAGCCTAAGATGGTTACAACAGGTTTGGGTGAATGTAGTTCTCTTCACGTAAAGCGATAAGCTAATATAACAAACAGGTTTGCGGCAAACTTTTTTTTTTTAAAATTTATACCCGTTAATATTTAAAATTTCTTGCTTCATGGGTTCGTGTACTTTTTTCTTTTTCTAATTTTTCTCTTTTGAATAGTCTTTTTTTTTTTTTTTTTGAATTGTTTCAATAACTTATTCTTTAATTATATATCTTTTTTGGCATTTTGGAAGTTTTAAATGTTAGTTTTTGCAATATTTGAACATGTTTAGCTGATTTCAATAATTATACCATGCATCATTCTTTTGAAGGTAATCAATTTTTCTTTTATATTTCTCTATTGTGTAATCATATACATTTTGTTTTGTTTCAAAAATTTATAGAAAGTAAATCTTATGATTCTTTAATATTTTTTGGTCTTTCATAAGTTTTAACATTTGAATTATTCTTTTGATGGTAACACATCTTTTTCTTATATTTCTCAATTGTGTAATCACACACACACACACACACACACACACACATATATATATATATATATATATATTCTATAATTTGTAGGCTTTGAATCTTTTTATTCCTTTCAATGATTATAGCCATGGATTATTCTTTTGAATATAACCTATCTTTCTCTTATATTGGCTTCTTTATCAAATTGTAACACAAGTTGAAGTCATACAAGAACAAATCATGCAATGGTGTAGTTTCTTAATCAATTTAATATTTTATTAAATTATTTTAGCCTACTTCACAAATAGGTAGGTTCCCATACATAGCACGGGTTAGCGACTAGTTTTATTTAATTTTGTTATTTGTCTCACATTCTCTTCCAAAAAAGGTGATTGTTCTCTCTCTCTCTCTCTCTCTCTCTCTCTCTCTCTCTCTCTCTTATTAATTCTTTCTTGCAACTCTATTTTAGATTGATGATTTTTTTTTTTTTTTTGTCTCTACTTTTGGATGATACACTTTAGTGGTGTGTTTTTTGAGTTATTTATCACATGTACTCTCTATCCCTCTTATAGTTTTGGTTTGAGTTAATTTTTAGATATTTTAGAAGTTAGAAGATTATGTATTTGAATGTCTCTATAAATTATTTGAGCAATATCAATTATAAATTTATGATGAGGTTTGGTTATCATAATAATCTTCTTAAGAGAATGAGAAATTTAAATAATTAATTTTGGAACTTAAAAATTTGAGTTGTAGAAAAAAAAAACCATAACACACTATACAAAAAGTTTGAATAATATAGATCACTTGAAAAAATAATAGTATTTCTATCTTTTTATCTCAAAAAAAAAAAAAAAAAAGGAATAATATCAATCAAATGCACCTAAGTTTTTCCCAAAAAAAAAAAAAAAAAAAAACTCAAAATAATAGAATGATATATTTTAGAGATGGAGATATGAAAATTAATTTTAGAAATAATATCTTCAGTACATTTTATAGAAAAAATCATACATTATACCACGTAACAAAATAGTTGTATATTCCCACGCATCGTGTAGGTCTGCGACTAGTATATATATAAAAGCAGAGACCTCATACAGGAGAGCATGAGGTTCTGCTAAGTTGCGCTTAATAAAGTGACTTTGCAAACAAAACATGGGCTGACATTAAAAATAAACAAAAGGTTTTGTCCAAGACTAAAGTTGATAGCAAGCCCAAGCCCATTTTTATAAAGAGTCATGTTAATAGATGCCCTTAAGGCAATTATAAATAAACTATATTAGAAAATTTTTTAACACCACTTTCGTGGGAAAAATAAAAAGTTTTTAGAAAAATTAATTACTTTATCATTTTTTCATAAAATGTTTTTAAAAATAGTTCTTAAACCAATGCTCTTAGAGTATTCGTTAACATTTTCCTTTTATAAATTACATTAACCCCAGCCAAACTCTAATGAATAATAAATAATAATAACTCCTACAATGAACCCCAGGTACTATACAGATAACAACACTACTGGCTTCGAAGTTCTCTCTCATAATGCATGTTATCTTTAAATCTACACACAAATTGTTTTCTCTCTCTTAATACATGTTGTCTTTGAATCTATACATAAACTGTTCACCTCCTTCCAAAACAACAATTTGCAGTCTCAATTTAGTGATCAGTTGAAGCGATAAAGGCAGAAGATTAAGAGATTTCTGTGCTCCTTGGTTTCTGAAATGAAAGAGTTTCTCTCAATAAATGATAGCTTTGCATGTTGATGTTGTACAATTTTTTTTTTTTTTTTATATATTCGTTTTCTTTGGCCTGTGAAATTCCTCCATAATTTCTTTCGCAGTCTCTTGGTTTCTTTTCTAAAAGGAATGTTCATAAATTCTATTATAACCAAAAATAAATAATAAATAATCTCTATTAGTTAAGGAACTAATTTTTATGTTCAATATTGTTTCTTTCCCTACTTTCTTTAGCTAATTGGAAAATTTTAGAATTACTCACAAATTTTGATGGGTATTAGAGAACACTAGGCCTCAGTTTTGATTGTAAAAAATAAAAATAAAAATAAAAAAAATAAAAAATAAAAACCTGAGCAAAAGATGATCTCTAATATGTTGGATTCAAATTTGTTCAATGTTTCTATGTTATTTTTTAATGTTTTTTTTTTCTCTTTTTTTTTTTTCCTTTTCCATTTATTGTGCAAAGTTTAGTTTTCCATAAGAATTATGTCAGTGCGAACAAATGACTATATCTACTAGATGTTCAACAAAAGGCTTCCAATAAGTAATTTAATTTTTTATTCTCTTTTGATTTTTCTTCTTTTATTTCTGTATAGATAAATCACTTGTGGTGGAGCTTAATGATCTTAAACACTGAAAGAGATCACAAGCAGCATATGCAGTTAGTACTTTCCTAATTCCAACTCATTCTTTTTTCTGTTTTTGCTCAATGAAAATTAGTGCTGACCTATTCAACTTCTTAGAAAAGGTTTTGCTTCCTTTTTAGGGAGCCAACGATAAAATGTTGTCAATGGAAAATTGTAGTAATGCAGCATGTACTTGATTAGTGAATCTCATTGAAATATTAAGAAGCTCTAATTGAAGATTTAGTTGCAATTCATTTCTTGAATTGGGAAAAAGTTGAATGGACTTTAGTTATAATCATAATGGTCAATCCCTAACTTGCAATACTACCCCAAGCACAACCATCTACAATCTCATATAATGCAGTGTTTTGGCATCATACAATGACTTGAGGCAACTCTTGAATTCCGTTCATATTGTATCACATAATTTTGATAAATTCAATGCATTAAGGGTCTTTTTGGGATCCGCTTATTTTGCTAAAACTGAAAACTTTTTGCTGAAAATACTGTAGATAAAGATAAAAGTTAGCTGAAATAGTACAGTGAGACCCATGAATAGTACCAAAAAGTGTAATGAGCCCCATGAATAGTAGCAAAAATAAGTTGAATGGTAAAATAAGCTGATTTTTTAATTTAGAGACAAACACACACTAAGACATGATAAAGCTATACACAATTAACGTTATTTTTTGGGCTAAAGTTTCAACAGAGCTAACTCCATTATGAGTTTTTGGGCTGTATATTATAGTTGACTAAAGAAAACGTGCAAGCTTGTGTCAGACAGCCTGTACTGAACATAAAGAACCTAGACTGCAAAGAGCTATCAAGGAAAGGGTTGAAAGAATTGCAAGAGTGGATGGTAGACAACTGGGTTCTTAGAAATTGCTAATTTAGATATTGAAATGGCTATTGAGGGAAATTTAGAGCGAGGAAAATGACTAAAATTATATGTTTCAATGGAGGTTTGAGATATTTGAAGCTGGCCAACCTCATATTAAAATGAATTTCTTCTGAGTATCTTTCAATGGTCCTGTATCCAAGCAGAGTTTGATTCTTGCAATTTTTTAGGTGGTGCTTTATTTTTACATTGTCTCTATGAAATTATATAGCATGGTCTTCAAGTTCCTCTTCAAGCACCATTTGTAGAATTAGATCCAATCCTGCCTGAAGAATAGTAGCTCTTTATAAAAACTCATTTGAGCTTTGGAAGAACATAAGTTCATTATAAAACTCTATTGACATTTGGAAGAAAGGTAGCTCTTTAAATTATTTTATGTTCCATGTTTATCTTTATAAATAAATTTAAGGTTTAATGTAATACATGATTAATAGATCTGTGACATATAATGATTTACCTTAGCTGTTTATACAGGCAAATTTTGAGGAACATAAACCTATTAGTATGCCCAAAGGGTTTTTTAAAAACACTATTGAGGTTTTCCCCCAACCCTCTTCCAACTTTTGTAATCTCCTATCAATTATATGGTGATATATGCTCTACATAGCATGCATTATTTTTATGCATACACAGATTATACCTTTACACAGTTTTTCCATGCATAGAGAAATATCACATTCTTGCTTAACTTTATTTGTTTTAACAACAATTGAAAGGAAGTCTAATGACATACAATATAATTGAAATTGATTCCTTAATTATTATTACGTCAAAAATATTGTACATACTACGTAGGCTAAAAATTAATGCTTTAAAAAAATATTTAAAGTTTATTACACGTAGGCTAAAATAATGCTTTAAAAGACATCAGCTAGTTACAATCAATGGAGCTATGCATAAATGAACCGAGTGTGCATGTGTCCATGTGCGAGTGTATGTCTGATTGTAAGACATTTAAACTTAAAATCTACCACACCCCATAATCAACACCCAGAAAATAGTATAAATTACAATTAACGCAGCTAGGCACAAATAGATCCAGTGCATGCTGGACTGCTTAATCAACCTAGAAAACCCAGATGGCAGAGTGGCAGATTAAAAGCATTATGGATAAATAGAGACAATCTTTCTCACTTCGGAAAGTTTGTTAGTTGTTAAAAACAGAAAGAAGTTGGAACCTAATGAAAGGACTGTCAGTTGTCATCCGCAGAATATAGGCATGTAAACCTATTCAAATAATGTACAAATCATCAAAAGGATTAATGATTACAACAATTTTACTGCAACATGACTTATGTGTCAAAATTTAACCAACTGCAATGTAGCATAAATGACATCATCGGACACAGTACAGAAATTATTCTTCAAACTTAGTTGTAGCAGGAGTTGCTGCAAGAATCAAGAGCATGTTATCTCCGCATCACACGGTGGCGTTCTCGTTTACGGAAGCGCTCTAGCATGAACTGATCTGTTGCAGCTTGCCTTTGTCCAGCTGCATCTGTGCTAGTTTCAGTTTGTTTGGAACCAGCACCATCATCTGGTAAACTTCTATCTTTGTACAGCTCAGGATGTTCTGCAAGTTTCTCATTGGTCGTTAGTAGAAGGTAAAGGGATCAAAATATGACAAGGTACAAGGCTAAAAGCCCATAGAACATTGCAGATATGATGAAACACATGCAATATAGCAAAGTTGAATAAATGGTTAACACAACAAACCAAAGCATTCCAGAGTCCAGACTCACCTGGCCTTCTACTTCCCAATTTGGTAGAAAGTCAATAAAAGGTAATGCACTCATATTATCAAATGGCAAAAGTGGGGAATTAAAAATAAAAAATAAAAATAAAATAAAAATAAAATAAAGGTAGATAAACAACCTCTTCTAAGTTTTTCAGCATAATCCTTGCCACGTTGGAAATAATCAGCACTGTAGCTTGAGGGGAGGTTAAGTTCTGATTTTGGCCTACCCATGAGCCTCTTCTCCTGCAGAAGCTTTTTGGCAGCCTCTGTTTCCTCAATATTTCTCAACTTGTATCTGCAACAATTTCAAAAAAAGAATGAATCCTAATAAAAGCCTGCAAATTTTAAGTTTTCATCTATCATGGAACACGTCTATAATAACTTCTTTCTTTTCTGAAGTGGTTATACACATGACCATGTCATCATGTCAGTAATGCACCCAGGGTCCAATCAACCACTTCAGCTAAAGAAAATAGAGTACAAAAGTAGCACCGCAAATATAACAAATGAGCACACCAGATGGTTATAACTAACACAAGTAATAAATATCATGTGGAAAAGAAAAGGAAACTAGGCATACTCAATGGGAAGCTGAACCTCAGCGATTCCAGTGGTCCACTGAGTAGAGCTCTCTTCCGAGTTTCGCCTCTTCACCTGCCAGCAAAGAATCCCAAAAAGATCAAAGTTTACATTAAGTAAACCACAGACAATAGCAAGGAATGAAATTAGTAGCTAACCAAAGTAAACACAAAACATGATTAGTTATGCATAGTTTGGTTCAATCCACATAAATCATCACACCCATTTGGTCCATAGATAATGGAACAAAGAATAAACATTTATATGTGAAACGTAAATATCTGAATTTGATCTATTTGTCATAGAGTCACCTTAAGATGGTCAGGAATTTTGTATAATTCATCTTCAGCACGCTTTAATTCGTTCTCAACTTGATCCGTGGATTCAATTGTCCTGCCCCTCTTCTTGGCCAATTCTTGTTCCACATACTTCACCCTATTAATAAAATTTTGAAAATCAATAGCTTTAATCTTAAAATTGGCAAAACTTAGGTGCGTACTTCATTAGGCGCATTACATTAGGTTCCCAGATTAAACTTAAACAACTGGTTGCATTGTTCAACACTTTAGGGAACTTAATGTAGTAAACCTAAGCAACTATATCTAAGTTTTAAGTGATAGATAGAAATTTACATATTGGGATCCTCAACCATGACAGCAGTTTCTTGAGCAAAGTTGTCTTGAAGTACGAGGTCTTCCTTCTCGGCATCGGTGGCGTCATTTTTATTATTAGTGTCGTTAACACTATTTCGATTGTTACCCACTTTAGAAAAACCAAGTCCAAACCCAAGACCACCAATGACAGCACCACCGCTTGTTGTTGTTTGAGATGTTACATTATTACTAGTACTAGACATTGCAGGGATTCCTGATTTCCTTTCCCTCTGTTTCTGCAGGAATTTCACTTCCTCCAATGCCATTCTATACTTTTATTGAAAAATAAAGGAAACCCACTAAGTATATATGAAAGTAGAACACACACACACACACACAAAAAAGGGAAAGAGAGAGAGATGGGTACCTTCTTTCTTGTTCGTCATCGGATTTTACTGGGTTTTCCTCCCCTTCTACTTCTTCCTCTTGAATACTGCTTCTTTTCCTGAAATTCTTCTTCTTTTGCTGCTGCATCTCGACCTCTCAAAAGGAAAAAGGAAGAGAGTTTGGAAGCTTTCTCTGTCAGATTGGTGGAGGGAAAAGGGATTTCCTTTGCAAATCGAAAGACTTGATTCTTTTGCTCTCTCTGCTCTTCCTTCCGTCTTTCCAAATCAATTCAAACCCTTTTGGCTAAAAACTATAATCTGATCTACAACTACAAGACAACGCTTCGTTTTGGTATACATTTTTTTTCCCTTCTCTTCCCAAAACGCACACATTTCTACCGTTTTGTTTACTTCTTTTTTTTCTTTTTTTCTTTTTTTCTTTTTTTCTTTTTTTCTTTTTTCTTTTTTCTTTTTTTTTTTTTTGGTAAATAACACTTTTATACCCTAAACTATCACCTAAATTACACTTGATCCCTAACTATCAAAAGTTCAAAATGCATGATTAATCCCAAAATTATAACTCTATTTTAGTGTCCTCTTTACCATTTGTTTTGGTGTTAAATCTTATGGAATTTAGTACTAAAAAACAAATTTACACATCCCTTCAAAACATATGGCTAATGGGTAAATTGGTTTTTTAAGTGAAATGTATTTATAAAATTAGGAGGTCAATTGAGCATTTTAATAATTTAGGTGGTTATATGTGATTGGGCTAATAGTTGATAGGGTGTAACCCCCCCCCCCCCCTTTTTTTATTTTTCTAAATGCCTAGCTAGCTAGTAGTAATGATTACAGATTAATGATGTATCTCAAGACTCTTGGGTCTCCTTCCTCTAAAACCATTTATGACTCATTCTTAAATTTTAAAATAAAATATCCTCTCTCTTTTTTTAATTATGAGTTCTTCTATGGATATAACAAAATCTTACAACATTTTTCACAACAAGCTGATTTATCAACTAATCATAAGTCAAAATAAAATAAGATTATACTTGAACCCACCATAATTCAAAATAAAAATGTTGTGAGATCTTGTTGTATCTTTGGAATTTCTCTTTTAATTACTCACTTTTCAAATGTATTTTGTTTCTCACTTTTCACGTTTTATGTATTTTTTATTAAAATATTATTATCAATTTTTTTGCTTATTCTTTTTTTCCCTCTAGATAATTCAATAGTTACAATGGGGAAGGGGATTTTAACCCTTCCATTTAAAACACTCAAATCGACCATCTCAATAGACAACCTTTTAAGTATAGATTGAGTGAAATAAAAATAAATGGAAAGCGCATGATATTGGCCTCTATAGAGTAGGTATGGCAACATGGTGGGGGCGAGATTGGCTCAAGAGTGCCCTAGCCCTTCCCCATCCTCTCTTTAAGGCAAGAAAAAACCTATTCAAGGTGGGAGCAAGACAAGTTGGAAGTAGATTAGATTGGGGGTATTTTTCCTCTCTTATAGAGAGGAACAATCGTGAAAATGTTAAAAAAGAAAGGAAAAAAAAAACTAGTGTTTTGTCTAATGGTAATAGAATATGTATTAAAGAAATAAAATATGCACATAAAAGATATATTTTAACTCATATATATACATTAATTTGGGGTAGGGTGAGCAAAACATGTCTCTACAAATAACTTCTTTGAGATGGGAAAAACCTGCATAGGCAATATGTGGAGCATTTTTGCTATCCCTACTATAGACATGCATTGGAACTTTTTTGAAAAAATTAAAGGATGTTAGCTAGTTGGATGTAGTGGTTATTTTTCATGACTAGATATAATTTGATTAAAAAAACCTTTAAACAACTAGATGTGAATGATTTTATATTATATTTCACTCATTTTTTTAGGACATCTTATTTTAGTTTATTTTTAAAGGTGACATCCCTTTAATAAGTGGGATTTAAGTGGTATTTAAATAATTATACGTAAAATGAGATTTTAAAAAACTGTAATTAAATAAAGTAAGGATAATAAACAAGATAATAAATCATAATAACTAAATATTTTACACACACATAAGCGATATATGGTAGAGTTATTTGTGTAACATTCTTGGGGAAAACAAAAAAAAAACAAAAGAACAAATTTGTTTCCGAGCTATTAGCCTACTACTATCTCCCACCAGAAGTCCATTAAACTGATTTATTTTGGGTTCTCGTACCGCAGTACATATAGATTAAAGGGTAGTGTTTGTTACACACTTTTTTTGAACTGAAATTGTGAATTAATGACACAATTTCAAGTTAAAATCATATCTTCAACTTATAATTTTAGTTTTAAAAAAAAAAAAAAAAAAAAAAAAAGTGTAGACAGATTGTGTGTAACAGCTTTTATCCATCGAGTTCTTTGTGGCTTTCTATTTTTTGCAATGCTAAGCCAAGAAAATAGAAAATAAAAAAGGGGTTCTTGCTAACTGCAACACATAATGCTTTTACACTTTTACGTCTTTACCTACCATAAATTGATGTTATAACCGACTCCATTCTCTTAAGTTGTTCTACCAAACTTCAGACAAGTTTTTTTGATAAGCGACTTCAGACTAGTTATCATTCAACCAATCACTCCCAAATTATATAATTAGAATTCGCCCGTGCTGTACGCAACAATGTCGAATGCTTGTTCATACCTTAAAAAACAATTATTGATTTGAATATCAAATCGTAGCAAACCTGAAGAAAATGGATTAAACTCCTTGTATGCTAAATCCATATAGTTTCTTTGGTTTTGGATTAGATAATTTCCATTCTAGATAGCATTGCACATCGTTACAAATAAACAGCTTTTCTCAAATTATTAGTTTATTACAGAGTTCCATTTTAAGACTCACATATAGATATTATTTTTGAGAAAAAAAAAAAAAAAAAAAAAAGTAGAGCAAACAATTTCCGGGAGCAAATTAGGTGAGCTCTAACTCTTCTTGGGAGCAAGCTTTGATTTGATTTTGTCAATCTCCTTGGTACCAACCTGAAAGGCCTTAGTTAAAACGTCGTCTGGCACGGCGGGTGTTGCCGTAAAAAGTGTAGCAGCAATGGATTGAGTGCCAGGCAATTGGCTATTAAAGGCAGAGATCACAGAAGCAGCCTTGTCACCATTGTTTTTCTGATAATGAACAAGAGCTTTTGGGAACACATAGATGTCACCTTTCTTGATGGTCTTGGTGATGAGCTTGTTTGCTGTAGTGATGAACCCAACATCCAATTCTCCCTCTAACACAAACACAATCTCAGTGGCGCGAGGGTGAGTGTGAGGTGGGTTAAGGCCACTAGGTGCATAGTCAATACGGGACAGTGAAACACCTAGTGTGTTAAGGCCTGGAATCTTGTCCACATTGGCCGCTGTAACAAGTGATCCAACTGAGCTGTTAACAACTCCTGGCTTAGCTAGGCCGTCAAAGAAGAAATCAGCTGCTGTAACATTTGCCTCTTCCTTGCATGCAAACCCGTTCACCTTTACCCCTATTATATAATGCATACATACACCAAAATGTACATTTAATCAACAAGTCAATGATGTAAAAACTATAAATAAACAACCACAAGATTTGGGGAACAGGAATCCCTTTCCTAGTTAACATTTTATTTCCTGAATCTAACAATGTATGGACTTTTACATTAATTAGAGAGAGAGAATATTTAGATTTGGTCTAATCCATTGAGTGAGTGATACCAAAAGCAACATTAACTATACCTGAAGAAGGAGCAGCGACGCAGAGATCCTGAAGGGTGTCAGGATCGGATGTGACTGTGCTAGAGATTGCAGCAAAGAGGATCAGATATGCAAGAACTTTTGCCACCATGTTTGGAATTTTAAGAGGTGGCAATGGTTAATACTAAATAAACAGAGACTGATATAGTAGTGAAACTAAGAAAAGAGTGGAATGTTTGGTTTGGATTGAATATGGAGAATGGAGGGCCAGCTGCTTATTTATACACACATCATACATGTAAACAAAGTATGGTTATAGATAGAGAGAAAGAGAGTATAATGTAATGCTTAAGCAGAGAATAATAAGGATTTCAACTTTAATTTCAAGCAACTCGAGTGGATAGCCATACTGATTACCTTTATTTTATTATGGGGACAAAGAAATTAATTGATGGAAAAGAAAGTGACATAAATGCATGTTAAGGTTTATATATGTAAGTTAAACTAGACAAATCAAAGGACACAGCCAACTGCCTGTTGGGTTTATAGAAGAGTAAACTTGCTACCCAAGAGAGAATTTTCCAAAGTGACAAACCCAAATAGCCAATTCAATGAGGTGAGGTTCGTTAGAGATGGTAATGTGATAAGGATGATGAGCATGTTTGCCACGTCCGTACAGTCAAAAGAGGCAATTTTTTTTTTTTTTTGGCCAAGACATATAGACATAGTAGTAAACATTTGCAGCATTCACCAAATCTAATTCAACTTACCTTGGAGGAATGGGCCCTTTGGATGGGACAGCACCACTACCGCTTGGTTAGCTTTTACTTTCGTTGTACTACGAATTTTCTTTTCCAACTTACTCGAACAAAAATTTACTTTGCTTGAAGAGTAACCCAAAAAAAAAACACCACATTTTTCGCAACACTTGAAATGAATAAGCTTTTATTACTTTTCATCTAATCTCATTACTAACGTTACTTTTTTAAGTTCTTTTAGTTTTAGTATCATAAATTTTGTTTAACTTTGACAAGTTCTTTTAGTTTTAGTATCATACATTTTGTTTAACTTTGACGTTATAGTGAATTATTGTTTTATTTTTTCTTCATTACTTATTGTCAACCGCGTCAAAGTTGCATCAAAAGCCATAAATATATATATATATATATATTTATATATATATCAATTATTTTTTCTTCATCACTCACTGTCAACCACGTCGAAGTTGCATCAAAAGCCATGAATAAAAGTTGTCCACAAACTTTCGCCAAAATTTTACATACCAAGCTGTGAATTTTTTTGCGAAATTTTTTTGTCTCTAGAGTAATTGATGTGTGATTTTCACCGAAAAAGTTGACTTCGTGTATAATTGAAACGTACAGAGTTGGTTAACAAGCTTCCGTTCAGCAGTAGTTGGATGGTCAAGCTGTTTGCATCTTGTGTTGTAGCCTTGTAGGTTCAGCTCGAAAAGAGAAGTAATAATACAATCTTTAGATAAAGTAATCTGCAGTTATTCTTTATGTAGAAGACAAGCTAATAGAACTTGCATCTTGCCTAATCATAATGTTTTGCATCTAGAGTAAGAGTGGTACAAATTACTGTGGCAATGACATTGTTTTACATTACTGAAGTTTTTTTTTTTTTTTTTTTTTTTTTTTGATACCACAATTTACTGGAGAATATAGTAGCATTACTATTGGAAATTGAAGAGGCAATCCATGCAATTTGATTACTTACCCAAAAAGAAAAGGGGGCAGATGTCAAAACAGATAATAGGAAAAAGGCTGTATAGGCAAAGCAGTGTCTTTCACCAAACTACTACACCTCATGAGTCTATTAACAAAAGTTGTTACATGGAAGCCCACATAGTGTCAACATCTGAGAAAGATGTTAGGAAAAGAACCCTTCTGTTTTACGGTCTCCAAAACAATGCATGAATATTTCATCATAGGTCCTGAGGATATATACATTTAATATAAAAGAAAAAGATGAATAACATAAAATATAGGTGAAAATTTCCTTCCAAGTATGGAGTAACACTAATGAGAGAGAGACAGAGTGAATGAGAGAGAATCCATCAATGGCATTATTTTAACTGCACATTCTGGTCTTAATTTCCACAAAAATAATTCTGAGTACTAAAGGTAATAAAGACTGTTTATCAATCTTCTAGCCAGTCTTTCCAGACTGTTTTAATTGGCAAATCAAATTGATTTGAAGTACAATCAGAAAAAATTTTAAACAGAATGAAGAACTGAAGTGTACATGTAGTGAAGGTGAAGTGAAATTAAGCCAGGCAACAACCATGTATTCATGGCTTCTTGGTCAATGCCCAACCACCGTCCAAGTATCATTAAGATGAATATGAAGTATACAGTATCCTTGAATGGTGAAAATCTATGACAGCCTTTTAGCAACATGGTTAGATCATCCTGCCTTATGTATACCAATCTTAAACATAAAGGAGGAAGAAAGGAAAAAAAAAAAACTTCTATCTCAAAAAGTTGAGACTCTGATTCAGATTCTGAATGCATTGATGATTTACCCCTTGCCCGAAAATTGTGACATTGTTGATGCAATGTGCAAATGTGAAAAAAGCCTAGCCGAGAGAGGAACCAAAAAAAAAAAAAAAGTAAATGTGAAACAATTATCCAGATGATCTCCAGATCCTGCCCTCCAGTGAAACCACCATAACAGAAACATCATCATGATATTTACGTCGATCCCCTTGAGGAATATCCAGCAATTCATGAAAATCCATTCCTACAATCATCAAGAAGCATTCATAAGAATAAGAAAGCTAATACGATCAAATATCAATTAGTACCATTCTTCCATAAAAATTCTCTTTCATGGTGTTTTCCCCAATTAGTCCTCAATCTGTAAAACAAAAGTTCCTGCAGCAAATATACAAAAGCACCTCAATCTGAGGAAATATCATTCACAATAATATCAACTTTCTCTAAACTGGCTTTGAACCTTTCCAAAATAATCTAACAAATTATCAGGCTGTGTCAGAAATTAGCCACTACTTCAGCCCGAAACTGTGCTTGCTGGAACATACAAAGGCAAGGTGTTCCCTTGTGCATGCTAAACTGAAAGAGTGTACATTCTACTCCTCTCATCGCATTGAAGGTTTTTCTTTTTCATTTTTCTTTTTAACAAGTGTGATTCAATTTAAGCTTTCATGAACTGCTAAAAAAATACAAGGACTAGTAAGTTAATGTTAATCAACTGACCATTCTTTTTGGCAGCACGGAAGAGAAGCTCTGCAATGAGGTACTGAGCAGGATCACCTTCAGGAACATTTTCCATGAACCAAGTTACATGGGCAATTACCTCTTCATTGCTAAAGTACTGGTAAAGTCCATCAGAAGAGAGAACCAGGAATCGATCACTTGAAGACAGTCGATGGTGACGAATGGAAGGAATGCAGCTGACATAAGGAACAGTTCCCACATAATCAATCCGAAACATCTCCAACAGAGCTTCATTACAATTTGGCTGCATCCAACAAGTGAAAATATTAAAAATTTTCCCTCAATTATAAATCAATGCAATGTAACAAAAATAAATCTAAAATAAATAGGCTGTAAACATATGGTCAAAGTTAGACACCAATGACACTTCTTTCAGGCAGCCACAGATGAAAGGATGCACAGTGGTTTTTGTCCACCACTTAGAGTTACTTGATCTCAACTTTATTGTGGTCACATATTATGTTAAGATGCATTATAAGCAAATTAGCGCTTGGTAGAAAACACGATCCATATTGAAGCAAACAAGAGTGAACTGTCTAACTCAACTCAACTAAGCCTAAATCTCAATTAAATTGGGGTCAGCAGGAGTAAACCATCCAACATGAGGTCAAATACAGATAATAACATTATAAAAAATGCAAGTACCATGTAATTTATCTAATGCTTGTGTGATCCTTACCAATAATAGTTCTAGCACTGTCAAAGATAGAGCCCAAAGTGGACAACAGGTACAAAGCAAGCATGATCAGTTTCTATTCAGAAAACCTACTGATAAACTTGGGAAAAATAATCATGTTACCAGAATATTTAAAACAGCAATCATTATTTGACACATAACCAAAAAATTATAATATAATATATGCATGTTTCCCTGCAGTTGCATTTCATTCTCTATTTTCAGGTATCTAGCAACCTTATCAGTTAGCCAGGCGTAAGTACAAAAGGTACACAGACATAACATATCCATCATATAGCTGAATTTGTGCTGAAATGTTCAAAGAAATAAACTTCCTAAGAATGTTCTGCAGCTAAGAAACAACTTTTTAAATATGTCAAATTTACAAGAGCAACTGACCCTCTTCAGGAAACCAGCACCAAATGCTCTGGTGACCTTCAATTGCCCCTTCACTCGATCATTGAATACAGCCTGGTTGTCATCCGGATGTTCTGCCCTAATTCTAATTACTTCCTGCAGCAGGCAATAAAAGAGCACAAATTGTTGGTACAGAATAACAAAATTTCATCACAATTTTTCTTCCTCAATCCATTTCTGGGTTTAGATATATACCATTTATTAAAATTTAATCTAATTCCCCCCCCCCCCCAAAAAAAAAAAAAAAAACCTATATGAAAGCAGGTTACATATGAAGTTTATCTCAATTTATGAACAAAACTCCAGACAACTGGTTGGTTAAACCACCATTTGGCATGGATTTGGCAGCGAAATTCTGCCATTTAGTTTCAATTACTGTGCAATGACTACTACTGTTCTTTCACCAAATGACTAATTACTGTTACAGTGCATGACAAGTATTTCATGATCACATGTAAAGTACATAGAAACTAGAAATTAAATTCAAGACACGCACCAAAATGGAAATAATTTACAAGATATATGTTTCTTTTTCCCAGTATAACGGAACCAAAAAATGTAAGCGTAATATGGAGAGGACATTTTGGTAGCCATAGTCCATAAGTTCTATAAATGTGACATTCAAATGAAGAAACACAAATGAGGACAGGCACAAAGCACTGTTTTAGATTTTTGTCCCTTTTTTTTTCATTTGCAGAGTAATTTACTCACACACCTAAGGAAACTCTAACCCCCAGCCTAACCCACCGCCCCATACTTATGGGTGATGGAGATGCCAGTTGGCCCAAGCCATTGGCACTATTCTATAATTTACAAAATCACAAAGAAAAAAAGAGTACTTGAGAAACATCAAAGATAGAATCCACAAACCAAAATAATATAAATTCATTAGAAAAAAGGCAAGTAAAAACAATCATATTGAACCATTAACAAAACTGGAAACACACCTGTTCGACACTTGTGCTGTGATCAGTGGAAAGCTGAACTGCTTTCATCTTTAATCTGCACATCGAAATCTCCCTGTTTTTATTTAACTTGCTAACCTGACTGTGCTGATTATGCATTGGAGAGTCCTCTGATATTCTGTCCAGCTCCATGCGCACTAATGACTCCCTGGATCTATTCCCATGCCTCGCATCATCTTTCAAAAAACTTGGATTAGGATAACGGTCATTTGGTCTTTCTTGAGCCAAGATCACACGGCTATCCCCCAGGTTCATGACATACACATCTTGATCCTTCATTAACATTACTAGAACACATGACCCCATCAAAGCAAGCTCTGGGTTTTTGTCATGAGCCTTTTCCACCATTTCCATGTAAGCCTCTTCAGTCCTCTCAAGAGCTCGAGCCATTGCTCTTAAAACCGCATCGTGATCAATAACACCATATTTGCATCTCCTAATAGGTCCCGAGGGTTCAATCATTCTCTCATCAACACAAGTCTCCTCTCTGTGCCAATCATAACTCCAAGGAAAAAGTTTCTTACGCAGGGACTTTTGCTTCCGATACATTTTTCTAATCTTTGAACTGATTAATGACTTTCTAGTATTCGGCCTCTGTCTTGAACCAGAAAGAGCAGTGACAGCACCACGATTAATGGAATCAACCCTAACTGCTTGATCCTCACCTGAAGTAGTGGGATCTTCACCCCGAAGGCTACAAGTATCTCCTTTGGGGTTCAATGAGCAAGATCTTACTTGATCTTCTTGTAAGGTTTCCCTAGAATCCAAAGTTTCTTGGCTCGATTGACAATCCCGTGAAACCTTTTTTCGGTTCCCAACCTCCGAGATTAACATAGAACCTTGCCCATCCCAAGGTTCCATCTGAAGTAGCTCATAGAGCCGCATGCTTTTTCTGCCTTGACCTGTCAAATTTGCAATTGGAACAGAAGTAGCTGGTATTCCTGAGACGCAGGGCTTTTCACAATTGGGTTCAACACTGATCCGAACTTCCTCATTTTCCTCAACTATTTCAAAGTTAGAAGATTGACCTCTAACAATTCCAGGGATACATGATTCCTCTAAACTACAAGAAAGTCCACTACTAGAAGGATTCAGCTGGTCCTCCTTAAAGAGCTCTGAAGCCACTTCTGTATTTCCAGTGCTATGGAGTTCAGGTTTCAAAGGATCATTAAGAGGTTTATCTTCATAATCCCAAAGCAGTCCTTCCAGTTCTATGTCTATAGCTTTATAAAGATGGCTCATCAGAAAATCTGGAGCATCTGGCCCACTAAAACCATCATATATCCCAATAAACAACCATCCTTGTTCTTCAGAAAGCACAACTTGAACCCTATCTTCACCAGCCTTTCCATGAGCCCATTGCAAGTTTTGAGTACATCTGTACTCCCCTTCTGATGGGCCTCCTTCAGGACAGTTTCGCGAGGCATCTGGTCGAAACTTTGGCTCCTTGGGATGCCAGGCCAATTGAGACACTGGGTGCAAGAAAAACCGTTGCATCCAACCAGGCCCAACAGAATGTTTTGAGAAGCTCCGGGAGAGAGCACTCTTCATTGGCCCACTCACACTCCTCATGAGCCGCTGGAGGCCTGGTCTTCGATGAACATGTGCAAGCGGTGCAGAGAAGTTAGATTTATCAGTAGTATCAAGTGGACCAGACATTACTCCCTTCTCAATTGGCCCAGACATGAAACCACCTCCCCTTTCCAAAGGGCCTGAAGCAAAACCTCTCTCAAGAGGTCCAGACATGAACCCATTCAATGGTCCAGAGCAATGAGGTACAGGCTGCAAAGGGATTGCAGCAAATGAGGAGGTGCAATCAAATGATGCAGCAGGCTCTTGGACATCACTGGAAAACAGTGCACTCTGGTTACCAGTCCGAGCTGTAGAAACATTGGCACTGACTGAAGCACCCGAAATGGTTTTAAATGTGGTTTCCGGGATGCTCTTGATTGGTCTATGAAACCCCGAGGGATCATCTATCATGTCATGTCTAAACGACCCACTTAACGTTTCCGAATCAAGAGTACTTGAATCAACAGTATACCTTTCAGAGTTTGAAGGGGTAATGGCAGGAGATTCAAAAATTGATGGCCTAACATAACAGAAGGAATGGCCTAATCCTTCATCTAGTGGGTCTAAGAACTCTATATCAACACCATTTTTCCCACTAAATGGCACAAAACAACCAACAACACGAGAAGTGCCGTTACCCATTACTTAGAACACACTCTCAGGACTTATATCATATACCTCTGAGATGGAGGGTTTATGTAACTATGCACCATGACCAAATATAGAAGAATCAAAGAATTCAGCCTAATTGGCAAAAACCCAGTAAACCCCCCAACCACCTTATTGTTATTCTGGTACCTATGCATCATCAAGTTCTCAGACTCAAAGCATTAAACAGTAGAGAGAGACCCTGTTGTGTTTTGTTTTTCATAGAACTAGTGTACAACACAAAAGCCAACTCTTTTGTGCATCACTAAATAGTTCAAAGCAACTAAATTCTCTCATCAACTAGAAATAGGAAGCTGAAAGTAGAGAAACAAAGCAACAACTATAAACTTCCAAAGAAGAAGAAAAAAATTTTATATATATTTGCCATGATCTGACCTTGTGGGTAATGGTAAAGCAAGAAAAAAGAAAAGCAGTGGATCGAGCAGAGCCGCAAACAGATCTAGAAGCGCCAAGGACAGTGAATCAGTGAATGGAACACATCAGAATCAAACAAAGGCACAAACCCATTTCAAGATTATCTTTTTTTGTGGAATCTGACAAATATCCAAATAAAGAGAAATCAATACCCATATCATATGATTGAGTCATGCAGACATATATAATTACACAACAAACTGTGCAAGGAAAAAAAATTTAAGACCCAAAAATAAAAACTAAGAGAGCATTCCAAGAAAAATTTAAAAAAAGAGTTTTTTTTCTTTTCTTTTCTTTTTTTTTGTTAAGAAATCAAAGATTGAGAGTTGGAGTGTGTGTTTTGACCATATGGGGAGAGAAGACAAGAGCAAAGAAATGAAGAGAAGAGAAGAGAAGAGAAGAGAAAATGTGGGTTTGGTCAAAACATATTTATATTTTATAAAATACTAAAAAAAAATTGGGATTTGGTCTGATGATGAAGAATCAAAGTTGAGTTCATCAAGGAGAGTCTCTTTCTTGGGGTTTTCAAATGGTTTGGGAGGGTAAAAACTATAAAAAGAAACCATGGCAAACCCAAAATAAATAAATAAATGGAAAAAGAAAAAAACATATATATTACGTTGAGAAGTAGACTTGAGAGTTGAGAGACTGTTTATACATGGGTTTGGAACCTTTTAATTGTTTTTTGTTAATAGTTTATAATATTTTGTTAGTGAATGATTGGTTGCTATTGGTGCTGTTGGAGTCAATAAATAAGCACTAACCCCATCATCATGCTCATCAATGAAATTGGATAGGTGGGGATGCAGTGGGACAACATTTAAAAGAAAAATAAAAATTTTGACCATAGTTTTACCATAATTTCATTAACAAAAAAGAAAAGGAAAAACTAAATTTAGAAATATATTTGCAAGAGTGATACTACAAACTGATGTGTCTTTTTTTTTTTTTTTTTTGAGGAAAACAAACTGATGTGTCTTAATTATAAAAAAATAATTCAAATAATTTTTTATTATCTTATTAAACTGGTATCAATCATTTTTTTTTTTAGAATAATATCAATTATATTTATTGTTACGTCAATTACAAGACTTTTGTAATAATTTTAACATTTTTTATACTACAAACTTATGTATCATTAATTAAAAAATTATTCAAAAAATTATTAATTATCTTATTAAATCGACATCAATTATATTCATTGTTACGTCAATTACAAGATTTTTGTAACAACTTTAACATTTTTTATTTGAAAAGCAGCTTGACGAAAAAGATGTCAACACCCAACAAATCTAAAATATTTATGGCAAAAATAATAATAATAAAAAACACTCAACAAATGGCAATCAAGAAAAGGAATAAAAAAGATGCAAGAAAAAATCTAATCTATGCGTATTTGTATTTATATTTATATTTACCTAATTTAATTATATATAACTCTCTTTTTTGTTGGAAACGCAAACAAACATAGTCACAAGAAAGAAGAAATAGGTTATAACATAAAAGTATACTACGAACTATACTCAAAAGTCATGTTATAAGTCATTTTTCTATCATTAATTAAGTAAAAACTCTCTTTTTTCTTGAACCATTAAGAATAATCCTAATTTGGCCTAAAAAAAGAAAAATCCTAATTTAATAGGTATTGTAATTTTTTAGGAAAAAAAAATCTTAAAATTTATAGTTTAGGGAGTGTAACAAATTAAACCATATAACTTCAAAAAAAAAAATTGAGAAAAAGTTCAAAAGTAAGAGATTAAACAACAAGTTTAAAGAAAAAAAAAATTAAACCTTATAGTTTTATAAGTAATAAATTCAACCTTAAAGTTTCAAAAAAAAATAACAAACTAGACTTCATTTTGTTTTATTTTGTTTTATTTTTTTTTTGAAACTTAGGGTTTTTTTAAATAAATAAAGAGAAAAGGGGAGATGAGATTCGAAGCACGGACATAAGACCACAAATAATGTTATTATTAATGTCTCATCAGTTGAAGCCCAAAACTTAGAATTTAATTTGTGACTTTTGAAAGTTCAAGGTTTTTATTTTTTACTTTTATGACTATAATTTAATTTCTTAGGCCCCTAAATTCTAGTGTTTGAAATGCGAATTTCTTTATATTTTTTTAATAGATGATGGATCTCATTGTGGTTTTCATCATATTATATTTACATTCAGATAAGTCTTTCACAATCTCAAGCTGATCGTTCCATTTTTCTTTTTAATATCACAAAAATATTTCATTAGTTGAATCTTTTTTTCTTTCAATAAACTGAAAAAGGAAAATAGTATGCCTCAAGAAGTCTTCATAGTCTGCTTTTTTTCTTTTTCTTTTTTTGGGTTATTTTGCTAAAGGTCTTTGTAATCTTCTATAATTTGGATAGATACAATAATTGGGTCTACTTAAATAACATATTTTTTCATTGCATAAAATTTCTTCAGTGGTCTACAGCGCAGGCCCCCATTTATGTGTTTTTTTTTTTAGTTTGTTAATTTATGGAGCCAGATCTGCCATATACTTTACATAGTCAACTGCTGAATCTCCACTTTCAATCAATTATTTTCTAATTATGCCAGAAAAAAAGTCAACATATTCATGAACATCTACTGCTACTTACTCCTAAAATTTCTCCTTAAATCCCTCCGCTTTCTTATTCTTTTCTAGCGTTTCACTCTTATCAATTAAATTTAGATTATATGAGTTCAAATTTCGTTATTTATTTTCCTTTCCCCTTAGTTTTATTAAATTTCGTTTTCTATTAGCTAATCTCTTCAAAATCGTGCAATCTATTGAAATGAATATCTACGTATACTTTTAATTATATGACTTTGCTATCGAGTCATGTAATTTGTTTAAATAATATACCTATATATATATATATGTATATATATATATAGATGGCATCTTGTGTTGAATATGTTAAACAACTCTTATACAAATAATAATAAATTGTATGGGCTATTTGGAATCAGCGTAGCCAACTTCATATGAATCAAGAAGCATGCCCTTTGAATCAAATAATTAGAGTTTCAAGAGAACGAAAGACAAGCTCTACTCAACTAATCTTTTACTCGGCAAGTTCAATAGAAACCGCTGGATTCAAATTGTTTCAAGGTCAATTTCAATGGGGTCAATTTCAATGGAGCTATTTTTACTAAGGAGAACAAAGCAAGAATTAGGGTAGTCATTCGTGATTCTGAGGGTCTGGTTATAGCATCTCTATCTTAGCAAATCCCCATCCCGTGTAGTATAGCTAGGGGTGTCAAATGGGTGGGTTTGGGTGGTTTTGGGGTGGACATAATTGGGTTGAGTATGTAAAACCCATTTACCCATTAAAACTCATTTAACTAATTGCTTCTAACCCAAACCCAACCCAACCCAATTATTATGAGTAAACCCCAACCCACCCAATTACCCAATTATCAAAATTACCGAAATGCCCCTAAAGTGTAAATGACCAAAGTACTCTAAAATCTTCAAAAATGACCAAAATATCCCCGAAACCCAAATAAATTGCAAAAATACCCCCAAAACCTAAAAATGACCAAAATACCCCCAAAACCCAAAAAATGACCAAAATACCCATGAAACCTAAAAAATGACCAAAATACCCCCGAAACCTAAAAATTACCAAAATAATCTCGAAACCCAAAAAATGACCAAAATACCCCTAAAACCCATAAAATGACCAAAAATACCCCCAAAACCAAAAAATTACCAAAATACCCCCGAAACCTAAAAATTACCAAAATACCCCCTAAACCCAAAAAATGTCCAAAAACCTCCAAAACCTAAAAAATTACCAAAATACCTCTGAAACCTAAAAAATGGCCAAAGTAACCTAGAAGCCTAAAAATTGACCAAAATAACCCCGAAACCTAAAAATGACCAAAATACCCCCGAAACCTCAAAAATGGCCAAAATAACCACGAAGCCTAAAAATTGACCAAAATAACCTAGAAACCTAAAAATGACCAAAATAACCCCTAAACCTAAAAAATGATCAATATACCTTCGAAACCTAAAAATTAACTGAAATACCCCTTGAAACCTAAAAAATGACCAAAATACCCCTGAAACCTAAATATGACCAAAATAACCCCAAAACCTTAAAATGACCAAAATATCTTCAAAACCTAAAAAATGACCAAAATACCTTGAAACCTATAAAATGACAAAAAGGCCCCTTAAACCTGTAAGTCGATAAAAATACACCCTAAACCTAAAAAATTACCAAAATCCCCCCTAAAACTAAAAAATGACCAAAATACTCCCTAAACATAAAAAAAAAATGACCAAAAGAAAGAAAGAAGCTTCGGCAACGTCCTCACGGCTTTGTTCATCTAGCGACGTGGGCATGCTTTGTGCAAGAGTCCCACATCGAAGAAAGAAGCGCCCCCCCCTATGCCTTATAAGCTTGAGCTCAAGGCATAAGGGTACCACTCAGGCACTTTTATGTGATTTTTCATAGAAGTTGTTTCATCTTGTTTGATGATCACCATTCGTACATTGAGTGAATTGACCTTTTTTTTTTTTTTTTTTTTTTTTTTTTACAAAATAGAAATTTTACTTTAACCTAATCTAAGTGTATATGTATATAAAGCTTCCTCCTGGAGACTTGAATCCTGACCCTTACCCCCCACACCTCACATGCACTTATACTTATAGAGTGACCACCGCACCAAAGGTGCACGGTGGTGACTAAATTGATCTTTACTATAGTTGTCTAGTGCTTATTAATAATGAATTTAGATTGAATGCTCTTGCTCTGTTTGGTGTGGAAACTCGTCAAGAAATTTTGGTGATACCACTCACAAGGATGGAGGAAGAGGACATAGTAATATGGAAGGAGAATAAGGGGCAGAGTTTTTCGATCAAGTCTACGTATCTGGTGGCTCTAAGGGTAGTACAACAGCAAAGTGGTGAGAGCTCTCATACTCGGAGAAATTTTTAGAAGAGATTGAGTGCTCATTTTGAAATATTTATCATGAGTGAGATGTTTTCATTTATGATATTAAATGTCTATTTGTTTCACCTTGGGGCATTTTTTTTCCTTGTCTATTTTCATGAAAGCTTTTGCTTTTTATTATTTTCTTGAATTTTAGAAAACATATTAAAAAATATCATGATTAGTCAAAACTTTGTAGCATAGTGACAAAAAAAACCCATGATTATGCACAAAGGGTATTTTATTAATTAATGGAGTTTTATTCTTTTTCTTTCTTTCTTTTTTAATTTCCCCTCCCTCGTTGTTGTAAATTGTAACTATCAAATTTTAGCAAACAAACCCATCCTTTTCAAAAAAAAAAAAAACCCATGATTATGCTCAAAGGGTTTTTTATTACATAATGGAGGTTTATTCTTTTTAGTTTTATAATCTCCAATCAATTGTATCTTAGTACATGAAATGTATGGTAACTATTTATTTACTGTGTTTTTTTATTTATTTTTTATGATGGTTTAATTTCTTTCATCTAAATGCTACTTTAGAAGGTAAATAGACAATGTTTGACTAACCATATCACAAGTCCACAACCGAAAGGAAAATGGTAAGAAACCCATATGATAGATAACTAGTGCCATTATGGGAAATGTCTCTCTTTTCCAATTCCAAATAGTTTCCATTTTTCCCCTCTCCCATTCTATTTAACAGTACTCCTAAACAAGCTAAAGGTGGGTCTTGGAACTTTGTTCCCTTTTAAGCATGTAAACTGCTTCTGAAGAGGGTACATAGTCCATAACTGAACTGTGGCCAACTGTTGGGTCCACCAGCCCAGCTCATGAGATACTTCCCCCCTTGACCTGGCTGTGAGTATTTCTAGTTGATAAGATAAAAGACTTTTGCCTTCTTCCTTCATTTATCTCAACTCTTAGATTAATTGTTCAATTGGACTTAGATTGAGTTCCTGACTCTCTCCCCTTTGAGGTGCAGTACAGTTCCAATTGCACATGGTGTGCAGACAACATAATTTTTCTTGGTACCAATTTGGAGAAAAGTTCCCCCAATCCACCATTTTTTTTTTTTTTTTTTTTTGAGAAGGCTCAATCCACCATGTGATTGTACAAACGAATAATACTTTTAATCACACAATTTATTTAATAGTCCTGTGACTTTTTAAATTGTCTCAATGAATCATAAAGAAACACATATAGATAGAATTATAAATTGCCATGCAGTATGTTGAAAGATATCACTCCAACCTGAAAAATTTTTACCTATGCGCAGGCTTCTCCGACAATGGATGGAGCACACAAAAATGTACTACTGCTCAGCAAATTTATTATCCTACCCACCAAAATGCTCATTTGTTTTTTGTAACAAGTTACCCCCACACCCCAATGGGCGTTCCCCTGCCACCACCTTATGTATACACATATGCTAACATTATACTTGAGAATGATTACAAGCAACTAACAATTTTTCGAGCTATAAAATACACTTGGAAGAGGACATACTTACATAAAACAAATCAGAGGTCGATAATATTATTGAACATGCAGAGTGTTGTGAACTATTCTTTGTGCTTCTTCTCGGATGCATGCAAGGTTCATTTTAATCTCCATGCACAGTCTACCCTCAACAAACTGAACCGGAAACCACAGCTTTGGCTTTACATCAACTAAGTAAGAAAGAGTTGTATACATTTTTTGGCCTGTCAAGGAATCACTATCTTCATTTCTTCCTCTATTGGACTGCATAACCCATTGATTGAAACAGTAAGCTTTTTGAATATGATACACATAATTCTGTGTGAATTTATCAATTTTGAACCTACATTAGAGAATAGGGATACAAATTCCATATCTATAAATTCATATTCATCTTACTTTGGTCATATATTATTTAAAACCTAGATCAATACTTAAGTGCTAAAGACCCTATATCAGTCCAGCCCAAACATGAATCAACATATCTTTTTATCTTTAAAAAAAATCAAATTGATCATGTATAAGCACAATTGACTGGGGATCACACCTTATGAAGCGGTCACTAGTTTGAATCTCCTTTCCCCCTCCCTTTGAGGCAAAACTTATTAAAAAATAAAAAAGCCTTAGAAACATAAGAGAAATTCATATGTAAATGAAAAATTCTAGGACTTATTATGAAGGAAACTTTGAGCTTGTATTAGTTATGGGTTGAGAGCAGGAATTTAACTCTATGAGATCTAATCTTTTGTTGTTCCTATTTTTGGTGATCATAGCCCCCATACCTATATTTTCTTGATTCAAAATTCTAAGCTAGAATGTATTATTAACCTGCTAAAGGCCAGCTATGATCTTTGACGAAATTTCTGGGATATAAAAACAATGAAACCATATATTTTACACTGATAAAAAGATGTCTGCAGCCTAGCCAGTGAATTTTGTTGGAGTCGTGTGCAAGTTTCAAAGTTAGGATGCAATCTTTTTTTTTTTTTCTTTCTTTCTTTCTTTTTAAGTAAGTTTTGGCCCTAAGGTGAGGAAGAAGGAGAGATTCAAACTAGTGGCCTCCAGTTTTCATGAGTCGTGGTCCCCAACATAGATCATAGCTGGCCTTTAGCAACTGTATAATAATTAATACATTCTAGCTTAAACAGTGTCCAATCTTTAACTTCTATAAACATTAGCTTTAAACAGAATGTTGAGATGTTTAGAAACAATTGCAAAACTTAAATAGAGAACAAGTGCCATATAATTAGCAAGTTAAACCATATGAGCAGCTATACATGCATGCATACACATGCTCGAGAACAACTAAAGAGACAAATTAACACAATTGACACAGAAGATGCCCAACAACATTAAATCAACAAAATATTACCTGTTCGATAGACCATTTTCCTTCAAATAGTTGAAAGTCTCCTTCAATCATCTTAAACTCAATATCACGCTTTTGACCAAAAGGAAGGCTTTCAAGTTCTCTTTCATAACAATCAACAATTCCTTTCGCATTAAATTTCGGCCCAAATGCCAAGTGTTGCTGTCCAATCTGTTTTAAAGGTTGTAATTGCACAATAAGTAGGATCAAAGGCAAAAGGTTAGAACTAAACTTAATGGAAAACTTGTTTCAAGATGAGGTCTGCAGTCTATGTCACATAACAATATCAATGTGTGGTAAAACAAGAGGCATAGGGTGATTTAGGAAAAAATATTGAGTGCATTGCACTTGAAATAACCCATGCTGACACAAAGAGGTAAACAATGGAAAACTTGTTTCTAGATGAGGTCTTCAGTCTATGCCACATAACAATATCAACGTGTGGTAAAAAATGAGGCAGAGGGTGAATTAGGAGAAAATAATGAGTGCATTGCACTCAAAATAACCTATGCCAACACAAGGAGCTAGCACACCAATGTGTTTAAGATTGACTTGAGAATGAGAGCTACAATCAAGGACCTCAATCTTGAAACTTCAAATTTCAAATTCTTGGTTGGATCTAAAATTGCATACAGCCCCAAACATTCTCATTCCTCAGTAACCAACCATATGTGTCATCACTCAATAATATCATCTTGCATACATTTAAACATTCATTAGATGAACTTATTGAAACAATTACATAATAGGCATTTATGTATTAAACTTCCCCAATATCGGAGCCCGAACAAACTTTCATACTTGCTGACAACCTTATGGCCAATGGTCAAAGTGCTTTATGATGTAGATTGTTCCCCCAAACCTTCATGCATTCCATTGAAGACTAGTACTTCAAAACCTAACTATATATGTGTAGGTACTGCAAAGATTCAAGAATCAGTGTAGGGACCTATTGGTAAGGTTTTGTTTCCTAAAATTCAAACGATTAGATGTACTTATTACTCTAAAGATCGTATTGGTATTTATCAACAAAGCTTATTTTGCTCTAGGAATATTACAATGAAATTTGTCAACATTAATTTGTAATTATTAGAATTATGATTAAATTCACAATTTCCTGAAACTTAAGTTTATGGGACAATTAGTAATTTATAATAGAATTAGAGGAATTGATCCATGTCTCTGCTCTACTTATCATTTAAAATGTTAAAATTCGTTCCACTCATCAAAGGGGAAGTCTGGGCCCACATGCCAGAGTGAGTGTTAAAATTTATGATGAAATGATTAATTACAAATTTACACCCTTTCCTAAAATTTTGAAATTTTGGAACAGTTGGTATTTATCATCAAAAAGTGGTATCCACACTACCAATCAGCAAATTAGAGAAAATTTTTAGTCATGGCCTTTATGGGTGTACATTAAATTTAATAATGCAATGTATCTTCTACTAAAGTTGTGTCTTCTACTAAGAAAGAGAGAATTGAAAAGGGACCTGGAAAAGTCGGGCGAAGTTGTCAGACTTCTGTAGCAATTGACAGACAGCAAAACCAGGAATGAAATCAGCCAATCTCTCATAATCAGTGAGAATGTTCCACACAGTTTGGAGAGGTGCGTCAATGTCAATTCTAGATCGAATTCTGTGACTATTGCTTTCAAGCTTCTCGATCTCAATGTATACACCATCCCCATATTCTAACTCGTTCTCTTCTTCTTCTTCAACATCAGAATTTTCGTTGCCACCCAAGTTGAGGTTTGAACTTGAACTAGAAGAAGAGCAATACAAATGAGGTAGTAGGAACAATCTAGGGAGACATAGACTTGGGATTGGAGCAGAAGCAGAGTTGGTTGCAAGAATTAGATTAAGATTTCTTGGGTTATGATGATTTAAGAAGAGATGTGGGGAACAGAGTGAAGAGTCTAGCGTTGTGGTTGGAAAAGTGCGCATATTCTGGTTCTGTTCTGTTCTGTCCTTCTTCACCAGCCACACAACAACATTTGACATAACAATCAACCACCGCTATTGGAATTGCAAACCCAAATCCACATTAACATTATTGCTCTTATCTCTACTTATTGGTCTTTACTCTCCAGTACCTGCTTGCGTTTAGTTTATGCCTTGCCTTGACTTGACAGTGTGCTGTGGGACTTAGGCTTTCAATTCATGCCCTTTTTTCATTTGGTTCAATCACCACTTGCCCATCCCAAAATTCTAATCCAATTCATTATCAACCAAAGCCTTTTTAACTTCTGCCTCAACCCAACCCAAACAACCCTACCCCAAAATAGATTTCTTTTTGGGGTAAAACTTAAGTATATTAATTAACTAACTAATTATGGGTGTAATAAATTAGTTTCTTTAATTAAATTCAAATACCTAGTTGCATGAAATTTAATTATCCTTGTAAATAATAGCAGTGGTTGTATTTGGTTGGTCAATGCAACTAAGTGCTTAAATTTAATTGGAGAACCTAATGTATTGCACCTAAGGTATTATACTCACTACCGCACACCCTTGGCATGATAATCACTCCATAAGTATAAGTGTTTGTGAGGTGTGGGGGACAAAAGCCGAGGTTTAAGTCTTCAGGAGGGAGTTTCACACGCATATACACTTAGATTAAGCTAGAGTAGAATTTCTATCTTGTATATAAATAAATAAAAAGGTATTATACCCATCTTTCCATTCTTTTATAATGTTTTACCTTGGGCAAAACTTAGGTATGGTGCGCATAAAAATAATAATATTAACTTTAAACACACGGTTGCATTTATGAATAAAAATAAAAATATTATCTTTTCTAAAGCAATTAAATTCGATATACTAATATGTTTGAATGTATTTAACGACGCTAATGCAACATGCATGCCTAAGTCTTACCCAGAATTTATACCAACTAGAATCAAAAATCATTCCCTTGATAATGTCTTTAGAGCATTAGTATTGGGGGTGTAAAACCCCCAAGTTGCTAAAATAGCCACTGAACATCTAAAAAAGAACTTCATCCGGGGATGTATACCTAAATTTTTTTACAACCTGTGAATAGTAAGTTCTTATATTTAGAACTTACTATTCATGAGTTTGTAAACTAAAATAATACTATTTTATTCAATTTTTCTTTCTCTCTCTCTCTCTCACTTTGTCTCACTCACTTTATATTTATATTATTATTTGGTAGGATGGTTTATTGAGTTGTATGTAAAAATAGAAACTGAGATGTTAGGTGAGTTGTAAAATGAGATGGTAAAATAAATAAAGTAGTGTTTGAAGATGTAAAATAGAGTGTTTTTTGCATACTCAAATGCTAGTGCTCTTAGATACCGTACCAAAAACCTAGAACAATTTTTGAAGAGCCAATCCCCCCTAAAAACTTTCCTCCGGAACTGGAAGTCTTAAAGGCCTGCTTTATGAAGTTTGTGTTATTTAATATTTAGTTTTTGGTTTTAATGAAAGTTCCATTAAGCAAAAAATAAAAAAGAAGTTTACTTGAATAGACTTTACAATGTACAAAAAACTAATAATAACTTCAAGGCCAAAACCATCACCTACAGCCTTTCACTAAACTTTTTATATTTTTTTATAAAGAAAATGTAGAATTTTTTTTTAGATAACCAAATAGAGTTACATTATTTGTCAAGACTCAAGACAACAGTAAAGAGGACAATTCATCAAATCAAACATCATTTATATAATCTTCTTTCAACATGAGCAGCCATAAATCGTGCCACTTGATTGCCTTGTTGATGCATCAAGGAGGCCTTTCACTATGCTTGGACCATTTTACAATTACATTTTCCTTTATATAGAGTATGCAAAGTTTAAGTGAGCTTAGAAAAAAAAAATTCAATGTATAATTAGCCTGAGAATAATTATGTTTATTTTTGAATTAGAATTATTTTCCCATATTTAAAGGTAGAATCTCATTGCAATGATAAGTGTTTTATACTAAAAGCGATAGATCACGATTTCAAGTCTAAGAATCAATTTCTTCAAACACAAATTAGGGTAACATTGTGTACCATGCCCTCGTAAAAAGTGAAAAATTTGTACATTGGGTACCTAATTATTTCCCGTATTTGCATGGAGGTGTGGTGTGGGCTGTGGGCCTGTTGCAAAGAATTTGATGACCCCTTCGGAGGAATCTATGTGGGTTGGGCCGTCGTGATGCAAATCCAACCGCGAGCACAAGGTGAACGAGTAACACAAGGCCTCCACCACCAAAACAAAAGACAAAAAGCCGAGGCCGACCAATCCCAATCTCCAAAGTCCCCAACACAACACAACAACCCATTTTCTATTTTCTAGTTCCCTTCCACTCACTACTCTGTGTCTGTCTATCCTATTATTATTCCTATCCAGATTTGAGATTTCTACTCTACTCTTTTCTGAGAGAACAGAGATAGTCTTTTTGAGGCATTTCTTTCTGTAACTTTTTTACTAAACTAACAGTCAGCCCTTATGGCCTCTACAGTCTCAATGCAACTGGTGCACTGTCATGCCACTCTTCCTTCTCTTTTTCAGGTTCAGAACTCTACTTTTTTCATCTCCCTATATCTCAATCCCCTCACCCTTATTTGTTAATCAAAACCAATCCACTCAATCCCAACTGGGCTTTTAGATTTTCAGTCAAATTTATAGTTTAACTAGCTTATCCAATCAATCTTGCATTATGTTGCGTAGATTTTTTTTTTATTTTTTTATTTATTTTGCTTTGATACGTACAGTTGTTGCAAATTTTAATTTGAAATTTGTTAAATTTACTATGAAATGCACTTGTAACAAGCAATTGGGTTATTGCCCACCAACAGTTACAATACTATTAACATTACCTCCAAGTACAAATTACTATTTGGGCAAAATTGAGGCACAACTGCTTATTAGGTTCCTCAATTGAATTCAAACATATGATTATATTGATTTTAATTGTCCTTGGGAAAGATGACACTATTTGTGCGGTATTGGTCAATGCAGTCATGTGTTTGAATTTACTTGGGGAATCTGAGGTACAACACCCAAGGAACTGTACCTTAGTTTTGTCTTTGCTATTCTCTTTCATACCATGCTAATGCTAATTCTTTTGCTCATATCACCTTCCTCAGAGACTCAGACAGTACATAAAAGCACAATTTTGTTAATATTGTTTTTATTGTGACTATTAGGTTGCTTGCAAGAAAATGCAGGTTAATGCTTAATATTCACCCTTCTTTGTTGTTACACTTGCTAGTTTCTAACGTGAGCATTGTTTTCTTTTTATCAGGGTAGTCATGGACCAAATGTGAATAATGTGCATATGCCACATGTTGTATGCGGCTCTACAAGTTTGCACTCAGGCTACTCCCAAGCTCCACGTCTATGCTACCCTGCAACTGCAAGAGCATTGACTTCAAAATCTAACTCTGCCTCTAGTGTTTCTGTCATACAACTTTCAAGAGCACCTTCAATTAAGTACAAAAGAATGGTGTGCTACTCAATGGCAACTGTAAGTGTATGATTTAATCACCATGCTTTTGGTACTTGTTAATGAGAATCTCCTCATCATGTCTAAAACATTGGAAGAAAGATTTCTGCCAATAGAAACCAAAAATCTCATGATGGTGATAAAATTACATGTTTGAGAAGAAAATTTGCATTATTGATACTTTCTCATTTTTAACTCCTTATACATTGTTGTTATATGCATAGAATAGTTCCTATAATCCTCATTGCATTCAAAAATTTGGTTATCTTATAAATGTTATGTTATTTTAGGAACTAGAGCCGCAAGCGAAAGTGACAACCAAGGTCTTCTTTGATGTAGACATTGGGGGTGAACCTGTAGGTAGAATTGTAATGGGCCTATTTGGAGATGTTGTTCCAAAAACTGTTGAGAATTTTCGAGCCTTGTGTACAGGCAAGCTTTGTTCACATTAGTCTTAATTCTTTAGAAACATTGTGACTGCTGCCGCTGTTGTTGTTGTTGTTGTTGTTCTGATATAAATTGTATAATGGCGCACTTTGAAGATTAAATTGAAATATCTATATGTAGGAGAGAAAGGCTATGGCTACAAAGGATGTTCCTTTCACCGTATTATTAAAGATTTCATGATCCAGGGAGGGGACTTCACTGAAGGAGATGTGAGTTCTCTGCGTGTGTGTGTGTGTGGGTGTGTACCCGAAAGGTAGGTGCTTTAAAACTAAGCCAAAATTTAAGGTGTTTAATGGCTGCAGGGAACTGGAGGAATCAGCATCTATGGTTCTAAATTTGAAGATGAGAGCTTTGCATGTATGTCTTACTAGCACCTCAATGATAGCATTTTGCTTCAATAATGAGGAGCACTTCAAAATCTTCCTCCTCTATTGTCTTTATCTTGCTTCATAATATAAGGAATTCAGTTAGAGTTCTTGGGAAAGTATTTGAATGACAGTGACTATGGTACTGACTACTGACATTCAGGCATTAATTGCAGTGAAGCATGTAGGGCCTGGAGTTTTGAGCATGGCTAATGCAGGACCTGATACCAATGGGAGCCAATTTTTCATTTGCACAGTCAAGGTGAGATAGCTGCTTACCTTTTCAATCGGTTTGATAGTATTTCTCATTGCATTCTTTTCACTTTTAAAACCAGTCATCATATATCACATGTAGTATTAGAAAATGTTACTTCAGTAATCTTTGAAGATCAAAATGTATCTCTTGAATACCTGGAAATTTTCTTTACCCCTAATTGGCATTCTTATGGCAATGCTATTGAGGTGGCATGGCTCTTCACTAAGTTGAGTAATAAATCGTTTTCAAATAAGAATATACAGAATTATCAGGTGAATTATGAATATACAGATAACAATATTCTTCAGCAAGATTGAACAGTGACATTTCTCCTCGAGACTTCTCTAGCCTTACCTACCTCAAGGCAAGCCTGGAGGCATGATCCGTACTGGCCTGCCAAAACACCTCATGGAAGAAGCCAAGAGCCTTTGACTGGATGGCTTCAACTAATAACACATTTAAATAAGAAAGTAGAATGATTGGAAAGTTTCAGGAGTTTTATTTATTAAATTACAACTGTGTCATTTCTGGTTGAAGGGTATTAACTTTTTACTGGTCCCCTAGCCTTTTTTTGTAAACACAAGTTTACCATGGTGACCATGTCTAGTCCATGTACTTGAATGTTTACTTATCTCATACCACCACCTGATCCTTCTGTATCACAGGCAATTAAAGTAGTTATATACAAGTCTCTATTAGGTTAAGTTGGATCTCCATGACTCTAAACTCTTTATAGATAATGTCCTTAATTTGCTTTATGTAGACTCCTTGGTTGGACAATCGCCATGTTGTGTTTGGAAATGTTATTGATGGACTGGATGTTGTGAGAAAACTGGAATCCCAGGAGACAAGCAGGTCAGATAGTCCTCGCTTGCCATGCAGAATCATCAATTGTGGAGAGCTACCTGTAGGTGCCTGATTTATCTGCTGATGCACGATGTCCTAATTATCACTTTTTGTGACTGTGCAATTGATTTAGCAAAAAATACTATGCGTGAGATATTATTAATGTTAGCTGAGGAAATTCCGGATGATTTTATATAAGCTAGCAGTAGAGGAGCGTGTATTATTAGCAGGGTGGATCCAAATTTCAAATGCAAGGATTTGGCATGTGTTGTGGTCAACTAAATTGTTTCACTTACAAGAATTCATAGGCAGTTCACATACCATTCTGTGGTGGCAACTAGGAGAATAAGATTTTTGTATTCATTGTTTCATAGATGTTGTATAATAAGCTAAACTTGACATAGGAATTTATCATTGTTTTTATTTTACATTGCACGAGAATTAAACATAAATGTGTCGCCGGGGGGAAATTATGCCAGGGCAACGGTTGCAACTGCACTGGACTGAATAACTTGCCCGATCTGCTCTCCTTCACCTTCCCATATATCAGGTAGTGCTTCCTTTATATTGTGGATGCTACTCAAGGCATGGTCAGCACCAGGAACCAATATTGAGCTCCCCACCTGCCATCAAAAATCTCACTTTCATTAAATTTGACCAAAGTCTATGTTATTTATTCCCTTATGGTAGTAGAGAAAAGCAGTCATTCATGCTAATAATGCATTGTTGATGTGAATCTAATCCAAGGCACCATCTCCCATCCTAACATGATTGATTCAATTTCCCTGCAACACAGTAAAAAATGCTGATAATAATGAAATATGTTGCCATCTGGAACATGAGCATATGAAGAAATCCTCACCTGTGCTGAGTTTGTTTTTATATTTGTACTCTTTCTCTAAGTATTATTTTTGTTTTCTGGGTGGGGGTTAACTTTATTATTGGGTTCCAAGATATGATTTGTAACGTTTTCTAGTTTTGTTTGTTTGGATTATTTAGTTAGGTAAGTTGCAAATTTGCAGTACTTTATACTACAACGCCACTCAAAACTTACTATAACAGTATGAAGTCCGGCTGCTTTTCCACTTGCAATGTTTCGAACACTGTCATCGAAGAAGATCTGAGAAAGGAATAGAAAATTTTTGTTACTCATTTCGGCAATGTTTAAAGCAACAAATAATGGTTTTAAAGTTGAGATAAATTTATCCCAAAAATAAACTGAGATGTGCATTGAATTTTACTGTTTTCTTTGGGTCAATGTTTGCTATCTGAATAGCAGCTTCAATAGCTTCCACAGAGGGTTTGCAGAGGATTCGTGACTTGGAGTTGAAACTTCCACCCTCAGTTAAACCTATATTATAGGATTCTGGCTCTGGGGCATCTCCTGAGAGGACTGAATTATCAACTGGCACATCAATGCAACCAACTGGTTCTTGGGGAGGGTTAAGTGTTTCAAAGCAAATGATGCCTTCAAAACAATCTTCCAAACCCAACCTGCTTAGAACTTGAGATACATGTGCTTTGTCTGCATTAGTGAAGATCTGAAAAACCCAGTTCAAACAGCTTAGAATTACCAACATATTGCTGTCTTGTTTGTGAACATGAATGTGAAAGAGTAGAACAGTATTGACATACTATTTTACGCTGTGGCATGGAAAGTAGAAGATTCCTTAAAACTGGATCTGGCTTGAGGGCATCGTAGGGTAGTCTTCCATGGACATAAGCATGAAACTCGTCGTCATCGAATTCATAACCAACAGCCTGAAGGGAAAGACTAAAATTTGTGAACTCCCTAGTATAAACAGAATAGAATAATTCAGGAAATTATTAATATTGACAGATAATTTTCAAGAAATCCATCTTTATTTTACCTTTAGACCGGCCATTGTTGTCCCATATTCCTTATACAATTCCAAGCACATCCTTGGTACTTCACTTTCATCCATGTGCAAATGTTGCAACATGTACTCTACAACAAATTTTTTTAAAAAAAATTTATCAATCTCCCTGTCATTGTAACTGTATTACCATCGTTGACACCATCATCATTATCATAAGTGTCAACAATCATACCTATTATATTCTTGCGACAAGCCAAGTTGATACCGGAGCTCATGGGATACAGAGTATCATCCATATCTGCAGAACATGTTGGGAACCCAAAGATCAATAACATTTACATATATAATTTATCATCTATACTAAAAATGTTTTCTAACATTAAATCATGAAGACTACATTATTTTGTCAAATTTCCAGCCTCTATCTCTAACTGGTTGATCAAACACAAAAATTTGCTCAGTTGGGTTTTTTATAAAATAGGGGACAGTAACATTTCATTATTAAAGCAATGCAATAGAACATTAAACTAAGTAGATTAAGTTGCATTACGACATACCAAAGAGCAAGCAGTCATATTTGGCTCCACTGCACCTCCTAACAGCGTCCATCTTCAAGAATATCTCTGCAAGAAAGTTTTATTTCTTTATGATTGTAGAACACAAGTACTTAAGAGGAGTTTGCTTAGAACGGTGAGGGGGTAACAGTTCTTTATCAAATCATTCTCTTAAAATTCTTGCAGGGATGAGCATATGGCCATATAAAGAATCATATTCACTGTTTTTTACATTTGATATCCTTGATTTTGAGAATCATCTACTAGAACTAGTACGATCAAACCCATTCAAGCAAACAAGTAATAACTATGAAAGAAAGGAGAAGATGGAAGAATTCACAGCAAAAACCATGCAGAGAAAACAAATCAAATTTTTAAAAAAGAATAGAAAAAGAAAAGAAAGACCTGATGAAGCTGTCGAGAAGTGTAACAAATTAAGAGCGAAGGTACTCAGCAAAAAAGAGGTTAAGAGCTTAGATAAAAGGTTCAAAGCTTCCATTTTATTTTTGAGTATATACCTTATCCTCTCCCAGATTATATAGGACAAAGATATTAAGCAAATTTCATGGAACATATGATGAAATCAATGCAAGCTCATCAAAATTAACCACAACCATACGGAAATGATCTCAAAACCTTGTATTTGTTGAAGAAAACAATGAACAGAAAGCAAAAAAGATATCTTTTTTCTATATAAAGAACATAGTACAACATAATAAACCAATACCTTCAAATAATACAATGACTATAATTGCTCTGACGCTTGATTCAATAATGACTTACACACGGCATATATATACTACAAATATGTGAGGAAGGTGCTGAGAGAGGTGACACTTGCAAAGTCTGAGGTGGTGAGCACAATTTATCTTTCTTTTAGTATAATTCTAAAGTGTTAAATGTGTTAAGAGTCATGACTCGTGTTGCTTTCGGTTACCAGTCATTTTCAACATTTGTCTATGATCTCATAGTCTCATGTCTCATCACAACCCACCTACTAGAGTTATAGGCTTCATTTCTTAAAATTTCTCTCATAGTATGACCCAATAACAAAAGATGAGTGCCTAGTGCACCATGACCAATAATTATGCGGAGCGGGGCTATTGGGTTTTTTTTTTTTTCATGGAATTAGGAATAGTCTAGATTGGCCTGCTGGCATCATGGAATCAAAGGATATATGAATGAGATTATGGATTACCTACAGTGGGAAATAAAGATGAGGTTTATTCTTTTCAATTTCCAAAGGTATTCGGAATAAAAGCATATTTTATAGCTATTTTCTTATCTTATCGACAATATTATCATATGGCAAAAACTTGTTGCACACACCTTTACACACTCGCAAAAAAACAACTGAAATTGTGAGTTGAGTTACAATTTCCAGTTGGAAATTAATTTTAGTTGCTTTTTTGCGTGTGTTAAGGTGTGTACATTAACGTGTAGTGTAATAAACTCTACTCTTATCACATTGACACTAATTATTGCACACTAGCTCCTTAGTGTACATTATTCGTACACATCACGTATTTCATGTGTCAAGTGTGGAAATATGCACTTAAAAAATGTGAATAGCGCATTTTTTTTTCTTTTTACATTCCTGGATAATACGATTCTCTCCCTTATTGCATTACTCAAGATGGGTATACACACAGATATGCTGCCCCTTGGAATGGCCATGAACAATACCTCGCTAGCTTCAATTACAAGTCATTGTCATCCCATAATGCAAACTGCATATTGGCAAATGTAAATGGAATTTGATGTTAGAGAACGACAAATTCGTTTTGCCGGAACAAGATGCTCTCATGCAATGTACAGGGTCGGAAACAGCGGAGATTCTAGAACTGTCAAAACTCAAGACTTTATCTGCAACACTTTCTTATATTACTTAGTTTAGGACAATACCCTGTAATTTTCATGGAACTTGAATTTCACAAAAGCTTCTTGTGAATTGTGATTCCATGGCCATTTGCATCCTTAAACGGTTGCCTCCCTTAGCCAGTCATGCCAATGCCCTCTAAACGAATCTTTTTCACTCGTTTTGACCTTTAGAAGCAAACTATTCCATTATTCCAAAGTCTTATTTGTTTTCTTTGCACCCATAAATAAATAAAAATAAAAGTGAAAGTTTTTTAACTTCTAAGAAATTATACATAAACTCCCTTTATAGGTTGTATCAAACATTTGTTTTTGGTTTTGGTACCACTGAGAAAAGAAGGTTAGTTCCATATCTTGTGAATACGCATTTGAGTTGCCTGTTTTGGCATGACCTGTGCAGCTGTGCCTCCCTCTGGATAATGCATGGGAGGTGCTACTCTCTCCATTGTAGTTTATTGAACGAAAAATTATAGAACCGTAACCAATCCCACGCTAATTTTCATAACTATCCGATGTGGCTGATTGTGAGTGATAGAAAAAAAAAATTGTGGATTTATATGAAAGTGACATGCAGTTGGTCACAGTTTATCATATGAAATGTTTTTTACTATTTTAGCATAAGAATTTACCTTTTTAATTTTATATACTCACTTTTCAAACCACCCCACATCTGATTATCTATTTTATACTGCACGAAAAGTACCAATTAAACTACAAAACTCTTAAGTCTTAACAACTACATCTAAATTTAATGTGAAAATATTACGATTAATTAAGAATCATGTGTATACTAAAGAAAATATTTTATTAATTTAATAAAAATTAAATTAAAATAGATAATAAAACTAAAGTAAAGTTTTTCTATTAAAAAAATCATATATAAGTCCAAAATTAATTGAATGGAAGATGGTAGATAATTATATAACTAATATAAAAGGAGTTGCCAAATTGAAAATAACTTCATTAGCATTTAGATATGATGAAAATTAGAAGTGATACCTTTTGGTAAGGTTATGCCTGCCCAAATATTTATATATATATATATATATATAAATATATATATATATAAGTAGTTGAGTCTCCAACCTGCTAGGAAAGGGTTATATAGTATAAACCATATATTTGGGCATCCGTACCCACCAATATGAATCAACATAAATTATAGCTAACATATGCTAAATTTGCAAGACATTAAAATTTAAGATTCAAAATATAATGGGAAATTCCTTATAGACTTGCATGTTTTCATGATATTGGCGAAAAATAATATACGAAAAAAAAGACCTAATCACTTGATGCATACAAAAAATTTTAAAAAGTAAAATGCTCTCATATAATAGAAGTAGAAGTGTAGAACATATAATTTTTAATTAAACGTGAGATGTACGGATATATTAGCGATAAATATGTAAATCATGAAGAGTTTAATCTAAATAATTCTATAGTTATTCATGTGAGGTCAACAGCAACAATCATTTAACAAAGTATCAAAATAATCATGTGATGTTGCAACAATTATTTAACAAAGTATTTAGAAATAATCAAGAAATTCATTTTTAGGAATATACTCTAATAAATTAATCTATTTCTATTGATAAGACATTCCTATAGCATTAATACAATATTTCATCTAACCTACAACTGCATATTTAGCAAAAACTTTGATTAGAATACAATATTTACAAAAGCAAGCAACAAAAAGCTTTTAAACAAACCACAAAGATATAATGTAATTGTGCAAATTGTCCAAATCAAAACATAATGGTAAGCCAAAAAAAAAAAAAAAGAGTCAAACTTCAATCAACCATGTTTTCAAACGGTTTGAATTTTATAATTAAAAACCGCAAGAAGCTTGAGAGAAGAGAAATGCATACCGGCTATGTCCTGGGAATTCAGGGATTTATACATTGGCGTGAGTTTCTCTTCTCCAAAAAAAAAAAAAAAAATACTCCATAGATGATATATCAGCATAAAATAAGTCTAACTAATGTAGGATTTCAAATTATAATGAAATTAAGATATTTAATTAATTTAAAAATAATAAGATAAAGAGAATGTATGCAAATACAGAATTTGGAAGTGAAGAGGAACCTAGGGCTAGTAAAATACTAATGGAGTAAAACATAAGTGTGTATAGTGTACTAATTAGAAAACAAAATAAAAAATTATTGAAAATAAATAAATGAAAAGCCGTGTATATAATAGGAGCAATATATAAACTTATTGATAATAAATAAATGAAAAACTGTGTATATAATAATATATAAACTTACTAAATGTAGTGTTCTAATAAGTATTATTATTTTCGTGTGTGTTTTAATAAGTATTACTGTTTACTAAAAAAAAAGAAAATATGGATGTTTATCCCACATTAGTTGTGTGTGTCTAGTGTCCGCTGTTTATAACTCCAGTCTACAACTACAAAGGTTAGGCCTTTTTGTAGTTGTACTCTGGTTATGTAATGTATTATAAACCCGGTTTAAAACACTATTATTATTTTCGTGTGTGTTCTAATAAGTATTACTATTTACTCAAAAAAAAAATACTAAATATAGTGTTGGTGCCTTGGTGGATGGAAAAAGAAGTGAATTAATTGATAAGAAGAATTTTTATAAAAAAAGATAAGACGAATTAAAGTAATACGTATGGCAAATTGATAAGTACCCAGTTTTTTTTATCAATTAAGATTTTTTATCAACTTCTAAATTATATTAATAAAAGGATTAGATGAAGAATTTGGATTGTAATCAAATTAAGATTTTTATTATCTTAGAAATTATAGGAGAAGAATTTTTTTTTTTTAAATCTAAAAATTTTAAAAAAATTTATGCAATTTGGTGAAGCCATTTGCCGCAATCACGGCTTCTAAGCCCAACTTTTATTATATACTAGTATTATGCCTGTGCGATGCACGGCTTAATAAAAAATATTTTGATAATATAATTAAATTTAATAACAAATAAAATGAAAAAAAAAAAAGTTAAATGGAAGATGTATATAATGTAAGTTCAAGTTTGGTATTATTTTTTTTTCAAAAACAATTATTATAAAATATTTTAAAAACTATGGAAAATTGTAAAAATAAAACAAAGATAAAAATAAAACAAAAAAAAAATCTATTTTTTAAAATCTAAAAAATAAATGAATTTTGTATATTTGTCCTTATATATAATATATCCAATTACAATGATCTTAAAAAACTTTTATAATTTTTTTTAATAATTCCTATTTATTTATGAAGAGGGGATCATCCTAAAATAATTAATTCAAAATTTAAGATTAAAAAATAAATTGTACTTGTACACCTAAAAGAAATTTAATTTTTATTTCTTATTTTAATATCTCATTTGTTTTAGTGTTGATTTTATTCAAATGGTTATAAGTTATATCACCCACTTAGCTGTAAAACCAGCATGTGTATCCATATGTAACATTCTAACTTTATAATAAATAAAAATATAATACCCTAACTTTTTTTTGAGAATGTATAATACCCTAACTTAATGTAACATTCTAACTTAATAATAAATAAAAATATAATACCCTAACTTAATGTAACATTCTAACTTACTAATAAATAAATATAACACCCTAACTTAAAGTAATGTTTGTAATTGTATTGTGTTTTAGCCTTTAAGAACACATATATTTTTTTTTTCTCATAAAAAAATACAAATATTAATATTACACATGAAAAAATAATGAATTCAATAATTGAAATAGTTGAAAACAAAATTAAGCCAAAATCCCAATTCATTAATGAAAAAATATCCAAATTTCTGAACTTTAAAAAAATGAAAACGGAGTTAAGTAAAGATAGACTTACATAGGAATTTGGACTGATGGATATAAGAACATTGTAGATCCTTCTTTTTCTCTCGTATCCAATTTCATGTTTAATAGCAAATTTTACTTTTAATTAAAGAAGATAGATTACATGGAACAAAGCACCAAAAAAAAACCATAACAAATTAAATCCACAATAAAATATTGATGTCAACAACAAATAATCATGTGATAAGAAAATAAAAAATACAAATATATTGCTTGCTATATTGACATCTAAAAAAAATACTAAAAGGTGTGATCAAACATAGAATTTCAACCTATCTATAAAACTTGTTGATAAAAATCATATAATATATAATAAAAAGGCAACAAATACACAAAATCTATTCAATTTGATGAAAAAAAAAATACCTGCAAGGTTGTAGGTAGGGTAGAGAGGAGAAGAGAAGAATATAGCAAATAATTGTAAGGTACGTAGTAGAAAGAATAATACACTAAAAAAATGTGTGTATATATAGAGAGAATTTTAGGCTGTGAAGAAGATGATATGTACAAAAAGAAGGAGTTTAAGTGAAACTCAAATACTTTTTTTTTTTTAACTTTATTGTTAGGAAAAAGATGACATAAGATGCAAATTTATCCACACAAAAAAAAAAAAAAACAAAACGTAGTAAAAAAAATTATAAAAAAAAAACCGTAGTTTGATATACATTATTTAAATTCTACTATCTTTTTTCTTTCATGTATTTTTTATCTCTCTTTTTTATTTAAATTCTATCCTTTTTTATATATAGGTAATTCTATCCTATTGATTTTAGACTTTGTTGATAACATAAAGATAGACACAAATGTAGTTGTAGTTGTAAATCAAATACTACTTTCTTCTATTACTTGATTATTAGAAAAAAGATGACATAAAATGCATATTTTTCCAAAAAAAAAGAACTTAAAATGCATATTCAATTCTCTCTTCTTCTTTTTTTAAATTCTATCTTATTTGCTTTATTTTATGTATTTTTTTATTTATTGAAATTCTGTCCTTTATTTAAGGTAATTCTATCCTATTGATTTTTGGCTTTATTGATAATATTTTAGATAGACCAACCAACTAAATTTAATCTCTTTTTGAAATTTTAGAAAACACTTATATAAGAACAAATATAATGTTGTTTTTATATAAAAATTACTACAATAACAAAGTTGCTGTTTTTTTGTTATAATACACTACATGTAAAAAATAAGGATTAGGTGGATTAGATAAAGAATTTGGATTGTAATCAAATTAAGATTTTTATCAACTTAGAAATTATAGGAGAATAAAAATTGTATATATTTTTTCTTGAAATATAAAAATCTAAATTTTTTTTTGCAATATGGTGAAGCCACTTGGCGCAACCACGGCGTCTAAGCCCGATTTTTATCAACTTAAAAATTATAGGAGAAGAAAAATTGTATATATTTTTTCTTAAAATCTAAAAATCTAAAAAAATTTCTCCAATATGGTGAAGTCACTTGGCGCAACCACGGTGTCTAAGCCCAACTAATTGCGCCAAGCCCAATTTTTATCAACTTAGAAATTATAGGAGAAGAAAAATTTTATATATTTTTTCTTAAAATCCAAAAATTTTAAAAAAATTATGTAATATGGTGAAGCCACTTGACGCGACGTCTAAGCTCAACTTTTAGTATATGATATAATATGATTTTGGTTATCTGATTATCTGCTTCAACATTTTGAAGTCTTACGTCGTTGCCTATGAGGCTTCAGTATTAACTATTAACTATTTTCATGTCAAACATTTGTTAATATAAAAGTCAAAAGCAAATGATGGTCATTTTTTATATGAAAATAGTTAAACTACTCTCCGATCTCCTCATCGGCTCACCGCATGCGCCATATATATGTCGTATGTGCATGGTTAGAGGCGCTTTTATTCTTTCTTTTTTATTTATTGTCAATTTTATTTTATCATTATTGTCAATGTAAGATAGTTTTTTAAGAGCATCAAATTAGAATATCATGTAAATGCTATGAAAGATATAAAATTTATATTAGATCACGTCACGTTTTCCAAAAGAGAAATTTATATTAGATCGTGCTTATAAACTAACTATTTTTTTTTTAGAAGCAAAAAAAAAAAAAAAAAAAATTATTCAACCAAAAAGTACAACATAAATATGTTTACAATATTTGTAAAAACAGTACATTCTACATATTCAACTACTAAGAGCGCCTTCTCAAAAAAAAACTACTAAGAGCGCATAATGTTCATATTAGAGCATCCGCGTTGGTGGAGTTATAATTTTAGCTATTTGGCACCACAAAAAGCTACTTTATCTATTTTACTTTCTCGCTTTATAATACATCTAACATTAGTGATTTTATTTTAGCTTTCAACACAATAAAATAATATAAACAACACAATAAAATAATATATCTACTACAATAAAAATAAAAAGAAAGAAAAGAAATCAGCAAAATAATTAAAGTAATGTGCACGCACAGGAATAAAAAAGTGTTTTTTTTTTTTTACCTTTGAGCTACAGTGCACAGCCATCTTTGGCTGTACACTATAACAAAGAATCCAAAAATTTTGGCTATAGCTCCACCAATGGAGCCTTACTTTTGCATTTGATAGTGCTAAAAATAGCAATATAGCTTTTTAGCACCACCAATACTAATGCTCTTATATATTGCTTATATGATGACAGTTTGATGATTGGTGTAGCTTCATATCCCATTATTCCTAGAAATATCTACAAATTAATTAGTTAAAAAATATATATATATATATGTATAAAAAGAGAAGTGTTACGTTCACAATATTTTCATAATAAATCATAAGTGGTTAAGTTTTTAATGGTTTTAATTTGAATCAATTACTGAAATTACTTTTTTGCTACCAATTAACAACCAATAACAACATTCCACTTAAGATTTGTTGTGAAAGTACTATAAAAATGTTGTGAACATAACATTTCTACAGAAGTCTTTCTTGTTTGATCTAATTTCCATGTTAAATATATAAAAAACAATAATAGTTGCATTGTAAAAATATATATGTTTTTCATGTTTGTTTGTTTTGAATATTAAAACTTTTAGAACATTAGTATTGGTGTAGGCATTTTGCTAAAATGCTAAATTTACCATCAAAATATAGTAAAAGTGGGTTGCATCAATGGAGGCAAAGCCAAATTTTTTGGCTTTTGAGCTAAGATGGTAAAAGAAAATTTAATATTTTATTAAAATATATTTTATTTTATTGTGTTGGTGGTGGTGGTTGTTGTTTATTGTAGTAGATATATTATTTTATTGTGTTATTTATATTATTTTATTGTGTTGAATACTAAAATAAAACCACTGATATTAAGTGCTTTCTAAAGCGAGGTGATAATTAAATAGACAAAATAGTTTTTTGTAGTGTCAAATTGCTAAATTTTTGGCACCACCAATGCTGATGGTCTTACTGGGTAAAGACGATAAATCCACCATAGGAAGTTTTAGGGGATCACATTGCAAAAGAGTATTTCGCTTTTTTGCTGCTGTGGTAAGCTGATTTGGAAATTGAGGAATACAGTGCAATGGAGAGGGTTATATTTGCTGTGAAAACAATATTGAAGGCAACCAAGAGTTTTGACATTTTATGTCTTAATCGCAGGAAAAGAATAGTCAGGTAACTAATAAGTCACCATGAGCAGTGCTGATGGCATTGGCAAAAAACACAAATGGACCATTGAAAGTAAACTGTGATGATGCCTCTTCTCTTGCCTTAGCTAAATGGGCACTATGTAATGGTTAATCTAGCTGTATTAATTTTAACTTTACTCAATTATTTTTTTATTTAATGTAAATTTTAACAAATTCATTATTGGATAACATTTTTTTTATTCTCCATACTTACAAAATTTTTGAAAAATCAAATACCAATAGCTATGTCATTAATTAAATGTTTAAATTTTAAGTTTTAAGTTTTTGTAGTCTAAAATTATGCATAAAAAATAAGTTTATGGATCAAATAGTAAATAACATCTGTAGCCATTTGCTACAACCAAGTTTGTAGACAAACTTTGTTCTTAATTTTAATCTCCTCTATGACGGGGGGACATCCATATCTTGAAAGAAGATAGCAATAATAAATTGATGAGTGATGTAAAAACTATACAATTAATGCAATATATAGGAGCAACAACTTTACACTAACTATAGTATAGTTGTGGATTCCAATTAGCTCAGTTGGTAAAGTCTTTCATATCGTCAAATAAAAAATTTGGAGTTCAAACCTTACCTACGCTAAAAACCAATTAGTATTTTAACTTAATAATAAAAGCAATTATCATGAAGTAGATGCAATATATTTAAATTCTATTGTATCTATAATTCTATATATATTTATTTATTTATTTATATTTAAAAAAAAATCCAACTTGAGTAAAGTTAGGTTCATAGTTTGGTCTACTTGTAATGTAGATTACTTGTTTTACAAATACATGTGTCTACAAGCATCCCTCTCAAAGTTAAGGTGACAAATTTAAGGTATTATCGATTCTCCTAAAACTTAAACTATTAGGAAGTGGTAAATTTAATCGTTTAATAATAATTCTAACACCATTTCTCATAATAAGTGAGGCCCAACACGTAGATTTTTTAACATATTAAACGAAAGATAGAGTGGAGATGGATATGGAACTCAAGATCTCTTGCTATAATACTATGATAAATTACCGTGTGTCCCAACATTTTAAATTATTATGAAATAGTAAATTTAATTATTTAATAATAATTCTCAAAATTGACTTCAATAAACTCATTTAATAATATCAAGTTGACTATTAATAGAGATAAGATTGAATCTAAAAAGTCTATGAAGAAAATATCGAGGAAGAAAGTGAAATCAAACCCATATATAAAGAAACATTTACATTGAATTAATAAATATCATTATTGTAAATTTAAAATTTATAATAAATAAATAAAAAACCATTAATGGGATATAAAATAGTCAACTTGATATTGCTATCTAGAATGATAGAGCTCTATCAATGGAAGTGATTCAATGATAGAGCTCTAAAATGATATACACGATGTACATTACACCAGCCAGGGTATGGGAGGGTGCTAACGTGGCTAGATCCAGACCCTACACATGGGCTAGCCGTGAGAGAAAGGGGGGAAACATTGGCTGAAGAAGAGAATCTTTGACTCATGCCTACGGCGTGACCACCTTGGGGAAGAGTGAGATTTGCACATGACATGGACACCTAGCACTTGCACAAAAGGAAGATAGCGACCCTCTATGGTCAAATGCTATAAAACACCCTTTATTGGCTGCTTTTGTGCTAGACCACTGTCGAGGACACGTAGGGACGGAACCAGGATTCAAACTTAGAGGGGACCAAAGTACTTTGTTCAAAGATTATAAAAAATTGGAATATCAATACTAGAGGTTGACAACGTTGCATTATTAGCATTAATTTATTAATTATTATTTCTATTTTTTTTCTTTTGAAAAAAAAATCAATAATAATATTTTATAATCAAGAGTTTTGTAAGTTAATTGACACATTCTAATATTTTCAAGATCTAATTGATATGTGGATGGAGCGATCAGTATGTGGCATAGGAGTTGTCTTTATGGCTATGAGGGTGAAGTCATTTGAGAGGGGCATAGAGCTCTCAAGTGAGAGGGAGAAATTGGGTAAAAGATTATTGGATTTTCATGATTTTTTTTGCTAGGATTTGTAATTGATTTGTTGTTATTTAATTGCTTATACCAGATTTATGATTTGTCCAAAGATTTTTCTTATTATCCGGATATGTGCATTTTTTTTTTATAGATTTTTCTTGTTTCTATTTGTTGGATTTCTTAGGTCAATTTGTAAATTACCAAAATGCCCCAAACATTAAAAATGATTAAGAAATACCCCTCGACATTGATAAAATGATCAAGATGCCCTAAAATTCTCTAGAATGAGATAAACAATTTGAAACCAACCAACGTACCCCCAAAACCTAAAACATCGAGTGTATTCTGGCTTAGTTTATGGGTATTTTGGGCATTTTACGAGCTTTCGAGGGTATTTTTCTTATTTTTGAGGTTTCAATGGTATTTTGGTCATTATAAAATTTTTCGGGGTTATTGTCGTCGTTTGGCTGAAGTTTGGGTCATTTTCTAGGGTTTTGGGTAATTTTGGACATTCGTGATGCATTTTAGTCATATTGGCAGTTCTAAAGGGGACATTTTAGAGGTTTTGTTGTATTCATAGGTTTTTTGATATTTTTGTAATTTTCCCGGGTAAAATAATTTTTTTTGACAAATAATACCCTTGAAATCACTAGCCTGGCCAATATACTCCCAAAATCACCAAAATTACCAAAATACCACCAAAACCAGAATATGTTAAAAAAAAAACCCCCCCAAACCTTTTAATTGACCAAAACAGCCCCAAAATCACTACAACGACAAAAATAACCCGAAAAGCTCTATATTGACCAAAATACCCTTGAGACAGCTAGAATGAGCAATCAAACCTCGATACCTCGTAAATGACAAAAATACACTGAACATCTAAAATGATTGAAATATACACCTCGACTATGCTAAAATGAGTAAAATGCCCCACAATCTTCTAGAGTGAGAAAAACAACATGAAACTGACCAAAATACCCCATAAATCTAAAAAATTGAGTGTATTTTGGATTAGCTTAGGGGTATTTTGGTCATTTTCGGAGGTTCCGAGGGTATTTTGCCAATTTTTGAGGATTCAATGGTATTTTGATCATTTTAAAAGTTTTCAGGGGTATTGTGGTCGGTTTGGGGGTGTTTTGGTCATTTTCTAAAGTTTTGAGATATTTTGGACATTCATGGTGCATTTTGGTCATTTTGACAGTTTTAAGGGGGTCATTTTAGAGGTTTTGGTGTATTTATTGGATTTTTGGTATTTTGGTAATTCACACGGGTCAAATAAATTTTTTTTTTCGTAAAAAAACACCCTTGAAATCACTAAAATGGCAAATATACTATCAACATTACCAAATACCCCAAAACCACAAAATGTCCAAAAAAAAACCCCGAAACCTCTTAATTGACCAAAATAGCTTCAAAATCTATAAAACGACTAAAATAACCTCAAAATCTCTACTATGACCGAAATACCCAGAAATGGCTAGAATGAGAAGTCAAATCACGATACCTCATAAAAGACCAAAATGCCCCAAACATCTAAATTGATTAAAAAATACCCTTAGACATTGATAAAACGAGCAAATTATCCTAAAATCCTCTAAAATGAGAAAAACAACTAGAAACCAACCAACGTACCCCAAAAATCTAAAAAATCGAGTGTATTTTGGCTTAGTTTAGTGGAATTTGGTCATTTTCAGAGGTTTCGAGGGTATTTTGCTTATTTTTGGGGATTCAGTGGAATTTTAGTCATTTTAAAAGTTTCCGGGGGTGTTGTGGTCGTTTTTGGGGTGTGCTGGTCATTTTCCAGGAATTTCAGATATTTTGGACATTCGTAGTGCATTTTAGTCATTTTGGCAGTTCTAAAGGGGTCATTTTAGAGGTTTTAGCGTATTTATAGGTTTTTTGATATTTTTGTAATTCTCTCGGGTAAAATAATTTTTTTTTAACAAAAATTACCCATGAAATCACTAGAATGGACATTATGCTCCCAAAATCACCAAAATACTCGTAAAACCACAAAATGTCCAAAAAAAACCCCCCGAAACCTCTTAATTGACCAGAATAGCTTCAAAATCCCTAAAACGACTAAAATAACCCGTAAACCTCTAAAATGACCAAAACACCCGTAAAACGGCTAGAATGAGCTGTCAAATCTCAATGCCTCGTAAATGGTCAAAATACCCCAACCATCTAAAATGATTAAAATCTACACCTCAACATTGCTAAAATGTGCAGACTGCCGTAAAATCCTCTTGAATGAGCAAAGAAACTTGAATCCGACCAAAATACGGACAAAGTCTAAAAAATCGAGTGTATTTTGGCTTATTTTAGGAGTATTTTGGTTATTTTAAGAGGTTTTGAGGTTATTTTAATTTTTTTTTACGAGTCAATGGTATTTGGGTCGTTTTAAAAGTATCCGTGTGTATTGTGGTCGTTTTGAGGGCGTTTTGGTCAATTTCTAGGGATTTGGGATATTTTGGACGTTCGTGTTGCATTTTAGCCATTTTAGCAATTCTAAGGGGATCATTTTAGAGGTTTTGGTCTCTTTGTAGGTTTTTGGATATTTTGGTAATTCTCACAGGTAAAATAATTTTTTTTGACTAAAAAGTACCCTTGAAATCACTACACCGACCAATATACCCCCAAAATCACCAAAATCACAAAAATACCCCCAAAACCAGAAAATGTCAAAAAAAAAAAACCCCCAAAACCTTCTAATTGACCAAAATTGCCTCAAAATCTCTACAACGACAAAAATAACCCGAAAAGCTCTATAATTACCAAAATACCCTTGAAACGGCTAGAATGAGCAATCAAACTTCGATACCTCGTAAATGACAAAAATACACTGAACATCTAAAATGATTTAAATATACACCTCGACGATGCTAAAATGAGTAAAATGCCCCCACAATCCTCTAGAGTGAGATAAACAACTTGAAACCGACCAAAATACCCCATAAATCTAAACAATTGAGTGTATTTTGGCTTAGTTTGGGGGTATTTTCGTCATTTTCGGAGGTTTCGAGGGTATTTTGCCAATTTTTGAGGATTCAATGGTATTTTGGTCATTTTAAAAGTTTCCAAGGGTATTGTGGTCGATTTGGGGGCGTTTTGGTCATTTTCTAAAGTTTTGGGATATTTTGGACATTCATGGTGGATTTTAGTCATTTTGACAATTTTAAGGGGATCATTTTAGAGGTTTTGGTGTATTTATTATTTTTTTGGTATTTTGGTAATTCACACGAGTCAAATAAATTTTTTTTTCGCAAAAAAATACCCTTGAAATCACTAAAATGGCCAATATACTACCAAAATTACCAAATACCCAAAACCAAAAAATGTCCAAAAAAAAACCCTCCCGAAACCTCTTAATTGACCAAAATTGTTTCCAAATCTATAAAACGGCTAAAATAACCGCAAAACCTCTACTATGACCGAAATACCCCTGAAATGGCTAGAATGAGAAGTCAAATCATGATACCTCATAAACGACCAAAATGCCTCAAACATCAAAATTGATTAAAAAATACCCTTCGACATTGATAAAACGAGCAAAATGTCCTAAAATCCTCTAGAATGAGAAAAACAACTTGAAACCAACCAACGTACCCCAAAAATCTAAAAGTCGAGTGTATTTTGGCTTAGTTTAGTGGAATTTGGTCATTTTTAGAGGTTTCGAGGGTATTTTGCTTATTTTTGGGGATTTAGTGGTATTTTACTCATTTCAAAAGTTTCCAAGGGTGTTGTGGTCGTTTTTGGGGCGTGCTGGTCATTTTCTAGTTATTTCAGATAATTAGGACATTCGTAGTGCATTTTAGTCATTTTGGCAGTTTTAAGGGGGTCGTTTTAGAGGTTTTAGCTTATTTATAGGTTTTCTGATATTTTTGTAATTCTAGTTATTTCAGATAATTGGGGGCGTTTTGGTCATTTTCTAGGGATTTGGGATATTTAAAACGTTCGTATTGCATTTTAGCCATTTTGGCAGTTCTAAAAGGATCATTTTAGAGGTGTTCATCTCTTTATAGGTTTTTGGATATTTTGGTAATTCTCACAGGTAAAATAATATTTTTTGACTAAAAATTACCCACGAAATCACTAGACTAGCCAATATACTCTCAAAATTACCAAAATACCCCCAAAACCAGAAAATGTAAAAAAAAAAAAAAACCCCAAAAACCTTTTAATTGACCAAAATAGCCTCAAAATCTCTACAACGACAAAAATAACCCGAAAACCTCTATAATATCCAAAATACCCCTGAAACGGCTAGAATAAGGAATCAAATCTCGATACCTCGAAAATGACAAAAATACCCTAAACATCTAGAATGATTGAAATATACACCTCGACGATGCTAAAATGAGCAAAATGCCCCACAATCCTCTAGAGTGAGAAAAACAACTTGAAACCGATCAAAATACCCCATAAATCTAAAAAAATGAGTGTATTTTGGCTTAGTTTAGGGGAATTTTGGTCATTTTCGGAGGTTTTGGGAGTATTTTGCCAATTTTTGAGGATTCAATGGTATTTTGGTCATTTTAAAAGTTTCCAGGGGTATTGTGGTCGGTTTGGGGGCGTTTTGGTCATTTTCTAAAGTTCTGGGATATTTGAGACATTCATGGTGTATTTTAGTCATTTTGACAGTTTTAAGGGGGGTCATTTGAGAGGTTTTGGTGTATTTATTAGTTTTTTGGTATTTTGGTAATTCACACGGGTCAAATAATTTTTTTTTTCGCAAAAAAATACCCTTGAAATCACTAAAATGGCCAATATACTACCAAAATTACCAAATACCCCAAAACCACAAAATGTCCAAAAAAAAACCCCCTCGAAACCTCTAAATTGACCAAAATCACTTCAAAATCTATAAAACGACTAAAATAACCGTAAAACCTCTACTATGACCAAAATACCCCTGAAACGCCTAGAATGAGAAGTCAAATCACGATACCTCATAAACGACCAAAATGCCCCGAACATCTAAATTGATTAAAAAATACCCTTCGACATTGATCAAACGAGCAAAATGTCCTAAAATCCTCTAGAATGAGAAAAACAACTTTATACAAACCAATGTACCCCAAAAATCTAAAAAATCGAGTGTATTTTGGCTTAGTTTAGTGGAATTTTGGTCATTTTCAGAGGTTTCGAGGGTATTTTGTGTATTTTTGGGGATTCAGTGGTATTTTAGTCATTTTTAAAGTTTTCGGGGGTGTTGTGGTCGTTTTTGGGGCGTTCTGGTCGATACCTCGTAAATGACAAAAATACCCTAAACATCTAAAATGATTGAAATATAAACCTCGAGGATGCTAAAATGAGCAAAATGCCCCACAATCCTCTAGAGTGAGAAAAACAACTTGAAACCAACAAAAATACCCTATAAATCTAAAAAATTGAGTGTATCACTCCTAACTCCCCTAATGTCCCTTTCCTTGTCTACGACTTGCTCCCCACGTTGTAGCAGAGCCACCTTCCATCCCACTACCCTAACATTGGCATGTTTTCTCTCTCCTCCAGCCTCAACATAGTACAATAGTTGTATTGAGATTCAAATGGAAGAATCACAGTTTGACACTTGCCCCTATGTACCTAACAACATTCATCGTACTATAAAAGGAACGTGTTGCTGGACAATTATAGCAAGAACCTAGAGAAACCAAGAGAAAGAGCAGAAAGTTTGGGTAGGAAAGTGAGGTAGAGAGAAAAGGCTTTCTTTGAGAAAGAATATCACCATTGTACAAAGACCTTCATTTTTACATAATAAAGAGCTCTAAAGAGTGAAGAAAGAATATCACCATTGTACAGAGACCTTCATTTTTACATAATAGAGAGCTCTAAAGAGTAAGGGACATTCTCCCCTTGCTCACCCATTGTTTTTCATTTCTTCTGAAAGGTTTTTCACGTACTTCCATATGCCTTCTTTACTTTCCATGTTATGCTTTCCATTTCTCTTGACGTTGAAGTGTTAAAGTTTTCATTTTTATTGTTCTTGAACTTTTTCACTTAAATGTATTGTTAGATGCATCACCCATCCTCTCACATAGTTTTGATAATCTAACTTGCACGTACACACGATAAATCAATTTAAACCTATGACGTATACTTCATAACAATTATTTTTTATCATCAAGCTAAAATATCAATTGATTTTTTTATATATGTTATGATTAAAGGAAATGTTAACCAATGCCCTTAAGAACTATTTTTAGAAATATTTTATTGGGAGAATGATAAAACAATAATTAATGTTGACAATTTTTTATATTTTTTATGAAAATGGTGTCAAAATTTTCATATTATAATTTATTAACAATTGTTCTAAGAGCATCCGTCCGTTAAAATGAACCTAAGATTAAATCTAGGTCATTTGTTCAAGGGACAAATTACTTTGCTAATCAAGAATACTGAAAACCACCCTTTAGAACCTCACCAATAAGTGGCAGCTTTAGAATGGTACAAATGATTACCAACTCGGACCAATAAATAATAAAAATTCCCACAAAATAGTAATAATAAAAAGTATTCTACATAATTAAAAATTAAAATTAAAATTAAAATTAAAAAGCACTCAAATCAAGAGGGGGAAAAATAATGAAAGAATCCTGTAAGGCATACAAAAGTATCGAGCAAAAGAATCCACTGTCCAGAACCAATTAAATTAGGCACAGAATATTTAGTAGCCATGTAAATCAGGCGCAAAACTTGAAAAATTCTCTCAAAGACTCATAGTGCATGCCTGAACCTGAAATGGAGACATTTATAAGCATAAAAAAAAATTAAAATAAAACCCTTTAACCAGAACCAATTAAATTATCCTATCAAAAAAGAAAAAGAAAAAAAGAAGAAGATCCAATTAAATTAGGCACAGAATATTTAGTAGCCATGTAAATCAAGCACAAAACTTGGAAAATTCTCTCATAGTGCATGCCTGAACCTGAAATGGTGTTGGGATTAATGCCTTTAAATCCTATTGTATGATACTATGTGTGATATTATGTATGACATGATGTATGACTTAATATTGTTATTGATAAAGTTATTTTATTATTATCTAAAATAATGGTAACATGAATATTCGGACATTATCATATAGTCCATGAGATGCATAGTATGTGATTTATGTGAAAAGTCACAGAAGATATAAATCACAAGTTCTTTGTAAACTCAGAATTGTAGTTCGTAGTCGGTAATGAAATTGGGCATTTCATCTGCGAAGACTATAATATATCAACTAAGATGATTTGTCTTGATTATGGAAGTGGAGACTTCTAGTTAATATGTTGATATGTTTTAAGAGTTAAGACATATTGAACTGGACCGCTGTAAGATTTATTATTCTCCTAACGACTGTCAATTGAATAATAAATCTCACGACTTCTATCTACATGAACTCTTAATCTTGAGAGAATAATGGACTTGATCATAAAGTGTAGGTTGCTTTGATATATCAGGAGTGAGATCTAATGTAACGGTCAAAACCTCAATATGTTAGGCAGCCACATTTAGTGTTGATAGAACATATATTCTCAAGATGAAATTCATAGTCTCTTAACAAAGATATAAAATATTCTCTTGAAATAAGTTTAATGGGTTTGTTATTCAGAGAGTTAGGTCTAACCACTTTAGTAAGACTAAAGTATATATTTATGAAATTGGATTTCATAAATATATGGTGAATAACTTCAAAGGATCAAACCGGGTACTCAAGGATTAAGATGTAGTAATCAACAAAGTGGTAGTCTATATTAATGACTTTATATTACTACGAATATTTTATGAAGGGGTTGCATGTACAATAAAGTCTTGGGATATAATTTATTAATAAGGCCTAAAATGCAATTATATTTATATAGTGGTAATAAATATAATTAATGATAACTTTGGACTTATCAAGAGTTGACAGAAAAGCCCAAGGCCCATTGGAGCTAGAGTTTTATTTGTTCTCTTTTGGTCTCACTCCAAGCCACATATTAAAACCCAATTAGAAAGGCCCAAAAGGCTAGCCTAATTAGATAATCAGTTATATGGAGAGAAACATACAGAATTTGTATGAACATGAATTGGTATGTGTGTGAGGGTTAGACACTTTTGCATTCTCTCTAGAACATACACATATAACTGATTGAGAGACCACACATCTTGGGTATCAAGTGGAATTAGAGTGAAGATTAAAAGTAAGAACTTCTGATTTTCGGTTTTGAATTTCACCGCATCAAGGTACACTCTCTTGTTCTTAATTTTGAAACTTACATAGTGCATGTTATCAATTGCGAATAAAGTAGATCCGTTAATTTTTCGCTGTGCATACATGCATAATTCCATCAAATGGTATCAGAGCGATCTTCATTTCGAATCTGTATAACATGTTTTGTGAGTTTTGAAATTAGAGATAATAGTTTCATGATGTTAGAAGATTATATAGGCCTTTAATTTTCTACATTGTTGTTGAAACTATGATTTGATAAAAACTGATATTGATGTTATGATGTTGTTTAAATTTGAATTTAAGTATGTTAAATTGATTTTTAAGGCTATAGCATCAATGGAATTCAGTTTTGATATCAAATTATATCTATCATGTTCATATGATGTTTATATATTCATGAAAACCGTTGAAAAACTGTTCAGAGTTTCTCTTCAAAAACTGAAAATACGGGTTTTTCGCGAGTTAGCTTCCCGCGAAGTTACTCGCGAGAAATGCCTTTGATTCACAAAAACTATTTCACGAGTAAGCTTTAGTCGCGAGACAGTAGCGAGACAATAGCGAGAGTTTTTGTCTGAATTTTGTGTTTTCACAAAAACTTTTCGCGGGTAAGCTTTAGTAGCGAAATAGTCGCGAGACAGTAGCGAAAGTTTCTGTCTGAATTTTGTGTTTTCACTATTTCATTTTCGCGGGAAGAGCTTAGTCGTGAGATACTCGCGAAAATGCCACTGAAGAAAATTTTGAATTTTTTCTATGTGTTTTCAAATGTTTAAAGTGCAAGGCTGTGTGTAATTAGTTTATGCATGTTTTATAATTAAAAACCTTTATTCTAAAACATCTAGTGGGAGAGAGATACAAGGGTTGGATCTCACAGCCTCCATTGTTGGTTCATAGTAATGTAAAATATATACTTTGTCTTTGCCTCAAGCTTAGCATTCCATGCGAAGAGTATTTATTTCATGGTCTTACAAGATTGAATTACTTGGTTTATAATGGTTTGATCAAACACCTTGTCTTAGCTTCGAGCTTTACATTTCCATGCGGAGGGTGTTTTGTATCATAGTACTACAAGATAAGCCTGTTAAGGGGATGAAATATGGCTACACATAATTCTAAACAATGGTATACACTAGACTAAATATTATAGTATCTTCTATGCTGAGTTCTTACTATTATTATTTAGAGGCCAAATATATAACGGCATATTATTAGTGTTTGATAAAAGTTATCATGATAACACTAATAATGAAAATATTTCTCAATCAATCATAGTATTTAATGTTCACTCTATGCTGAGGGATATTGAATATAGGATTGGGTTGTCGTTGCATATATTATATTATGGTTTTATTAAGGTTCCATACTATATGTTTATATGCTAAATTGATAATGTCCAGTTTACTTATTGTATTCATGTTTATTATTTTCAAATTAGAACATGGCATCATTTAGCCCACTTGTAACCATTCTTAATCAAAACAAACTGATTGGATCCAACTATGTTGACTGGAAAAGAAATTTGGACATTGTTCTTACTGTTGAAGAGCACAAATATGTGCTTACTAAACCATGTCCTAGCTTCCTTCATTAGATGCTCCTCCTGAGGAAAAAAAGTGATATGATCGTTGGCAGAAATCTAATGAGATGGTCAAGTGCTACATCCTAGCATCTATCTCAAATGTTCTACAGCATCAAATGCAGGATGTAGAACTAGTTTCAGACATAATGCTAAATTAAAGGAGATGTTTGGTGAGTAAGGCCGTTCTGCAAAGCAAGAAACCATGAGGCAAATTTATAATACCAAAATGACTGAAAGTAGTTCAATGAGAGAGCATTGTCTTACAATGATCTCTAATCTGAATACATTGGAGGTTTTAGGTGCCGATATTGATGGAGAATCCCAAGTGGATATGATACACCAGTCACTACCAGAATCATTCAAGGAATTCAAACTTAACTATCATATGAATAAAAAGATTTATACATTGTCTGAATTAATTAATGAGTTGGTAGCGGAAGAAGGCATTCTTGGTACTTCTAATGTTGAAGCTAATATTGGTGAAACTTCTACTTCTCAACCTAAGTTGAAAGGCAAGGGTAAGAAGAAGAAGAAGAAGAAGAAGGACTTTACCAAGCAAGAGGGTAAACAAATTGTCTTAGGAGTTGCTAACAAAAGAAAGAAGCTCAAAGGAAAGTGTTTCCATTGTGGTGAGAAAGGACATTGGAAGAGGAATTGTCCAAAGTTCAAGGCTGCCAATAATAAGGGTATGAATAATTCATTCCTCCTTGAAATATGTTTAGTACAAAATCCCATGGATTCCTGGTGTGTGGATTCAAGTTGTACTAATCATATCTGTAATTCTTTGCAGGGGTTCCAGGAGACTAGAAAACTTAAAGAAGGAGAATTGTTTCTTACTTTGGCTAATGGGAGCAGGATTCCGGTTGTAACTGTTGGTGTTTATAGTTTATGTTTTAAGTCTAGAGTTTTAATATTGGAAGACTGTCTATATGTACCTAATGTTCGTAGGAATTTAATTTCTACAACTTATTTAGGTAAACATGGATATTGTGTTATCCTTAAAGACAATGTTGTAATAAAGAAGGGTAAAGTGTTTATCTGTTCTGGCAATATTGTGGATGGTCTTTATATTTTAACTCCTGATAAGCATGAATTATATAATTCTGAATTAGATAATAACTCCCATGTAAAATCATTAAAGAGAAAGTTTCCTTATACTAATGATGCATGTCTTTGGCACTTGCGTTTGGGTCATATTAATTCAAATAGGATTCAAAGACTGATCAAAGATGGTCTTTTAGAGCCCATGGACTTTGATGAATTTCCAGTTTGTGAATCTTGTTTGGAAGGTAAAATAACTAAACGACCTTTTAATGCAAAAGGTAGAAAAGCCTAAGATTTGCTAGAACTAGTACATTCAGATGTATGTGGTCCTATGTTAATCTAGGCAAGAGGTAGCTATGAGTATTTCATTACATTCACTGATGATTACTCTAGATTTGGTTATGTGTACCTAATGAAACGGAAGTCCGAAGCCTTTGAAAAGTTCAAAGAGTTTAGGGCTGAAGTTGAGAATCAATTGGGTAAACGCATAAAGGTCATTCGATCTGATCGTGGTGGCGAATACCTTCTTGGGGATTTTAAGGATTACTTAACTGAAAATGGAATTGTATCCCAATTGACTGTACCTAGAACTCCACAACAAAATGGTGTAGCGGAAAGAAGGAATAGGACTCTTTTAGATATGGTTAAGTCCATGATGAGTTATTCAACTCTACCAATTTCCTTTTGGGGATATGCCTTGAATACTGCAATGTATCTTCTGAATTTAGTACCTTCAAAGTCTGTTCCTAAAACACCTGTGGAGTTGTGGAATGGGCGTAAGCCTAGTATGAGACATCTCCATATTTGGGGTTGTCCAGCACATGTGTTAAAAGGAAAGTCTGACAAGTTACAACCTAAAACAGAAGTGGTTTTCTTTGTAGGGTATCCAAAGGGAATTGTTGGGGGTTTGTTCTATAGTCATAAGGATAATAAAGTGTTTGTTAGCACAAATGCCAAATTCTTGGAAAATGACTATATGAATGATTATGCTCCTAGAAGTAGAGTCGTATTGGCTAAAATGAATGAATTTGTAAATGAACAACCAATGGATGAAATTAGGGATGATGTGGCTGTATTAGATACACCACAAGATACTACTGATGAGATGTCTAGTACACAGGTGCCTCGTCGTAGTGGGAGAATTGTTTGGCCTCCTATAAGATTTATAGGTTTGGGAGAAACTTATGAAACTATCTCAGAAAAGGCAATGAATGATATAGATGCACATCATTGGGTCCAAGCTATGAAATCTGAATTAGATTCAATGTATTCCAATAAAGTTTGAGATCTTGTAAAAGCGCCTAACGACATTAAACTTGTTGGTTGCAAATGGGTTTACAAGAAGAAGAGAGGGGTAGATGGAAAGGTTGAAACCTTTAAAGCAAGACTAGTGGCGAAAAGGTATACTAAAAAAGAAGGTATTGATTATGAGTAAACATTTTCACCAGTAGCAATGCTTAAATCTATCAGAATTCTCTTATTCATTGCTGCTCATTATGATTATGAGATTTGGCAAATGGATGTCAAGACTGCATTTCTTAATGGCAATCTTGAATAAGAAATCTATATGATGCAACCAGAAGGTTTCATAGCTAAGAACTAAGAGCATATGGTATGCAAGTTGAAAATGTCCATTTATGGATTTAAGCAAGCATCTAGGTCATGAAACATCAGATTTGATCAAGCAATCATATCATTTGGTTTTGAACAAAATTTTGATGAACCATGTGTGTACAAAAGACATCAAGATAAAGTAGTAATGTTTCTAGTGCTTTATGTTGATGATATTCTATTCATTGGAAATGATGTAGGGGTAATGTCATCAGTAAAGGTTTGGTTGTCAAGCCAATTTGATATGAAGGACTTGGGTGAAGATAACTTTATTCTAGGGATCAAGTTTTGGCGAGATCGCAAGAATAAGATGTTAGGCTTATCACAAGCTGGATATATAGATAAGGTTTTAGAACAGTTTAGCATGCAAAACTCCAAGAAATGAATACTTCCTTTTAGACATAGAGTTCCTCTGTCTGATGACCAAAAGCCTAAGACTCAAGAGGAAAAAAATATGATGAGACAAGTTCCTTATGCTTCTGCAGTAGGAAGTCTCATGTATGCCATGCTTTGTACTAGACCAAATATTTTCTATTCAGTTGGCATGGTCAGCCGATATCAATCAAATCCAGGACCATAACATTGGCAAGCTGTAAAGCATATTCTTAAGTATTTACGGAGAACGAGAGATTATATGCTTGTTTACCGTTGTAAGGATTTGATTCTCATTGGCTATACAGATTCAGACTTTCAATCGGATCTAGATTTCAAAAAGTCCACATCAAGATGTGTTTTCACCTTGGGAGGTGGAGCCATTACATGGAGGAGTGTTAAGCAATCATGTATTACGGACTCCACCGTGGAAGCTGAGTACGTTGCTGCTTGTGAGGTAGTAAAAGAAGCTGTATGGCTCAAGAAATTCCTTTCTGACCTTAGTGAAGTGAGAATGGAGCAAGCTCCCATTACTTTGTTTTGCGACAATAGTGGAGCAATTACACAATCAAAAGATCCAAGGAATTACAAGAAAAGAAAGCACATTAAGAGAAAGTACCACATCATTTGAGACATTGTTGCTCGTGGAGATGTGGTGGTTGCAAAAATTGAAAGTGCAAATAATCTAGCAGATCCCTTTACCAAAGCCTTGCCTTAAAGGACCTTCGAGTCACATTTGGAGGGAATGGGAGTTAGATTCATGCACAATAGTCTTTAGGGCTAGTGGGAGATTGTTGGGATAAATGCCCTTAAATCCTATTATATGATGCTATGTATGATATTATGTATGACATTATGTATGACATGATGTATGACTTAATATTGTTATTGATAAAGTTGTTTTATTATTATCTAAAATAATGGTAACATGAATATTCGGACATTATTATATAGTCTATGAGATGCATAGTATGTAATTTATGTAAAAAGTTACAGAAGATATAAATCACAAGTTCTTTCTAAACTCAGAATTGTAGTTCGTAGTCGGTGATGAATTTGGGCATTTCATCTTCGAAAATTATAATATATCAACTAAGATGATTTGTCTTAATCATGGAAGTGGAGACTTCTAGTTGATATGTTTTAAGAGTTAAGACATATTGAACTAGACCGCTGTGAGATTTATTATTCTTCTAACGACTGTCAATTGAATAATAAATCTCACGACTTCTATCTACATGAACTCTTAATCCTGAGAGAATAATGGACCTGATCATGAAGTGTAGGTTGCTTTGATATATCAGGAGTGAGATCTAATGTAACGGTCAAAATCTCAGTATGTTGGGCAGCCACATTTAGTGTTAATGGAACATATATTCTCAAGATGGAATTCATAGTCTCTTAACGGAGATATAAAATATTCCCTTGAGATAAGTTTAATTAGTTTGTTATTTAGAGAGTTAGGCCTAACCACTTTAGTAAGACTAAAGTATATATTTATGAAATTGAATTTCATAAATATATGGCAAATAACTTCAAAGGATCAAATCGAGTACTCAAGGATTAAGATGTAGTAATCAACAAAGTGGCAGTTTACATTAATGACTTTGTATTACTACGAATATTTTATGAAGGGGTTGCATGTATAATAAAGTCTTGGGATATAATTTATTAATAAGGCCTAAAGTGCAATTATATTTATATAGTGGTATTAAATATAATTAATGGTAACTTTGGACTTGTCAAGAGTTGACAGAAAAGCCCAAGGCCAATTGGAGCTAGAGTCTTATTTGTACCATTTTAGTCTCACTCCAAGCCACACATTAAAGCCCAATTGGGAAGGCCCAAAAGGCTAGCCCAATTAGATAATCAGTTATATGGAGAGAAACATACAGAATTTGTATGAACATGAATTGGTATGTGTGTGAGGGTTAGACACTTTTGCATTCTCTCTAGGACATACACATATAACTTATTGAGAGACCACACATTTTGGGCATCAAGTGGAATTGGAGTGAAGATTAAAAGTATTTTCAAGAACTTCTGATCTTCGGTTTTGAATTTCACCGCATCAAGGTACACTCTCTTATTCTTAATTTTGAAACTTACATAGTGCATGTTATCAATTGCGAATGAAGTAGATCCGTTAATTTTCCGATGCGCATACATGCATAATTCCATCAAATGGAAACATTTATAAGCATAAAAAAAAGAAAAAGAAATAAAACCCTCTATAAACTAGGCTTGATTCGGTGCTAAAATAATCAAGTACCACTATTTAGCAAAATATGTAGGGGTTTACCATTGTTTGTGAAATAATTAGGAATTTACCACTTTTTTAAAACTTGAATTCCATGAAAAATAGCCACCAATTTTTTATGTAAAATAGCGTGGCAAACTTGAAGACTATTTTAGACTTTTAGTTCCTAAAGAGTAGTATATCTATATATATTTTTAAAATAGTGGTAGATTTTAACATATTTTGCCAAATTGTGGTATTTGGCCATTTTAGCCTTGATTCGGAGCATATATACTACCTTTTATATATATAAATATATATATATATATATATATATATGATATACCTATTAAGGGAAAAAAAAAAGTGTGTATGTGTTTTTGTTTTTTTGAATTTTTTCTTAGGCAGCAAATAGCTGTGGCGGCGGTGGTGGTGTAGCCAAAGGTCTCATTTTATTGACATTGGTATTTTACACTGTCCAGTGATTGATCAGGAAAGGATTGCAGCTCTGTGTCTCCAACTCAACCATTTTTATTCAAAGTTATGATCCAAACCAAACTTAGGGTCGACCTAGCTAAATCATAGTTCTTAGAAGCAAACTAAAAGATTGGCTTTTTGGTTCAAACTTCAAACCAATGATTCAATGAATAATATGATCAATAATTAATGAATTACTATATGAAAAAAAATGACTTTTAGCGCTGAAAATAATATTTTGCCACAAAAAAATGTTTTTTGCGTCAACCAAATAGATAGATGCACAGCGATATGATAAATTGTGATGCCTAAAATCTTTCTATTGCAAAAAATAAATGTTTTGATAAAAATTAAAGTAAATTGCAAAGTACACCCTGAAGTTTTTTATTGTTTAAATTTTACACTTTAAAGTTTAAAAAATTGGATTTTACACCTCTAAAATTTCTTTTTGTTAGCAAAAACAACCCCTCCATCAGTGACTCACTCGCCTACATGACTGTTAAGTGACACATTGGAGTCTGACATGTAATTTTTTTGCCAAGTCAGCCCTTCACAGGTGTTAATTTGTTCAATTGAATTGTGACACGTATATTTACCTTTACTTGTAATAAAATAACTTTAAAAAATCTTTTTAAAAACTTAAAATAAATAACTAAAATCTAAAAATTATTTAAAAAACTATCTAAATAAATTCTCTAAAAATTTAAAATTACATAGACTAAAAAAATAAAAATAAACACAAAAACAGATGAACAAACCCAAAAAACCCAACACCATGAACAAACCCAGTATAATCCGCACTGCAAGGCCTTCAAAGGTCTTTTTCATATTTTGATAAGTATTCATTCTTTCTTCAAAATTCACAAAAGAAAAGGCAGAGCAAAGAACAATAATAAGGGGGTGTTTGGTAGAGTAATTTGAGAAATATTGTTTGTAGTTTTTTGAAATACGTGTGTGAAAATGTGTGTAATGTTGTTTAAAATGTAAAAATGTGAGTTTGAGATGCAAGACCAAACAGGCCCTAAGACTCTGTTTGAAACCAAAATTAACAACCCATCCAAAACCCGAAGATTAAACAAATCTCAGCATTCAGCATTCATCATTCATCATTCATCATTCATCATCGTCGCTTTCTCATGGCTCCTCCCAAAGTTCTCATGGTAGGAAACGAAACTCCACCCCATCTGTAACATTTATAATCTATTTCTCTTCTATAACTATTATTTAGAAAAGAAGAAGAAGAAGAAGAAGAGTATATTGTTTGTTTATTTGTTTTGATTTAGATTCTCATTGATTCTCTCTCTCTCTCTTCTTTTTTCAATCTTATTTCTATGCAGGCGGCTGAGAAGCCCATCATCGCTCTCTCCATTGCTTCCCAACTCTCCCATGGCCAAGTACTCCTTACCTTTCAATCATTTTAGTTTATGTAATTTTAAATTTTTAGAGAATTTATTTAGATAGCTTTTTTTTTTAAATGATTTTTAGATTTTAATTATTTTTTTAATCTTTTTAAAATATTTTTTAAAGTTATTTTATTACAAGTCATGGGTAAATACACGTGTCACAATTCAATTAGACCAATTAACACATGTGGCGGTTTGATTTGGCAAAAAAATTACACGTCAGACTCCAGCACGTCACTTAACTACCACATAGGCGAGTCACTAACGGAAGAGTTGTCCTTGTTAATAGAGTGAAACTTTAGGGTGTAAAAGTAAAATCCAATTTTTCAAACTTCAAGTGTATAATTCAAGCAACCCTAAACTTTAAGAGTGTTCTTTTCACATCAATATTTTCCGTTGACACAAAAAGCCTATATATGTATGGACCTATTTTTTTGGTTGCCATACAAAATCATATATGACTTTGAAATATATATTATTTCTACCTACACAATAAACTAATAAAATCATAGCATTTAGCCAAAAAAACCGTTTACATATAAAATGCACTATAAATATTATTAATAATATTTACAATTAACATTATACAATGAATATTCAATTGTAGGCTCCATTCATGTAAGCAACAACATGGCCCGTGTAAAAAAAAAAAAAAAAACTTTCTACTGTGATGACTGAAGATGGCATCCTGACCTTACACGTTAGTGCCATTGAGCTACGCCTTTGATTCGTGCCAATAGTGTGGGCATCACTGCAAGGCAGAGGGGACATGGCCTGGCACTACAAAAAAGTGAACCTGTTTCAACCCTTATTTTTCGAGGGTTTATTAAAATTTGTCCAAATAAACAATAAATATAACACGCGGGTGACTATTACTAGACTTGCTGAGAAACTTCAAAATAAATCAACATAGAACCCTTGAAATAAGTGCTGAAAAAAAATGGCGGGTGACTACTGACTATTACTAGGCTTACTGAGAACCTTCAAAATAAGTCAACATATAACCCTTGAAATAAGTGCTGAAAAAAATGGCGGGCACACTGGCGTGAGTTTTCGCTCTAAAATTTGTAGATTTCCCAGTACCCCTCAAAAAAATACTGTAAAACATAAAGACTGATTTTTTTCTAAGCAAGATTGAAAAATTTTGTATGAAAATTTCAAAGTATTTAGGTCCTCCCTGTCTTATTCTCTTTCATTTATTTTTCCTCTTTTTCCTTTGATTGCTCTTTCTCTCTCTCGCGCTCGCTCTCGAAGTAGATCGCATTTTCTCTATGTGCGAAGATGAATCACCAGAATGTGAGGAATCTCTGATCGGAGGAAGGAATTTTCCGACGAGGATAGCAGCGTCGACGAGAACTGTCATACTCTCTCCGTTACCTCCTCCGGCGAATCTTCCGATGGTATTTTTCTTTTTTTTTTGTAAAAATTAAGTTCGTATCTTGATCATACATAACACAATCGTAGCGATTGAATATTGTGCATTGCTCTGTGCCTCAATCTTTGTTTTTATTGATTGACTATGGAAATTAGGGTTCAATTTTGGGGTGTGATTTACTGATTTAGGGTTCAATTTTGGTGTGTGATTTTAAACTTTGCTTTTGTAGCTGAGTATTTTTACAATTCAACATTTCAACCAGCTATAGACGGAGTACTGATGTTATTGTTACAATTCAATTCAACATTTCAATCATTTCATATAGGTTAGTAAAAATTCTAAGTCTTTTTGCAATTTTTTTATTATAAATTAGTCTTTTTGTAATTCTATATTCAATTAATTTAGCAGGCTGATGCGAAAGGAATTAATAAAATTGGCTTAGCCAAGCTAGGATTGATTTTGGTTTTAGATTTGTGATTAATCGGGCTCGCTTGTGGTTGAGATTCATTCAATAGATATAGTGTCCAAGGAAACTGCAAGAACTTGTTTCTTTTGGTTTATATTGTATTTATTCATATTACATTGGTTGCCTTCTTATGATATGATTACACTGCTCAAATGTTTATCATAAAATACTTTAGTTGAAAGATAGTGGGTTTAATCTTTTCCCTTTATTTATGATTTCTTTTTGTTAACCCTTTTCCAAATCCATTTATTAGAACTTTTATTAATTGTAAAACTTTCTATAATGTTACAGAAGTTTTTAGCTCAAACAATTTCAATGGAACATTACCTATGCAGCTTGGAATGTTGACCTCCTTACAACAGCTGTGAGTTATATATATATATATGTATGTATGTATGTATGTATGTATGTATATTTGTTAAACACACTTGTCCATTGTCCAGTTGATGATTGCCATTCCAGCTATTGAAGAAAGGACCACTTGACTCTGCATCTGCATCTTCTTTAGCACAAAGAAAACTGTGGCCATGAAGTTTCTTTTCAAGGTAACATGCATGACACGAATAGGGTGTGGAATGGTTTTCAAATTTGCATCAAAACTACAAAAGCATGAGAAATCACATAGCAAGTTGCTTTGCTTCTAGATATCCTTCTTTAGTTGGTATTGTAGATGATCTGCTAACATTGTTCTTGAAAAAAAAAAAAAAAACTGTCCTAAAATTTTGAAATGTTATCTATTGCAAACTCTGACAAGTGTTGTTAAACTAGATTCAGTGGAGGTACTTTGCTGCGGACCCAATTGTATGTATGATAATGTTAATGAACATTGATCAATGCCTTAAGGCTCACATCCAGTCCAGCCACCAACATGTTACTTGTGAGATATGTTCGACCAAGCAATCAAAAAGGAACATAAACGGCACCTATGAAGAATGAAATGCTCCTATGAGTGTTTTCTTCACACATTTTCAACTGTAAGATACTGCACTTTTAAGAATTTTCATTGAATAAAGATCCCCTTAGACATGCTTATTATAAGTTTTTCTTTTTTGATTAAGACATGCTTATTATAAGCTATTAGTGCCATTCATGTGATGAGTAATATCTGACACTAGACAGTAAGTCTCCTCAAGCTCTCTAGTTGGAGGATTGGACTCTGGGCAGCCTTTATATGAGTGACCATGAAAGTGTGGCATTTCCTTAGGTATTGATTCAGAGTTGAGTTTCCAGACCTCAAGATAGAAGACTATGGTACAAGGCCCCATGCCTTGTGGGGTTGAATGTCTCTCTGTTTGGAGGACTGGGCAGCCTTTATTTAGTGGACCATGAAAGTACTAGTGTGGCATGTCCTTAAGTATTGATTCAGAGTTGAGGTTCCAGACTTGTTTTTTCCGCCCCAACTTATGCTCCTCGGAGGTCTGTTTCCAAGAGCCAAGAGCAACCAGTAATTGGACCTCCTCCTCCTCTGGTGTCTGAGACACTGATTTCCAGCACAAATGCTAATGAAAACAGCAATAATAAGGATTATGAAGGTGTGCAGTTTGTTATTGTTGACTTTTAATATAAGTAGAACCTTTAAAGGATTTTTTTCATAAAAGGTTTGATGCAATTGGGTTTTGGTTTTGTCAAATAACTCAAGTAAGTATTTTTTTTCACTATTTTGATTCTATTACCTATTTGGAAATTATGTATGGGACAAAGTCATTAAGCTTCTTCTTCTTCTTCTTCTTCTTCTTCTTCTTTTTTTTTTTTTTTTTTTTTTTTTGAGAAGTCATATAGCTACTTGTTGATCAATTTACTTATACTTAATAGAAAATTTTGAAAGCAATGATCTGATCTGTTTTCTCCTCTGTGTTATCTTAGTTTTCTTCAATATTTACTGCATTTTGATCACTAAATTTTGATATGCGCAGAATGGCTGGGACAAGATTAATCCAATGGTTGAATCTTCTAGTATGGACACTAGTAATGCTCAAAACAGAAGGTGCTAATGTATCAATTACTATTGTTGAGGATGCTGTGGCAAAAGGAGCTGGTAAGAAATCTCTTGCAAGATAAATTGATCAAAATTAGACCTATATTCTTTTCCTTTCAAAAACAATACATTCTTTCAAATCTTTGTTTCAATATGTTCTGAAATTAGACATATGGAGTAGTTTGTCTGGATGGAAGTCCGCCAGCTTATCACTGGGATAAGGGATTTGGTGCAGGAATTAACAATTGGTTGGTTCACATTGAGGTTTGTCCTTTTGCCACATCCTATTTGCCATTTCTTTACCAACTAAAGAAACAATGCCATAATAAATCCTTGAACAGATTGCCTACAGGGAAAAAAGAAAAAGAAAAAGAAAAGAAATGGGTATTAATACTGAAGCAATTTTTCTAATGCCAAATAGTAACAAAAAATATTTCTCTTCAGTTTTTATGAAAAGAATCAGAAAAAGCTAAATATTGTAATTTTGATCACATGTTATGACATATGAATGCTAAAAATTTCTTTCAAATCTAGTTCTTGAAGGCTTTAACAGTTTTAATTATTAAAATTATTAAGTTGCAAAAAAAAAAAAATTTTGAATAAACTTAATTTTCTAATATCTTGATGTTATCTGTATGTTACTTTTGTTCTAGTTCTTAGGGAGGTGGATGGTGCAACAATGTCACCCTCTGTCTTAATCGTTCAGAAACTCGTTTAGGTTCATCTAAGCATATGGACAAAGCAGTTAATTTCACTGGGATTCTGAGTAGAGTCCAAAATTATAATCTTGGTATGACTTAATTGTTTATTGTTTTAGTTAATCTTTCATGCTTTTTTCAGCTTGTGTCACCTCTGTTCTCCTGAGTCTCGCCTTTTAATGAAATTAATAGAATCTGTCTAAAATTTCCAGACTTCTACAACTGGAACAGAATTAAGATTAGATACTGTGATGGGGCATCATTTACTGGTGATGTAGAAGCAGTCAATCTAATAACTCTTAGATCTGGCTCGTGGACCATTAGAAGAAGCTGATGTGGGTAAATTTTTTTTTTTTTTTTGGTTTAATATATCTAAGCAAAGATTGTTAATGATTGTGACCCCTGTTCTGGGTTTTGGAGCATGGATGTTAAATTTGCTTGCTTGGTTCTCCACTCACTACTGATATTTGGTAGGATGGGTAATATTAGTTTCCATACGACATTGTTTCTTTAGGATGTCTTTAGTTTGGTTTCAATCAAGTTGAAATTTAGGCTTTATTATTTTATGGACTTTGCCTATTTAGAGTGGTTAACTTCTTTTCTGCTTATTTCCTTATAATTTGGCCTTCCCAGTCATGCAGATTGGGCTCCCCACTTGCTACTGATATTTGGTAGACATATTTTCAAGAATCAACTATGTTGAAACAATCACCAAGTAGAAATCAGAGGTCAAAAGGCTTCAAGGTGAAGCATGCAATACAGATATGTCTTTTGCTTGCCATTTGTATCTAGTTGCTTTACCAAGTCAGACACTACCATGAAAGGTGTGTAGATATATTTGTTGGGAAATTGACAAACTTTTGGTATCATTCTTTCTTTTTCAGAAACTTGAGGGCACCCATAATGGCTTAAATGTTCAATTGTACTAGTTGATAACTTGCTTTGGAGATGATGATGATGAAGAATAAAATGTATCAAAACTTTTTACTCTTGGACAGATTTGGTCTTTGTACAAAGTGTGGTTGATAATATCTTTTCTCTTAAACAATAATTGACAATAATTTGTAGGTTTGAGTTTAGAGATCAAAGAAAGTGTAATTGTAGCAATATACCACTTTTGCTATACATCAATATCATAGCATATCATCTCAACAATTGTGAATTTTTTTGTGTGTATATATATATATATATATATTTATATATTGTGCATGATTGTGGTTTTTTTTTTTTTTAAATAAAATAAAATAAAATCTTATTTTGAGGGTCAAGAGACCCCTTAAATAACCTTATTTATCAAGAGTTGTAAATATAAATATTTTAAACCTTGGTAAAAGGTTATTTAAGGGTCTCTTGATCCTCAAAATAAGATTAGAGCACTTGTTTTGAGGGCCACGAAGGCCTTTTCGACGGTTATCAAGGGTCAATTGGACTCTTAAAATAATTTTTTTCAAGGTTTTTAAATACTTTTTTTTAAGGGTTTTGACCCTTGGAAAAAGTCATATTTGTTGTAGTGTGGTACACTGTGCAGAGCACTACCAAGAGAGAGGATTTGGTCTCCCCTGGTCGGGTGCTGCACCATCCTCCTCATTGGCCAATACATGCTTAGACCACACAGCAGGACACGTGTTGCTTTCTCCGCCATTGCAAATCTCTCTCTCTCTCTTGCTATCCTTCATACTATTTAGAGCCACTCCTCAACCCACTCTCCATGCAGGAATGACTTCTCTCTCTTCCAGCTGAAGAACAATACTACGCTAGTTGTCCTAAAGTTTGTGATACGTAGTAGAATTGGGACACCTGTCTTTGTACAGCCAGCAACATTCTTCGTACTATAAGAGGAGAATGTTGCTGAGCATTCTAGGTATCAGAATGCAGTGAGAGAAATAGAGCAGAGAAACATAGGGAGAAAAGAAAGAAAGTGTAAAAAAAGTTGTGTAAGAACCAGCATTTTTCTAGATAATACAATACAATCTTTACTAGGATAAGTACATCAAGTCCTTCATCCCACCGTGGTTTTCACTCCAATTCTTGGAGTTTTCCATGTAACTCTCTTGTCATCCTTAATCTTTCAATTTACTGCCTTTTATCTCTTTTTTCAACTCACAAAAATATTATTTTTTACACGTTACATAGATGATATTTAAATGTATTGTTAAGACTTAGAAAATACAAGCTTTCGCATTTTCTAAACTTAACTTGCACGTACACACTGATTCTACATAACCACAAGTTGTAAATAAGAAGAACAATCAAACACGGTTGAACTCAAGATGAGACGAGGAGAGGACAAGACCTCCAACATGACCTTAAATCATGAAGCAATTTCTTGATGTCTAGCTATTTAGAAAAGAAATTTAATATCTCTACATTTGCTTGCAGGGGTGGCCTAACATAATTTAAGGCAAAATATTTACGTAGGGCATTTTATATGTGAATATTAATTAAATAAAATTATTTAATACTAATCAAATAATGGTTGTGGGAGAGTGGACCTAAATCTACCCCGAGGACCTTAACCTGAAGAGAAAGCCTCGAGAAAGCCTATCCACAGAATGGGCCCAGCACAAGGGCCAACAAGGGATGAACGAGCCTCTCATTGAGAAAAGATCATTTGGGCCCATTACTAAGATAATCCATGAAACCCATCTTCCCGAGGAAACGCAACCTAACCAAGAAGCGGTCATTTTCTTAGCCAAGAAAACCCTTTTTCACCTATTTTCTCGAGAAACACGTCGAAGAGAACGCAGAGCTCAATGTAATAGTCACCTCCGCATTAATGAACTCTCCTCATCTAATGTCAGCCACATTGAATGATGAATGACTAGCCTGAACAGTGAAAACACCCCAAAAGTCTATCTTCATGATTAAGAAATGGCAGGAGAAGGTGCTGATTGGACAAATATCCCCCTAAATCCAGCTAAGAGCAAGATAGGTGGAAGGGGAAGAGGATGACTATAAAAAGAAGATGAGAGCAACAGGAAAGAGCATCCAGAAAAATTGAGGTAAGAACAAGAGAAAGAAAGTGAGAAGAGTCTTCACTTGTACTTTTCCTTTAGAATTATTATATGTACCTCGGGAAAGTGTTTTACAGTCATATAAAGTCTTAATTCAGTGATCTTTGTCTCCAGCTATCTTTTTAATCTTCCCACTATGGATTTTTACCTCCCATTCTTAAGAAATTAGTTGTTTTGATCTTAAATCAGAGACTAGTTCTTTAGTTTTTTGTGTTTTTGACTCCCATAATGGTTAATTTGATACATTAAATACATAATTTGATATATAATACCAACTAAATTAATGTTAATTCCATATAGAAAATTGAATATCATAGTTGAACCATAAATTTTAATAAAAATATATTATGATTAAAAAAGATACTTTATTCTGGACATATGATGATGCATAATTAAGTAAAGTTGTAATCTAATTTTTAATTTTATATATTGTTTTTGAGAGAGAGAGAGAGAGAGATTTGGTGTGTGACTTTGTAGGATTTTGGTTTACAAAAATTAATGTATCACATAAACTCATTTATGGTGATGTCATTAAATGGAAGATGTTTAGAAAAATAACATCATACCTATTATACAAAAACATTATTACAAAATGCCATACGATGTCGTTTTGTTTAAGCATTTTCCATTAACATTCACACTCAACGTGATTATAGTTTGAATTGAAATTTTTTGTGAAAATATAGGATTTAATTTGAAACCACCTATAAATTATAAGCTTAAAGGTGTAAATTACTAAAAGGAACCATAAAATGTTTAATCCTTTGTTTTTATTTATTTATGGGTAATCTCCCTTGTTTGACCTAAAGCATGTTAAAAAAATTATACTTATAAAAAAAACATTTTTCAAAAACTATTTTTCTTGTATTAGGTGGGATTTTGGTTAGGCTGGTAAATGAGTCGAATTTTTTCAAGTATTGAATGTTGAAGCTTGGCTTGACAACAAATGTAAAATGTTCAAACTTGGCTTGAGTTTGAACCAAGCTTACAAACTATGTTTGAGCTTGAGCTTGACTTGGCTTGGCTTGATCCATTAGTCAAAATGAGCTCAAGCTCAAACTCAAGCTTCAAATCAAGCTTTTGAGTTCAAGATCCAATATAAGTACATTATCAAGTTCATATTAAGTAATCAAGTCATTTAGGTTTATAAGTAGTTTTTAGGTACTCCCGGAGCACAGTAGTAAATGGTGTTCCTTCCTCTCATATTCATAGTGTGGTTCACTATAAATATGAGAGAAGAAAGCACCATTTCTCTACACTCCAAGTATTTTCCTTAGTTTAGATATGTGGTCCTAACTCCTAATTAATTAAAGACTTAGTAAGAAATGAGTTTTTTTTTTCAAGATCATATCAAATTTATTACCAAAATTTTTATTTTTTATAAGATTTATTACCAAGCTCTATAAAACAACTTAAGCTCATCTCGTTTTTTAACAAGCTTTATTGTTTATGAGCCTGTTCATGAACAATTTTTTTTCTTTTGCTTGGATTTTGGTTCATTTATTAAACAAACCTAAAAAAATTAAGGTTCAAACTTGGCTTATTTATAAACCAACAAAAATGAGTGAGGTTTTTATTTAGTCATTTACAACCCTAATCTTGGTTGATTCTAAAAAAAAAAAATTAAAAAGAAAAAGAAAAAGTGGGAGTTTGGTTTGGGCGGCTGAAAAGCAGTCAAAGCAAAAATAAACAAAATAAAATTTTTTTTTTTTGAAACAGAATAAACAAAATAATTTTATACGTTGATGTTTATTTTTTATATTGGTTATATGTGTAAAATGAACTAAAAAAAAGGGAAAAAAGAAATTGAAACCAAACCCCCAAAAAAAAAATTCGAAAAGACATGATGGGGGTAATACTAGAATAGAATAGAATAGATTTAGAAACAAAGGTTGTTATGGGTTTGTTGAAGGATGGCAGGAGAATTGTGAACGGAGTGTCGTTAATCGCCAAGGAATTTGTTAAGGATTCTCAAGCTTTGGAAGCCGCCAAGAATGGCGATCTCCAAAATCTAATCAAGAAAGCCGTTGTATCCGCCACCGACCTATCTGGTCTGACCAAGGGCAGGGTCCGCCACCTCCCTAACCCTACCTCCCCCTCCTCCTCCTCCTCCTCCTCCAAACTCGATTCTGTTGTTTACTTCGACACCACCACCACCTCCACCTCTGACAATTCTTCCTCAGACCCAACACAGCATCAACAAAAACAAGAAGAAGTACCGTCGGTTATTGACAGTGATGGTATTACTATTAGTATTACTAATGATAATGGCAATGTAAGGGAAGCTTCTGCTTCTTCTTTGGATGTCAGAGCTGGGTTGGTCAAAGAATGTGAGGCTCACAAGGAAGATGCCAAAGTGGAAGTGGTGCCATTCAAGAGGAGGAAACCCAGGGAAAGGAGAGTTCCTAACACCCCATTTTCCAGAGCTCTTGGGTCAGTGCTCTTTTTCTTTTTAATGCTTTTTTATTTGTATTCTAAAATTTTATGGAAAATCAAAATCTGAAACTTTGATGTTTAACTGATGAAAAAAAAGGTTTGCTGGTCTTGGAGCTGGTCTTGCCTGGGGAACGGTTCAGGAATCAGCGAAGAGGCTTGTTTATGGGACACCACCTTCGCAAGACAAGAAGAGTGCACTGTCTCCATTCCTGTCTGAGAAAAATGCAGAGCGTCTGGCCCTTGCGCTTTGCAGAATGCGTGGAGCTGCACTTAAAATTGGCCAGATGTTGAGTATACAGGATGAATCCCTTGTCCCTGCTCCGGTATTCTAATTCTTGTCTCTCTCTTTTCGATGTATGTATTGGACAAGTTAAATGACTGTGTCTTAATGTGAGTGTAGAAAAAGGAATTACTTCATCCATTGTAAGCTCAAATGATGGCTTTAGAATTGGTTGTGCTATAATAAGATTTTATTTTTGAAGATTACTGTTACATGAATAAATGCTAGGTTCCTATGCAAACGATGGGATGTCAATTGTTTTAATTTTACTAGGATGTAGCTCTGGTATCAAACCTATCACATCTAGACTAGGCTATGGAGGCTTCTGCTCAAAAATGGTGACTATGATCATTGTCAAACCAATTACATTCATACTGGGGAGCTTTATTTGTACTGATTATGTTTTATTTTGTTGCCCACAAAGCTTAGAGTTTGTACTTTAAAAAATAAAATACAAAATAAGTGTTTTGCTATGTTTTCTTTTTTTGCATCTTTCAATTCCATGTAGATCTTGGCTGCTCTGGATATTGTCCGTCAAGGTGCAGATGTGATGCCAAGGAACCAGCTTAATCAAGTTTTGGATGCAGAGTTAGGTCCTGACTGGTCATCAAAATTGATTAGTTTTGATTATGAACCAATCGCTGCTGCAAGCATAGGCCAGGTGATGAGAGACATAGTACATTTATCAGTACTATTTTTTCACTGAATGCTACCCTTCATTAACCATCCCATGTATAGTGTCATCCAACCACCTTTGAAACAGGAAAAGGAACAAAGATGGTGGATGATGGGTATCAACAGTTCTCATCTAATTCTATACTGTTCAGAATGTTTCTGCTCTTGGCCTCACAGTTTTATAACAATTGTAGGTGCATGGGGCTGTCACAAAGGATGGTATGCAAGTGGCAATGAAAATTCAGTACCCTGGTGTTGCGAATAGCATTGACAGTGACATAGAGAATGTGAGACTTCTTTTAGATTATACAAATCTAATTCCAAAAGGACTTTATCTTGACAGTGCTATGAAGGTTTGTAATCTATCTGCACTTATATGTATGTGAATGTCTTTATTGTTTTATTCCAAGTGCGGTTCAGCCTTCAACACCATATTCATGAGCATGCAAACTTCTGAGAGGCTCAAACAACTTAGTATTCTTCATAAAGCCCAGTTATCTTGTCTTTTCCTGCTGACCCCTTGAGTCTTTAAAGTCACCAACAAAGTTCATGGCATATTATGATTATATTTATCTACCTACAAAATCTTAGCACTCTGCTACACCAGCTCTCAGTACAGTATACACTCTTTTGTTCCATACCATTCCCTCTCTTTTGCCACATGAGTTTGACACTTAGTCCTCTACTGAATGACATAGGATGGAGGTTGGTTCGTGGGGATGCTGGATGAAGCTAATAAAAATGAAGAATTATGTGTTGAACAGTTAAAAATCCATGCTTATGTTGGATTTTTGTAGGTGGCTAAAGAAGAATTATCACGTGAATGTGACTATGAATTGGAGGCGGCAAATCAAAAACGGTTCCGTAATCTGCTGTCAGGCACAGAGGGGTTTTATGTTCCTTTGGTTGTGGACAATCTTTCAAGGAAGAAAGTCTTAACTACAGAGCTTGTTTCTGGTAATTATGTCATGTCCTTTATTTTATTTTCTTGCTTCAATTATGAGGTGTGTGCATTCTGAACTGCTTCAATTATGAGGTGTGTGCATTCTCAACTCAAAGCTTTATCAATGCTTCTCAATGGTCCAAACTCCAAGATGTACAAGGGCAAAAAAATTCAGCTTGAACCACTTAAAAATCCACTTATGGATTAAAATTCATAAACATGATTTATGACTCCACAAAGTATGTATTTACTTTCTATTCAAAGTCGTGCGTCACTTTTGGCCTATTATCTTGATTGGGAGTGTTTATAAACTGTTAGCAGCAAAGGTGTTGGCTAACAGTCTGAGTTGGTGCTAGATAGTTTAATTTCGGGATCTCAAAATGCATTTGTGGGAGGGAGGCAGATTCTGGACTCTATCCTCATCACTAGTGAATGTTTAGATAGTAGTATCAAAAGAGGACTACCAGACATTATTTGCAAACTAGATAATGAAAATGCCTAAGATCATGCCATTTGATAGAGAGAATGAGCTTTGGTGATAGGTGTAGACTTTGGATTTATTTTTATGCTACTACATACGTTTTTCAATACTGTTAAATGACTCACCAACAGTGTATTTCAACTGCTTCAGGGGTCTATGGCAAAGTAATACTTTGCCTTTTATTTTGGTTATGGAGGTACTAACTAGAATGTTGAGATCTAAGGATGGAAGATTCATCTCTGAGTTTGAGGTTGGAATTGATACTAACAACAAACTTATGGTTTCTCATTTACCATTTGCAAATGATACTAGTTTGCTTTGTGATGCAAACATGGAGTAGATCCTTTATGTTAGAAGGGTTCTAATTCGCTTTGAAGTTGTGATAGGATTGAAAGTCAGTATGAGCAAACACGAAATCGTTCTAGTATGGGAGGTGGGTCACTTCAATGAAATGGTTAAATCCTTGTGTGTAAGGTTAATGGCATACCAATGAATCACCTTGGTGTGCCTTTGGGTTTGTCCTTGAAGGCAAGAACTGCGTGGAACCGCATCTTGGAGAAAAGGAAGTGTAATTTTGGGGTGGAAGTGGTTGAAATTGCCAAAAAGGGGGAGGTTGACATTACTAAAAAGTATTCCTTCCAATTCGACATGATTCCCACATTTGTAGCTAATAGATTAGAGAATTTACAGAGGGAATTTTCTTTGGAATGGAGGCAGTGATGGATTTAAATTTCATCTTGTGAACTGGAATACTGTGTGCTCTCCTATTGGTAATGGAGCATTAAGGGTATGCCAATTGGGCACGTTTAATCGTGCCTTGTTAGGTAAGTGGATTTGGTGGTTAGGGGCTGAAGATACTCATTTGTGGAGATGGTGATTTTGATGAAATATGGGGAAGAATGGCATAAATGGTCAATGAAGATGATACAAAGTGCTTGCAGATGCAGCTTATGGAGGGGAATAAGAGCAGGTTGGGATAGAGTTATGAAGTTTATGAAATTTGATGTAGGGAATGGAAAAAGAGTGAAGTTTTGGCATGATTAATGGTGTACTAATTATTCTTTAAAAGAAATGTTTTTGAACTGTACATAGTTTCATCAAACATGTATACTTCAGTTCATTCTAATTTAAGAGATCAAAATGAGGAGATGACAAGTTCCTGGGACATTGTATTCATTTGTGACTTTAATGATCGGGAGTTGGAATCAGAAGATTGGTTCTTTGACATTTTGTATTTAAGTCTCCCAAATAGCGAGAAACTGGACAGTATGAGTTGGAATTTGATGAGTAACCGACAGTTTGATGCTAGGTCATGTTATGCCACTTATGTGGCTTTGATAGGTTTTGGTGATGGGCTTTTCCCTTGGAAAAGCATTTGGTGTGTTAAGGCCCCAAAAAGAGTTAGCATTTTCATGTGGACCGTAGCATGGGGAAGATATCAACTTGTGACAATCTCATGAAGAAAGGAATTCTATGACAGAATGGTGTTGCATGTGTAGGAGTAGTGGTGAATTTGTGGATCATTTGTTGCTGCATATGTGACAGCATATGAATTATGGAATTTTACTTTCTCTATTTTTGGCCTTTTGGGTCCATTAGTTAATGCCAAAAACTGTGTTTGAGCTCCTAAGTTGATGGAGGAATTGGTTTGGTAAATACTCCTCTAGTGTTTGGAATTTCACCCCGTTATGTTTAATGTGGACAGTATGGGAGAGAGGAACCGGCATACCTTTCAAGTTGTAGGACTTTGGTTGTTCATTTAAAATTGTCTTTTGTAAGAAATTTGTACAAGGGCTCATATAATGTGGGACTTTATTGATTTTATTGACTCTTTTTCCTTTTGACTGTAATTCACATTTTTTTTCAATTCTTTAGTACTATCCCCTAAGAAGGGGTACTCATCAATAAAATTTGTTAATTATCAAAAAAATCATACTCTTATGTTGCTGACAAATGTGTTTTATGATTTGTGGAGTTCAAATACATGAGATTGATGTTAACTTGTTACAGATATTCTAATTGATAAAAAAAAGTAAAGAAATGAATCTTTTTATCATTGGTTGAGTTTGAATACATGAGATTGATTTTCCATTGTTTCAGGAATTCCGATTGATAAAGTGGCATTACTAGACCAGAAAACTCGTAATTATATTGGGGAAAAGTTGCTGGAGCTTACTTTGATGGAGTTGTTTGTGTTCCGTTTCATGCAGGCATGTTCCTTTCTATGTTTCTGATCAAGTTTTCTTTAGTTTTTGTCTTTGTTGTTCTTCCCCTCCCCCTCCCTCTTTTATTCTGTATGGCTCCGCTTGGAAGTTTATAAATGAATGGAATGAAATGATCATAAGGGAATGGAAAGGAATGAAATGGAATGTAATGTATTTAAGTAAGGGAAAGGAATGGAAAAGAATGGAATAGAATGTAATCAAGTAACCTTGATTGGATGTTTTAAAATAAAGGAATGGAAAGGAATGAAAATGAATAGAATCTAAGTAATCTTGTTTGTGAGCAATATGGAAGGAATGGAATGGAATCATTTTATGACAATATTACTATTAGACCCCTATTTTAAAATAAAGGGTTGAATATATAGGGGTATTTTGGGAGTTTTAGTAAAAAAATCATTAAATCTAATTTCATTCCCTTCCATTCCTCCTAATTTCGGGGAGAATGAAAATTTGAGGTTTTTAGGGAATAGAGAGGAATGAGTGTTTCCTCTTACCCATTCCATTCTCTCCTACTTAAACTCTCAAACAAGGGAATGAACTTTTCATTCCCTCCGTTAAAACTCCCAAACAAGAGGGAGGGAAGAATATTCTAAAAATATTCTTTTCATTCCATTCCATTCCCTCCTCCCAAGTGGAGCCTATGTGTTTCTGTAACTTAGTTCCATATGCATCTATTTTACTTCACTTTCAGGAGTGGCTTTGGCATTTGCTATCAATTACCGAGATTGTTCATAGCTATGCTGGCTAATGTTAATCTGAAAATGAGACTCCATTCATATAGTTTGGAGTTCTTGGATTGTATAATGTAATATAATTAAGTGTGAGGCCTAGACTAGGAGAAAAACCTACTTACATTGCCCCCCCCCCCCCCTTCTCTTAATTCCCTCCCTAGGATTTATAATTTCCTTATGTATATTGAACCTTTTGAGGCAATCAGAAATTCTGGGGGTCAACTCTGATTGGTCTATAAAAGCAGAAGGCTGTGTTGTTGTCAGTGATGTCGAAATGGCCTGATCAGTTACAGGTTTGAAATCACTGTTCCAATGGAAAGCAATGGTGGACACAGAAGACATAGAGTGAAGTATTTGGAAGCTTTTGCCTCACGAAAAATGGGGAAGACCTGTCTTTTGGGAAGTCAACAATATATGCCTAAATTGGTTTGAATATATAAGGATAATTTGGTCGAATTAAATGCTGGTGCCTAGTTAATTTTAATCAATGGGTGCTGATTAAATAAGAAAAAAAATGTAAATTTGGTTGATTTGGATTATTAGGTTTTGGAGCCCTAGTTAAACCAATGGGTGTTGCTTATGTTGCTGTGATGGAGAATCTATGGACCATCTTTTACTCCATTGTATGTTTGCTCATGCTTTATGGAGTGAAGTTTTTTAGGCATTTGGGATCCAATGGGTGATGCCGAAGACGGTTAGTTCTCTTCTTTTTGTATGGAGGAATTGGTTTGGGAAGCACCGTTCCACTACCTGGAATATGGTTCCAACATGTCTGATGTGGTTAGTTTGGCAGGAACGTAATACTCGTTCCTTTGAAGATAAGGAGAGACCTTTACTCCTTTAGATCTCTTAAAATCTCTTTTATTTGTTACTTTGTTTCATTGGACTCGGATTTGGGGGTTTACGCAATGTCTTTTCGTTCCTGATTTTTTGCATTCTATTAGCTTTAGCTCTTGAGTTTTATGTATTTGTTTCATGTTCAGAGTGTTCATCATCATGAGCAGGATGTTCATTTCATTCAATATAAAGTCTTATCACCTATCAAAAAAGAAAAGAAAAAAAGCCCTAGTCAAACCAGACTTGTAAAGAACAAGAATGGGTCCTGGTGACTAGACACTTACAGTTAAGGGAGGTTCCCACCGGAGAGAATGGAATTCTAGGATGTTTATAAGAGTGGAGACTTAAGTGCTTCAATTGTGACCATTATTTTTAACATCCTTATTTGAATGGCTGAGGGATATTGGGAATCTTCCTTGTTCTTTGATTTTTAGCTCTTTGTAAATTTAGATGGTAATTCCTTTGTTGGGCTCTTGTTCACTTCCCGTTCTCTAGGGTTCTGTCTTTGTTGTCTTTGAATGAAAATTTACTATTTGTATAAAAAAAATTTAAAAGGAAATTTTCTGTAATTCAATCCTTAATAATATCAACATGAAGGCATCTGTTTTCCTTGACTTGCATGGTTTCTTTGCTATACGTCATTAACACTTTTTAAAAACTGCTGATTTTGGCCCCTAATTTGTGGTCTCTTTTTGTCTTTGCCTATGTTGTGGTTGATCTAGTGCAGACCGATCCTAATTGGAGTAATTTCTTGTATGATGAGGCGACAAAATTAATCAATCTCATTGACTTTGGAGCAGCTCGAGATTACCCTAAAAGTTTTGTTGATGACTACTTAGGAATGGTGAGTTCTCTCTATTCTACACTTGGCTTACTTTTTGTTCTCAAATTTTTATCTGTGCTCATCTTCTCTTGCATGTCCCTTTACTGAGGTTCAAACTTTTGATTATTGGTTTCTCTTTCCTCAAAAAATTAATGTGATTAACATTTATAACATTTTCCTTAATAATTTATCTAGAAACATTCCATAGTATAGTGAGAGGGAGAAACATTAATATGTTGTGTGTGTAGTCATTGCTGATGCAGACTTTGTTTGTTTGGTCTTGGGTTTGGGGTTTTACGCAATGTACATCTATTTTTATTTCTTACACTATTAGAATTTCTAATTTATATGCTTATAATTGCTTTAAGTACTCTGTGTTCACCATCTTGAACATATAGTACTTCTCTTTTTCAATAAAATTTTAGATTACTTATCAAAAGAAAGAAAAAGAGAGGGAGAAACAGTATTAAGTATACAGGCACACTTCTCTGCAAAGGAATCCATTGAAGCTAATAGGGCACTAAGGGTCTGTTTGGATACCACTTATTGCTGAAAATTGAAAATACTGTAGCAAAATAATTTTTAAAGAAAAAGTTGCTGAATGAAGGTACTTGTGGGTCCTGTGAACAATGCACGGGACCCACAGAAAAAAAACGCTTCCGCTGGGAAATGCGCAAAACGCTCTTCCCAAACGGAGGCTAAGCATTCTCTTTTATCCCTTAATGGCAATGATTCCAGATTTTTTTTGTTGGTTGCACATGTATAATTTTCTTTTGTGAATCTTTAGCAGCCCCAATCAATTAGGATTAAGACTTTGTTGAACTGACTCTGTGTATATGCGTGTGTATGCGCATGTGTTTGTGTGAAGGCATGTGCATTTAAAATTGTATTATGAGGTCTTCAATAATTCATTTTATCTATCTAAAAGTGGAATTGTCATAAATAATCACAATGTCTTAATAGCTAGTACATGACTCATATTTGGTCAGTGTCCTAATGGGTAGGACATGAATGTTGTTTTTAAAAATCTGTCTCTCACCCTCCATGACAAGTCCCTTTTCTAGAGCCTTAGGGAACTATAGAGGGTTCCACCTTGGTTGTATTAGGATAAAGTAAAAATTAACAAGATAGGTTCATGCTGGCAAGTAGGGGCACTAGAGGATAATGGCGGCTCCTCTAGTGCCCCTACTTGGCAGGAAATCATGGCACCCACCCTCATGTGAGAAGGGGGCAGATCCTGACTGGCAATCCCAATACTATCTCGTACATGTCTCTGAGAAATTTGGTGTTATTTCAGAGTGAGCCAAGTCAGATTGGCAGCCATTCTTACAGTAACATCATACCTTGATTGACTGCAATAGAATCCATAAAGTTAATGCTAGATAGTTGGATTAACAATGCTGCTTCTAACTTTGATTCAATTATGGTGGTCTGCCTTAAGGATGTGATAAAATGATATCTCAAAACTTATGTTGGAAGCAAGGTGAGTTTTGCCAACTTATGTTTAGATACCATATCTTTTGTGTTCCTAGCTCCATTTTCCTGAATTCTTTCATGTTTGTGTTTGATCAGGTAATTGCATGTGCCAACAGTGATGCAGATGCAGTCATCGAGATGTCAAAAAGACTTGGGTTTCTCACAGGAATGGAGTCAGACATAATGTTAGATGCCCATGTTCAAGCCGGTTTTATTGTGGGATTGCCTTTCGCAAAACCTGGTGGGTATGACTTTCGTTCCACCAATATTACCCAGGGTGTCTCAAACCTTGGGGCGACGATGCTTAAGCACAGGCTGACGCCACCACCCGATGAAGTGTACAGTCTTCATCGGAAACTTTCAGGCGCTTTCTTGGCTTGTGTCAAGCTTGGGGCTGTTGTACCATGTAGGGAAGTATTGCTTAAAATTTATGAGCAATATCAATTTGGTGAAGAAGATGGTGAGATCTTGTCAAGTGGCCAAAGTTCTTCATAGGCTTATGAACATTTTTTCTTCCCTTTATATTGTATTATTCATTTATATGTAATAATTCTTGGATGGACTTATGTTTTGTGAGCATCCCAAAAGAACGTTTTTGTTACTCTAAAAAATGGAGGAGAAAGGCTGTAGAAGTTCACCCATAGCGATAAATTTTTGCTAGAATAAGAGCAAGACAGGTCATTTTTGAAGTTATTATAATTCTTTTTAATAATGTGCCTGTTTGGCAAAGATTATTTTGTCAACTTATTTTACTATTCAGCTTATTTTTGGTACTATTTATAGGTCTCACTGTACTATCTCAGTTAACTTTTACCTTTACCTACAGTACTTTTAGCAAATAGTTTTCAGTTTCATTAAAATAAGCAAATTCTAAACGGACCCATGTATGAGGAAATTACTTGAAAGACAAAATTTAGGTACAGTATTTTATGTGTTGTTCTTTAGGTTCTCCTCTTAAGATTCAGCTATGTGGCTATTTAACTAAAAATTACACTTCCATCTCATGAAAAAATATTCACATAGTAGAATTTTAAAATAGGAACTTAAAGAACAGTATCTAAGTTTTACTCTTGTTAAAAGTATACCAATGTGTACTATTTGCACGTGGATTATTTTATCATAATAATAATATATGGCTTTGTGAAATTGTGAATAGGTTCACCTTTAACACACAAAGAGAGATGCTTGTGGATAGCAATGCGTTTGCGTTGCTATTTGTGTCTACGTTTCCTTGGGTGGGTCCTGTGCACTGTTCACGGGACTCACAAGTATCTTTTTCAGCAAATATAACTTCTAACTTAAGTTCTACAACACTATTTATACATTTAAAAATTATTTTGTTACAGTATTTTCAGTTTTCAGTAATAAACGATATTCAAACCGACCCTAAATTGAGTTAATTTGACCTTTATATTTATTAGTCACTGTACCGATTAAAGTGCACTAATTTCACGTGGATGATTTATCATATGGGTTTGTGAATTGAGACAGCTAGCTTCACCTTTACACACGCAAAGAGAGAAAGATTCTCGAATAAATAGTTTATTTTTTGGGTTGCCTAAAAATAAAGAAAAAAGAAACGTAACGGGCCTAATGGCGAATGGTTTTTTTTTTTTTTTTTTTTGGGTAACTCGCTCAGAAAAAGTTGAGAAGACTGATCACTGAAGAGTAAGCAAAAAAAAATATATTCAGTAATAAATTGATATGAAAGCGGTGTTATAACAAATATTACTCATTACTTTTAACGTGTGAAAAATGTTGGTTCTTTAACATTTTTCTTTGAATTAATTGATAGAGCTTGCTCAGTGAATAGAGAATCGGTATGCCATATAAGTGCATCACAAAATTGTTGGGAAAACATAGTTTTGTATCTCATATGAAAGAAGCTATGGAAGCAACACAAGAATTTACTTCATTCATAAGAGGTAACATATAACCTTGAATTCTAAAATAAAGAAGAGAAAGCGTAGCTTGATACAGTGAAATTCAAAAACAAGACTTGAGAAGACCTTCGATCTTCATCCCAATTTTACATGATACTCAAAATGTGTGGTCTCTCAATCAGTTCTTACGTATGTTCTTGTTCAAGAGAGATCAAAGAGAAAACTGTTTCCTCTTCTTTCAATTGTACGTACGTTTTAACTGCTTAAGTGGTTACTTTATTTAATAACTCTTATTAAATAAACAACTGATTATCTAATTGGGTTAGTTTTTTGGACCAACCCAATTGGGTTTTAATGTGTGGTTTGAGATGGGACTAAAGGGACAAATAAGGCTTTAGCTCTAATGGGCTTCGGGCTTATTTGTCAACTCTTGACAAGTTCAAAGTTACCATTAATTATATAACAAGTACCACTATGAAAATATAATTGCACTTTAGGTTTTATTAATAAATTATATCCCAAGACTCTAATATGATATCATTTGACCGCTCCATGAAATATCCATAGTGAACAAAGTCATAATAAACTGTTACTTTGTAAACAACTATTTTATTTCTTGAGTCCCCGGTTTAATATTTTAGTTATTCATATTTATGAAATCTAATTTCATTAAATATAAATTTTAGTAACTCTTTACTAAAGTAGCCGGCCTTAAATAACCAATTCCCATTAAACTTATCTTAAGGGGATATTTCGTGTATCTATGTAAAGAAATTATGGATTCCATCTTGAAAATATGTGTTTCCTCAACACTACGTGCGGTTACCCAACATACTGAGGTTTTGACCGTTAAATTAAATCTCACTATTGATATATCAAAATAATTTATATTTCATGATCGGGTTCACAATCCTCTCAAGATTAAGAGTCTATGAAAATAGAAATCATGAGATTTATTATTCAGATGACAGTTCTTAATTAAATAATTAATCTTACATTGGTCCAATTTAATGTATCTTACACACTTAAGACACATCAATACATCAAAAAGAAGTCTTCACTTCCATAATCAAGACAAACCATCTTAGTTGACGTGTTATAGTTTTCGCAAATAAAATGCCCAGTTTTATCACCACCTACGAACAACATTTTTGAGTTTACAAGGAACTTATAATTTATATTTTCTGTAACTAAATCACATACAATGCATCTCAAGAACTATGATAATGTTCAATTAATTCATATACAAATAGTCTCATATAATTAAACAATTTAATTATAACATGCCAATAAATTGGATTTTAGGGCACAAACCCTAACAAAAATCTCTAGTGACCATCACCGGAGTGGTGTCTCTGATGACCCTACCATCACCGAAAAACGGATCTGTGGCTCTAGCTATCTAAACAATGGCTTCATTATTGGACCTCCAGCATCAGTTGTTGGAAGACTTGGAACAGCAGCTCTAGCCATCGAACCTCTTGTGCCAGTTATCAAAATGACGGCTTCGGCCACCGGATCTAGGCATAGGCTGCCTAGCCCATCAAATCGGTTACCTAGCCACCAAATGGGGTGAGGGAAGCCACTGTTTATTTTTGGAAAATGTTTTACCAAAATTTTAAAGGTAAAATGTTTTACAATTTTTTATAAAGGATTTTACAGTTAATGGAAATTTTTTTACAAATTTGACCACATTTTTCTTGCAAACAAACACTTGAAAATAAGAAAATATTTTACTTCAAAACAAATGAAAACTAAAACTTAACAATTAATTAGACATATAGGGATAAGGATTAAGTTACACTTCATGTAACTTTTGATACACCACCTTATAACTTTAAATAATACTAAATGAAGGGTTATGCTTAATGGGTATGGCTTTTATCCAATGTCCTGTGACATTGGACCCGTTGCGATCATGACACATATCCATTTTCAAACATGTGTTATGATTACAGCGGGTCCAGTGCACTGGAGGCACTGGACAGAAGCCACGCCCATGCTTAATTATAAGCCTAACAAGTTTTCTGCAGGATGAGGCAATGCGTGACAGATTAGGTGTAAAAATTGTATCTAGGTAGTTTTGCTTGGCTCTCTGTCTATCTCAAGTTGTATTCTTATTATAAATGGTGTGCTACTAAGTGAGTGCAGGGTGGTATAATTACTTCTCTGCATAGTTGTCAGTATCGTACGATACGCGATATGTATCATATCGTGTGTAAAAAGTTTTGTATCATATCGGCGTATCGTAAGTGCTCATGAATCGTACGATACAATGTGCGTATCATATAAATCGTATCATATTGTAAAATCGTACGTATCGTACGATACATAGACAAATGCTTTAAAATGAGATTTTTTGTTAAAAACTGTACTTTTATTTGAATCTAACAAGTTGTTAGACTTGTTTTTAACACAAAATTATTAGGTTACTTAATTTGGCCTAATAAAATAACACATTCATAAGTTTTTTTTCCTTCTCTTTCTCCTATAAAATTTGGACTACACAGTATACATTTACACTTCACTTTAATATTTGCAAATTTATTTTCTATACTATGAATAAAATATTAAATGACAATATAATTATTTATTTTTTATTTTTGTCATTATTGTTATAAGTCCAAGAAACTAGAATGCCAAGAAGAAATTTTTTTTTTTTAATTATTAAAATAAAAAGAACAATAAGGGATAGTAAATGTTAATGACAATGAAGAAAATTTTAATGAAAAAATAAGTTGGCAAAATGATAAACATGATGATAGCATTGACTTAGATGAGATTTATTAGGCAATATGATGAAAATAAATTAATATTTTTGAGTCATTTGTAATATATTATCACTTTTAAATTTAAGCAATTTGAATGTGTATGTTATAAACATATGCTAGTTTGATTTATTTAGTTAGCTTGTTAAATATTATTACATAAGTGATGAATAAATTAGTGATTAGTGATTAGTTGAATATATTTAAAATTTATAATGAATATACCATTTACATATGTATATATCTATAATTTTTTACAAATTTTATTAAGTGTTTGTGTATCTTATGATACACGATACGATACGATTCACGATACAGAAAAATAAAAAATCGATTCACGATACAATTCACGTTTTGACAACTATGCTTCTCTGTACTTGTAGGCAGTTGGGTTTGCAACTTGATGTTGCCGCTTGCTTGAGTTACGTACACAAGTTGGGGCCATAGCTATCCTAGTGATAGTTTGGGTTTGCTGTTCGTATTAATTGCTAGAGTTGTTGGTTCTTAACTTAGTTGAACATCTTTGTTTCTCGATTAACAATAGATTCTTATTCATGAAAATGAAAAAATATTTTGAAAAATCCCATCATTAAAATGCATGTTTTTTTTTTACGTTCTTAACACGCATATCATATTTGGTGTGAAACAGAGATAATTTACTTTCTAATATAACTCATATTTTATGCATAATTTTAAAATATAAGAACTTAAAATTTAATTATTTTATAGATAAGATATTATTGATCACAAATCCTCATGAAATTTGGCAAGCATAGAAGGTAGAAGAAAAACATGTAATATAATATTAAATTTATCAAAATTCACACCTAAAAAAGAATATTAAATGGTGTTTGTGGGGATAAGGGGCCCAAAATATATGTTGGGCCTTGGGCCTTGTCTGAGGAGGCTCAGTGGTCCGAGGATAGATCAATAGTGAGGAAGACGTAAGACTTTGAACTTCACGAGTAAGCTATGACTGTAAAGACTGGGGGAGGTAGGCCGAGGAGGAGTATCTCCTCAACTAAACGAAAAAGGAGTCAGAAGGTGTGTTCAGTTATCCAGAGTGACGCTCAGGAAGTTCTATTGATAAGTATATGCACTATGAACGTACAAGACAAATAGGAGCTGGGAAATATCTAAGGGAAAGCTGTTACCACCACATTGAATGCTCTGCAGCTAACTCTCTGACCGCATTAATGAGGAAGTAATACCTGAACAATAGTTTTCAGCCTTACAGTTACTCTCTAGAGACTTCAGGAAGGTGCTGATGTGACAGGGATCAACACCAATAATCTAACCTACACGTGGAGGGCAAAGATGAAGGCAAAGGGATAGTATAAAATAGGAAGAAGACAATGAGAGAAGGGGATCGAGAAATGAAGAGAAAAACACTGTAGCAATTGAGAGTTGAACTTGTAATCAAACTTGAGAATCAACATATAAGAATTGATCTCATCGAACTGTGCCGAGGACAATTTTTCTTTAGATTAAACCAGTTTATCTTCATTTTCTTATCATTTGGATCCACTTTACTTGTTGTCTGAGTCATTAAAGCCCAGTTTTCCAACCCACTCTCTACAAATTCATTGTATTGGGCTCATTGGGCCTAAGTTCATACTTCCTTTGGGCTTGGGAACCAAATTGTGTCCTTACAATTGGCGCCGTCTGTGAGGAATTCTGGTGCTGTAGTGATCTTTATGTCTAACTATGGTAGGTTCAGGTCCAAATCTGGAGGAATCTATTAGGTCCCAACGTCAAGATCATTTCGTTAATCTTGAACGCAGAAGGGACCGGGAGGTTAGTGTGCATACCACCCATACTAGCAGGAGCCAGTCTTGAAGCGGGAGTCACATTTCTCATGAGAAAAATACCAAAGCCATGCAACTGGAGATTGATCACTTGAAAAGGAAGTTGCGCCATGAACGGCGAAGGCGAACTCCCTCCAATTCTGACTTCTCTTCTGACGATAAGGAGGATGGTAGTTATAAATCAAGATCAAGGACTCCTCCTAGTGAGTTTTTCTCATATGATGAGGACTACCACCATGAGCATAGAAACAGGAACTCATCTTCCAAAGGCTTGGGAAATGATGCAATGAGCAGAGCGCTTAACCAGATTTCCAGATCAACTTTTACGCGCAGAATTGAGGGAAGGAGACTTCCTCAGTGGTTCACCCAGCCCACGTTCACCATGTACAATGGTCGAACAGACCCTGTGGAGCACGTAAGCCACTTCAACCAGAGAATGGCTATGCACTCCAAGAATGAGGCCTTGATGTGCAAGGTGTTCCCCTCTAGTTTAGGGCCTGTGGCGATGAGGTGGTTTGATGGCCTAGGTGCAAGTTCCATTGATTCCTTTAAGGAACTCACCCGGGCATTTGGATCTCGATTTATCACGTGCAGTAGGGTTCCTCGGCTCTTAGATTCCCTATTATCCATGTCCATGCGAGAAGGGGAGACCCTAAAAACGTACTCGGACAGATACTGGGAGATGTTCAATGAGATCGATGGGGACTTTGATGACGTGGCTATAAGGACTTTTATGGTCGGCCTGCCTGCCGAGCACAATTTGAGAAAGTCCTTGACCAAGAAGCCAGTAAGAAGGGTGCGTCGGCTTATGGATCGTATTGACGAATACAAGCAGGTCGAGGAATACTAGTAGCAAGGGAAAGGAAAGGCTAAGGTTATCCCTCAAGACAGGAGGGATTTCAGGTTGGACAGGTACAATAATAATAGGCCCCAAAGGGATTTTTCCGGGCAATCTGGGTCTACGGCTCCTCAGGTGGTTAACACGATGTTTCGAGAGCCAGTACATCAAGTCTTGGAGAAGATCAAGAATGAGCCATACTTCAAATGGCCAAACAAAATGGGAGGAGACTCCATGAGGCACAACCAAAGTCTTCATTGCCAGTACCATCAGGAATGAGGGCACACCACCGAGGATTATAGAACTCTGTGGAATCACCTGGAACAATTGGTTAGAGACGGAAGGTTAAAACAGTTTTTGTATCGGCCCAATGGGCAAAGAAACCATGCAGGGTCGAGGGCTCAGGGGAATGCTTCTTCAAGGCCTCATTTGGGCACAATTAATGTCATCTTTGCTGCTCTTGGGAGAACTGGGTCTTATTCTTCCAGGGTGATGTCTGTGGCTCGGCTACTCGCCGAGGACTCTAATTTTAAGCCAAAGAGGGCTAGAGTGGAGGTCCAACCAACATTGAGTTTTTCGGACGAAGACAAGATTGGAACCATACAACCACACGATGATGCTTTAGTGGTCACCCTCAGGATAGGAGGGTATGATGTGAAGAGGGTGCTAGTCAACCAAGGCAGTGGCGCAAAGATTATGTACCCTGACTTGTACAAAGGGCTGAACTTGAAGCCTGATGATTTGACAGCCTATGATTCACCTTTAGTAAGCTTTTATGGGAAAATTGTCATCCCAAGAGGTCAAATTAGATTGCCCGTGCAAGCAAGTTCAGAGGTGGTGGAAGTAGACTTCATTGTGGTGGATGCTTATTCCCCCTACACTGTCATTGTGGCAAGGCCCTGGCTCCACGCCCTAGGGGCCGTTTCTTTAACTCTGCACTTGAAGGTGAAGTACCCCTCGGGGGACCAGATTGAAAAGCTTGTGGGAAGTCAATCCATGGCTAAACAGTGCCTCATGGCTGCAATTATGCATCAGCTTGAAACGGCCTCTACTGAGGGGGGCTCATAGCAATTAAGGGTTCCGGTCCTATTTACGGATGCGGTGTCGGAAGAGGCAAAGTATGAGAGGTTGGAGAAAATTGTTATAGATGGTGATCCGGAAAAGTTTTTTCAAGTCGAAGCTCAGTTGCCTTCTTAGGAGAAGGAAGAGCTGTTGGCATTTCTAAGGAGGAATATTGATGTGTTCGCATGAAATGCTTTTGAAGCTCCTGGGGTGGATCCGGACTTCATTTGCCATCACCTGAATGTCAATCCAACTGTCCTCCCTAGGAAGCAACCACCTCAATGCTCATCTAAAGAGCATTCTGATGCTGTCAAGGAGGAAGTGAACAAACTTAAATAGGCTGAGGCTATTAAGGAAATGTTCTACCCTAAGTGGTTGGCCAATACAGTGGTAGTGAAGAAGAAGAATGGGAAGTGGAGGGTATGTGTAAACTTCACAGATCTGAATAAAGCTTGCCCCAAGGATCCTTTCCTAATGCCTCAGATAGATCAGTTGGTGGATGCCACTGTAGGCCATCCTCGGATGAGCTTTCTAGGCGCCTTTCAATTGTATCACCAGATACCTTTGGCTTTGGATGATCAAGAGAAGACAGTTTTTGTTACTCCTATTGGGAATTACCACTACAAGGTGATGCCCTTTGGTTTAAAGAATGCAGGGTCTACTTATCAAGGATGATGACCAGGATGTTTGAGCCGCAGTTAGGAAAAAATATTGAGATTTATATAGACGACACGGTGGTTAAGAGTAAGTTGGAATCGGAGCATATTAACGATCTTGGGAACATCTTTGAGATCTTAAGGAGACACAAGCTATGACTTAATGTTGCTAAGTGCTCTTTTGGTGTCGGATCAGGGAAGTTCTTGGGGTACATGGTTACACACCACGGAATTGAAGTCAACCCTGACCAAATTAAAGCAATTAACAATTTACAACCACCTCGGAATCCCAAAGAGGTCCAGAAGTTGACAGAGATGACTGCTGCTTTAAACTGATTCATTTCTTGGTTAGCAGACATGTGTAGACCTTTCTTCCAGTTGTTGAACAAGTGGAAGGGATTTGAATGGACCGAAGAGTGTGTCTTGGCCTTCTAACAGTTGAAGGAATACCTATCTCGGCCACCCATTATGTCCAGACCCAAGGTGGATGAGGTTTTGTTTGCTTACATTACTGTAGCTTCCCATGCAGTGAGCCTAGTGCTTGTATGGGTTAATAGTGGTGTACAGAGGCCAATTTATCACGTGAGCAAGTCACTACATGAGGCCGAGGTCCGTTACCTACCACTAGAGAAGGCCATTTTGGCAGTGGTGCATGCTACGCGTAAGCTACCCCATTACTTCCAATCACATACAGTTGTTGTCCTAACCCAACTTCCATTTAGATCTGTACTTCGAAGTGCTGATTACACAGGAAGGATTACCAAGTGGGGTACGATCTTAGAGGCTTTTGATATCAAGTACATGCCTCGCACCTCTGTCAAGGGTCAGGTCCTCGCTAATCTGGTGGCCGAGTTTGTTGAAACCCCATTTGAAGAAAAAGCTGAGAAACAGAACATAGATGGAAAATTAGTTGGCATGGTCTCCCTGCAAGAGGCTATACCCTAGAGAGTACACGTTGATGGTGCAACGAATCAAAGAGGATCTGGAGTGAGGCTAGTTGTTATTTCGCCTAAGAAGATCATTATTGAAAAATCATTGAGGTTGGGCTTCTCGGCCACCAATAATGAGGCCGGTATGAGGCTCTATTGGTAGGGATGGCTATGGTTCAAAGAATTGGAGGAAAGGTAGTGGAGATGTTTTCAGACTCGAGATTGGTTGTAGGGCAAGTAGGGGGAGAATTGGAAGTTAGAGATCTCAGAATGCAGGAATATTTGAACTAGGTTAGACACTTATAGTAAGGATTTGAGTCTTTTAATTTATCGCAATTCCCTAAAAGTAGAAATACACATGCTGACTCTCTTGCCACGCTCGCAACCTCCTCGGCACAAAGTTTACCTTGGGTGATCCTTGTAGAAGACTTGTGTAAACCTAATGAAGTAGGGAGAAACGTGGTTCATATTTATCAGATTAGGGTGGGTCCTAGCTGGATGGACTCTATTGTGTTGTTCCTTAAGGAAGACGTCTTGTCCGAGAGTAAATTCGAGGCCGACAAGGTACCGAGAAAGGCTCCTCGGTTTTGGCTGTCCGAGGACCAAAAGTTGTACAAGAGATTTTTTTTCTAGCCCATATTTGTTGTGCGTACACCCTGAGGCAGTGGAGCTACTCCTAAAAGAGTTACATGAAGGGATTTATGAAAGCCATACTGAAGGCAGGTCATTATCTCACAGGGCCCTTACTCAAGGATATTGGTAGCCAAATATGCAGAGGGAAGCACAAGAATATGTGAAGAAATGTGACTAATGCCAAAGATTTGCCCCAAACATTCACCAACCAAGAGGTGCCCTTAATCCTCTGTCCAGCCCTTGACCTTTTGCTCAATGGGGCTTGGATATTGTGGGGCCCTTCCTTAAGGCAGCAGGGAATAAGAGATGGTTGCTGGTTGACACGGATTACTTCGCCAAATGGGTTGAAGTTGAATCACTAGTGAATATCAGGGATATGGATGCCAAGAGATTTATCTGGAAAAACATTGTCACTCGATTTGGAATCCCTCATTCACTCATCTCGGACAATGGTCTTCAGTTTGATAGCAAAGCCTTCAGGAGGTATTGCTGTGACTTGGGCATAACAAATAGATATTCCACCCTGGCATATCCATAAGGGAATGGATAGGTCGAGGCTATCAATAAGGTCATAGTGAGTGGACTCAAAAAGAGGCTGGATGACGCAAAGGGAAAATGGGTGGAAGAATTGCCACACGTCCTTTGGACATATCGGACTACACCTCATAGGTCCACTAGGGAGATGCCATTTTTAATGACTTATGGGGCCGAGGCTATGATCCCTTTGAAGACAGGATTTCCAACGTTGAGAACAAGCTGTTTTACTCCGAGCAGTAATGATAGGCTATTGGAGAAGAGTTTAGATTTAATTGAAGAGCGAAGAGAAAATGCTATGGTTCAGCTGGCGTACTATCAACACAAGCTCAAGCAGGGGTATGACTCAAACGTAAGATCAAGGCCACCAGCGCCTGGAGACTTGGTATTAAGAAAGGTTTTGGGTACTGCCAAGAACCCAGCTTGGGGAAAGCTAGGGTCTAACTGGGAAAGGCCATATCGCATCACTTTAGTGGCTGGAATAGGTGCATATTACCTTGAAGATCTAGATGAAAATGTTGTACCACGCTCCTAGAATGTAAACAATCTGAGAATGTATTATTATTAATAAAAGTTTTCTTTACCATATTTTGGTTTATTACATTTTGCGTCATGCGTTCTGCTACTTGCTTGAATGTCAAACGGAACCTTGGTTATGCATGGCTCTTCGGACCACATACCTTGGGTAAATTGATATTCTAAGTTATTTATCTAAGTATTAAACAGAACCTTAGTTATGTCTAGCTTCTCAGACCACGTGCTTTGGGTAAATTAATACTTCCTATTATATTCCTAAGTATCAAACAGAACATTGGTCATGCCTGACTCCCCAGACCACATACCTTTGGTAAATTGATATCTTTTAATCATCTTTCTAAGTGTTAAACAGAATCTTAGTTATGTCTGGTCCCTCCGACCACCTACTTTAGGTAAATTAATACTTCATGACAACTTTCTAAGTATCAAACAGAATCTTGGTCATGCCTGGCTCTTCAGACCACATATCTTGGATAAATTGATATTTTAAGCTATTTTTCTAAGTGTTAAACAGAACCTTAGTTATGTTTGATCCCTCGGACCACCTACTTTGGGCAAATTAATACTTCATGATAACTTTCTAAGTATCAAACAGAACCTTGGTCATGCTTGACTCCTCGGACCACATACCTTGGGTAAATTGATATTTTAAGCTATTTTTCTAAGTGTTAAATAGAACCTTAGTTATGTATGGTCCCTCGGACCACCTACTTTGGGTAAATTAATACTTCATAACAACTTTTTAAGTATCAAATAGAACCTTAGTCATGTCTGGCTTCTCAGACCACATACCTTGGGTAAATTGATATTTTAAGCTATTTTTCTAAGTGTTAAACAGAACCTTAGTTATGTCTGGTCCCTCGGACCACCTACTTTGGGTAAATTAATAGTTCATGACAACTTTCTAAGTATCAAACAGAACATTGGTCATGCTTGGCTCCTCAGACCACATACTTTGGGTAAATTGATATTTTGAGCTATTCTTCTAAGTGTTAAACAGAACCTTAGTTATGTCTGGTCCCTTGGACCACCTACTTTGGGTAAATTAATACTTCATGAAAACTTTTTAAGTATCAAACAGAACCTTGATCATGTCTGGCTCCTCGGACCACATACCTTGGGTAAATTAATATTTTAAGCTATTTTTCTAAGTGTTAAACAGAATCTTAGTTATGTCTGGTCCCTTGAACCACCTACTTTGGGTAAATTAATATTTCAGTTTATTTTTCTAAGTGTTGAACAAAACTCTGGATATGTCAGGTTCCTCGGATCACGTACCTTGGGAAAGTTAACACTTGGAAAGTCCACCCTGGGTCTTGATTAAAGGGCTTAGTCATTTTTTCTCATCATATGCGCATGTTTAGTTCGTTTAAGTCACCAGCTAATTACAACCGTTAGTTTTTCATCAAAGTGTGGATATTCACCCTTGGAGGCATTATCAATCTAGAGGCTTTAACAAAGGGCAAAGTAATAATGGCAGTCAACCAACAATGGGTATTGCAAAGAAACAAAAAGATTATTAGGATAAATATTGAAGTCTTTTCATTAAACGAAAGAAGAGTATATTACAAATAATGGCAAAGAAGAACTACAAAAAGGAACTAAAGTTCTAAAGCTAAGCCTTAAGCCTGAGGAGGAGGGTCTTCCTTGTTGCCCAGCTGAGAGACAGGAGCGTCTTTAACCTTGAGATGAGCATCCTTAGACTTGGCCTTTGCCTCCTTCACCTTGGCAGCAGCATCCTTAGCCTTAGTGACATCCTTGGCCTTGGAAGCTACCTTGTCTTCAGACGGAGGCTTGACCTCCTTACCCTTGCCCTTGTCCTTGGCCACCTCAGCCCCCTGGCCTTGGTCACCAACTTGGCTGAGCCCTTTTGAAACCTCAGAAGAGGGAAGAGAGGCCTAGGGGATAAGAGGCAACTCACGAGGCACTGGTGCAAGGGCAGCGGGATGTGGGAGCTCAGCCAGGACTTCGCAAATGTTCGGAGGGAAGTAGAAATTCTCGGGCTGCCTCCACTCCGAGTCGGCAAGGACTCCTGCAAGGTTGAGGGCTTCCACCCACACTTTCTTGCAGTAGTCCCTGCAGACCTTGGCCAGCTCATCTGTCAGTCGGATCTCGGTTTCCTACACCCTAAGCTTGAAGGATGCTTGCTTCGAGGCCTCCGCGGCTTCTTTGATTGTCCGAGCTTCAGCTATGGCTTTCTCCAGCTCTGCCTCCAGCTCTAGGACCTGCTGCTTCTCTGTGGCGAGCTCTATCTTAGTGAGATAGAGTTTTTTACGTTGGTCCTCAGCTTGGTCCTGGCATTCCGCAGGCCAGCCTCAGCACTCCTTCTCGCTCTCTCCTCGGCAGCCAGCTTAGTGGTAAGTTCCTGGCTCTTCTGTTTGGTAGTGCCCAATGCCCTGTCGGCCTCAACATGGAGATTAGCCTCAACCCTAGCTTCATTTCGGGCATCTTTGACCCACTCCTCGGCCACAAAAACCTCCTGGATAGCCTGCGCATGGATAATAGAGGAATACGTTAAAATTGGAAAAAAGATAGAAGAACGAAAACCATTCTTAGTAGAGTATGCTGGAGAGCTCACCATGGCTAGGTCCCTCTTCAAGGACAGAAAAAGCTCAGGTTGCCTCATGTGCTTTAATGCGTCCATGTCCTTGGGGAGAAGGAGATGACGCTCCAGTGCCTTGGCCACATGATAGGAGTGGCCTCTCTAGAACTCCCTGATGGAGGAGTTCCACGGCACCGGTGCACCATCCAACTCCAACCTGGGGTTCCAAGTTGGATGGCGCATGTCGGCTATGTGCTCAGCCTCCCTGCTGTCCACCGAGGAGGCCCGTCCCTTGTCCTTAGCTATTTTCTACTGTTTGGGCTCCTTCTCAGGAACCAACTCCCCCTCCTTGATGGTCTCCTTCTCTTTCCTTTTCTTCTTCAGATTTGGGATGAGGAGTAGGCCGACCGTGGAGGGAGGAGGGGGAGGGGGAAGGGCGGGAGAGAGCTGGGATCTTGAGGCATCCTTGGGGCCTGCCCCCTAGCCTTGAGGAGATCGCGCAATCCTTTCTTTTTATTATACAGCGGTATCTCGTCTTCTTCCTTGGATTCGCCATCTACACATGCAACGACTAGCTTGGGAGAATGAGCAGCGGAGTATTGGTCTAGCTCGTCCTCGGAATCTGGGAGCTGGATTACAGGTTCTTCATGTTACTCTCTGTCCTCTTCAAGGCGAAACTGGTCTATCTCGGCCTCGAGGGACAGTCGCGAAGAAGCAGTCTCTTCCCTCGGAGCTACTGGTTTAGGGAGAGCTCGTTGTGAGGGCAGCTCAATTGGCACGACGTCTTCTCGGGCAAGGAACCTAGGAATAGAGACGTCTATTCGGTGTAACTGAGGGTCGCCTGCCATGATTGCGTGGCCCACTTCCTGGAAAATGTCTGATAGAGGCTTGAAGTCCAAGATGAGGTGGACCGCTCTCAGCTGCCTGTCTTCACTCACAAACACTTCGGACCTTAGAACTTTGTTGAGGTCTGGGACGTTGACCAAACTGAGGCGAGGTATTACGTGCTTTTTATCTATAAAAACAGCCGAGGAGCACATCACGGTCAGACCAATAAAACCCATCATCAAAGGGAAATGAAATACTAAGGGGAAGAGTAACAAAACTAAAAGAACTAAATCCCGTGTCAAGGGACCTAACCTTAGGTTACCCCACCTAATTCTCCCTCTCGAGTTGGGCAGTGAAGACCGTCATGCCATTCCCCAGAGGCGATTAGGTAGTCGTCTTTCATACCCTTGTTAGACTTGGGAAGACACAATATAAGCCTAACAATGGAAAACCTAGACTTGAGGTAATACCCCGAGTCAGCAAGTGAATGACACTCGTACATATGGACGACGTCGTGCCAGGTGAGCTTCAAACCCATCTGCTCGTTGAGAGCATTGACGCTACCCAAGACTTTAAATAAGTTGGGCTCACACTGGTGAGGGCACAGCTTATGGTTGATTAGGTAGTCTCGGGTTACCCTACCAATAGGAAGCGTCATTCCTCCTTCTATAAAAGTGATTATAGGAATGACAACCTCCCCTTTGTTTCTATCTGTAACCACCCGGTCTGGAGCACAATACCGCAGGGCTACTCCTTGCGAAATGTGGTACTTAGCCCTAAAGCCTTCCATACCGGCAGGAGAGTCTACAAGGTGCTTAAATCTATCCATCTAGGCGAGCTAAAGGGATACGAAAGAGGTTTTTAAGGAAATGAAACAAAGAATAAAAGGCCGAGGAGATAGGCCGAGGAGAAAAGAACTTAAAGAAGAAGGAACTTACGAGAATAAGCACGTGTGTTGATTCTTGAACCTCTTAAAAATATAAAATTTTTTAAGAAAAGGACTTGGAAGATTTAGAAACTTGGGAAGCCTTGAAGCTTTGAGAGTTTGAAACTTCTGGAGAGCTTGAAAATTTGTAAAATAAGGAGAAATCACTACCCCCCAGGCACCTTATATAGAAGGCAGAATTGAGTGGGAGTTATCCCGCCCAAAATTCGAGGGGAAACGCCAGCCATAGGATCTACATCTCACCGTAAGATACGGGAAACAAAGCGATGCCTGGAGCATTTAATGAGACATCGCAGGCTCCAAAGCGTCAGGAACAGTTATGGGACACGCGAAGCGACATTCTCACGTGTGGAAATCAAAGGAATGTGGGGGATTTATTATTCAAACATCAAAACCCCATTTTTCTCCTCAAATAGGAGGGGAAAATCGAAGTTTTGAGGGGCTATTGTGGGGATAAGGGGCCCAAAATCTATGTTGAGCCTTGGGCCTTGGGCCTTGTCCGAGGAGGCTCAGTGGTCCGAGGATAGATTAATAGTGAGGAAGACATAAGACTTTGAACTTCACGAGCAAGCTATAACTGTAAAAGTTGGGGGAGGTAGGTCGAGGAGGAGTATCTCCTCAGCTAAACGAAGAAGGGGTCAAAAGGTGTGTTCTGTTATCCAGAGTGACGTTCCAGAAAGTTCTATTGATAAGGATATGCACTATGAACGTACATGACAAATGGGAGCTGGAAAGTATCTAAGGGAAAGCTGCTACCACCGCATTGAATGCTCTGCAGCTAACTCTTTGGCCGCATTAATAAAAAAGTGATACCTGAACAGTAGTTTTCAGCCTTCTAGCTACTCTCTAGAGACTTCAGGAAGGTGCTGATGTGACAGTGATCAACACCAATAATCTAACCTACACGTGGAGGACAGAGATGAAGGCAAATGGATAGTATAAAACAGGAAGAAGACAATGAGAGAAGGAGATCGAGAAATGAAGAGAAAAACACTGTAGCAATTGAGAGTTGAACTTATAATCAAACTTGAGAACCAATATATAAGAATTGATCTCTTCGGACTGTGCCGATGATGATTTTTTTTAGATTAAACCAGTTTATCTTCATTTTCTTGTCATCTGGATCCACTTTACTTGTTATCTGAGTCATTAAAGCCCAGTTTTTCAACCTACTCTCTACAAATTCATTGTATTGGGTTCATTGGGCCTAAGTTCATACTTCCTTTGGGCTTAGGAACCAAATTGTGTCCTTATAGTGTTCAAATGTAAATTCAACCCAGCTCTAATATATCATAAGTTAGAAAAGACCATTCTTCCTTGTATTTGCAAAGTTAGGTAGAATCTATTTAGCTGAAGTATTTTAACATGAGGTCATTGATTGAAATATGCATGTACGCAGCGGAAAATTAACGGATCTACTTCATTCGTAATTGATAACATATAATATACAAGTTTCAGAATTTAAGAACAAGAGAGTGTACCTTGGTATGATGAATTTCAAAAACCGAAGATGAAAGCACTTGGGAATACTTTTAATCTTCACTCCAATTCCACTTGATGCCCAAGATGTGTGGTCTCTCAATCAGGTATGTGTATGTGTTTTAGAGAGAATGAAAAAGTGTCTAACACTCACATACATACCAATTCATGTTCATCCAAAAATTCTGTATGTTTCTCTCCATATAACTAATTATCTAATTGGGCCAGCCTTTTGGGCCTTTCCAATTGGGTTTTAGTGTGTGGTTTGGAGTGGGACCAAAAGGGAACAAATAAGACTCCAGCTCCAATGGGCCTTGGGCTTTTTTGTCAACTGTTGACAAGTCCAAAGTTACCATTAATTATATTTAATACCACTATATAAATATAATTGCACTCTAGGCCTTATTAATAAATTATATTCCAAGACTTTATTGTACATGCAACCCCTTCATAAAATATTCGTAACAATACAAAATCATTAATGTAGACTGCCACTTTGTAGATTACTACATCTTAATCCTTGAGTACCCGATTTAATCTTTTGAAGTTATTCACCATATATTTATGAAATCCAATTTCATAAATATATACTTTAGTCTTACTAAAGTGGTTAGGCCACTCTCTGAATAATAAATCCATTAAACTTATCTCAAAGGAATATTTTATATCTCTACTAAGAGACTATGAATTCCATCTTGAGAATATATGTTCCATCAACACTAAATGTGGCTGCCCAACATACTGAGATTTTGATCGTAATATTAGATCTCACTCTTGATATATCAAAGTAACCTACACTTCATGATCAAGTCCATTATTCTCTCAGGATTAAAAGTTCATGTAAATAGAAATTGTGAGATTTATTATTCAATTGACAATCATTAGGAGAATAATAAATCTCACAGCGGTCCAGTTCAATATGTTTTAACTCTTAAAACATATCAACACATCAACTAGAAGTCTCCACTTTCATGATCAAGACAAATCATCTTAGTTGATATGTTATAGTCTTCGCAGATGAAATGCCCAATTTCATCACTGATTACGAACTACAATTCTGAGTTTACAAAGAACTTGTGACTTATATTTTCTGTGACTAAATCACATAAATCACATACTATGCATCTCATGGACTATATGATAATGTCCAAATATTCATGTTACCATTATTTTAGATAATAATAAAACAATTTTATTAAACACAATATTAAGTCATATATCATTTCACACATAATGTCATACATAATATCATACATAACATCTTACAATAGGATTTAAGAGCACTAATCCTAACAGTCTCAAGGGTGCAATCGATTGAAAATAGTTTTGGGGAAGGAAGATTCCAAGATCAGAACTGGTCGGAGAAGAAGGGATGAAGCACAGGTACTTTTTGAAATTAATAATATAGAGAATATATAATAAAAATAAAAATAAAAAATCATTGTATACTATTCACACAAAATTCGGACAATGTAGTTAACATAAAACTGACACGAACAATTGAAAATATTTCTCAAAGTCACCCAAAAAAAAATACCACCATTGGCCAGTTTAGCATACGATTTGAGCACACGATATACTAGCGTGAGATCTTGTACGTTCAATACAGTAGTACATTGGGTAATCACATATAATATTGTGGAAACACTATTCTTTAAAACAAAATCTATAATTTTGACAAGATATAATAAACATCAACTTGAGATAGATTTAATGAGGGGTATTTATTTTTTTATTTTTTTGGTTGAGAAACAGATTTAATGAGAGTTGATTATCAGAGTATCAGTCTTGATCATTTTAGTAAGAAGTTTTTTTTTTTTTTTGATGAGACGTTTTAGTAAGAAGTTACTAATTTATATTCCACGAAATTAGATTTCAAAAGAATATAAGAATAATCAGGAGATCATTTTAGCGGCATTCAACGGTCTCTCAGCTACTCAACCGTTAGATTGGCAAGTTGATGACCCATCACACCTCTTCAACCCATTCCCCCATCAGCTTTCATTCTCTTGCCCACGCTTGTGCCGATCTCTAAACCCTCATGCCAACCTCTAGAGCTCCCCCACTGGAACTCATTGATCAATTTTGTTATTTGAAACTTTGATTAGGATTATTAGATATAGTTAATAGTTAATACAGCTTATGGGTCTAGTCATTTATTTATTTAGTTGCATTGTTTTATTGAGTTTTTTAATTGTGGGTATTATTGTACTTCTCTATATCTATTTTTTTATTTATTTAAATTTTGATGGTTGTTACTCATTTTTACATCCTTTTTTTTTTTTTTTTTTTGAGAAAACTCATTTTTACAACCTGAAATACTAATATATCACCCAAAAATATATAAATATACATGTCTTAAATAAAAAATATAAATATACCTAAAAATAATTTTTAAATAATTAACATGTATCATGTCCTAGTTTTTTAAAGAATTGTTGTATTGTTGTGTCGGTTGTTTGTACTTCTTAGTTTACCGAGATTTCTCATTTCATATGTAAAGATAATTTCAAGTTGTAGTTAGTAGATAATTTATGGGTTTAGTGTTTTCTTTTTTTTATTGCATACAATAATTAAATAAACATTTTCCTTCCACTATTTTTTATTTTCATTCCAAAGGTTCCTAAAATTTGTTATACTCCAGAGAAACATTCGAGTTTTCCTAAAAATACATTCTATGCCATAAGCCCACGCAGTATGTGAGAAAGTAATAAAATTAGTAGCATTGTTCGATTCTCTCAATAAGAATTTTTGAATTACTCACATATTTTATTTGTTTTTTTCATAAAGAAAAATTCAAGAATCACATATTGTAACGTCATAGTATGGTTCGATTCTCCCAATAAAGAGAATTTTAATTCAAATTTTCCCTCTCACTTTTAAATAAAATAAATTTGAATATATATGACCTGTTTAATGATAATTACTTTTATCATCACACCAAAATACTACTTGGTTTTGTGGTAAAAAAAAAAAAGGGCATTATAATGGTTAGTGTGGGAGGACTTTCATCTCAACTCCCAATCAGATATTGTCTTCTCTGGAAACGGCTTTGTACCTATCCTCAAGGGTGGGAGGCGTCTCTCCCCGATGTGGGATTGAGCAAAACCTTGAGAATTAAGGCTCAACGCCATTTTCAAAGAGGACAATTCCATTCTTGGGGTTAGAGATTTGTTCCACCCACAGTTAGTTACTATCATAAAACTGTGTAAATATACACAATTACTATAACAATATTGTGCATGTACAATGTTATAGATGAACTTATGTAAGTAGTTTTTGAACAAAAATGTGTAAAACTGAACATTTTTCTATTTTGCACTAACTTGTACGAATACTCTTTTAAGTTCATAGTTATGAGAAAAGTATACTGAATACAATACCTGATGTCGTCAACCCTCGCAACAATCTTGTTTGTATTTAGTGATTTAATCATCAATTACTTTCACTGCTTTTCATTTTGCACTGGAAATTAGACTTCTATAATAATTTTTTTTTTTAGGTAGACCCTAGACTAATATCTATAAATTTTGTCTTCTCTCATTCATCAGTTTGCTTGGAGAAAAAAAGAGCAAAAACAAATAGAAAAAGACCTCCATACCTAACTTGGAAAGGTCTGTCAATCATTTTGTATTTATTTTAAGTCAGGCCTCTAGTAGGCTATATTTTGCACTACAGTCAATCAGACATGTTTCATGACTTATGTGTGCTGTTAACTGCCGCATGCTTACAACTAGGGCATAAATAAGTTGAGTTGAGTCAAATGTTAAAATTTTAGAATTATTTATTTAAATTTACCGTTGAGTCGAGTCAAATGTTAAAATTTTAGACTTATTTATTTAAATTTATCGATGAATATGAGTTGAGTTTGAGCTCATTATTAAACTAGATTATATATTTAAATTTAATGTTTATTTTTTTGTCAAATAACCTTGAGTTTGTTTACGAGTTACTTAAAAACTTATTCTTTTTTGCATATATAATAAACCTTATGATTATTTTTTTTACCATTTCAAATAACTATATGTGGGGACGTAAAAATTGGTCCCCATGGAGTTCTTCACGGATTCTTACTCAAACTATTCAAACAATATAAGTAAATAACAAGGGAAAAACACTCCACAATGGGAAACTCAAACAATTGATTTTTCTCAATTCAAATATTACAATAGATAACTCTCACGTTCCCGCGGTGTTATCTTTACTCCCTCTCTCTTTGGTTGATTTTTCTTCTTTATGCTCCTTTTTTCCTCTCTGTTTTTTAGATCCCCACCTTTTGCCTCTCCTCTCCCTTTAATAGCTTCAATCCTTACTCTTATCACCACAGCTGTCCTATTGCCTGACAAAGCCTCAGGGATATTTTCTTTAACTTTATCGGATTTCTCCCCACCCTTATCCTGGAACTCTGACTTTTGGGGGTCGTTTGTACTGTTCAGGTTGTCTTACTTGTATTTAATGCGGCAGAGGTTAGGTAAGACCGTAAGAACCCCATCATTAATGTGGAGGCAAAGATCTTAAACCTTCTTGCATGTTCCAGAAGTTTCCTGTGGTTTTATGAATCTCCTAAAAATCATGCATGGATTATCGTTACACCATACCTCGGGTAAGTTGGCACCTTAACTTTTCCATGGGAACTGATTTCCTGTGTCACTCATCTTTTTTGTAGTACTTGGGATGACCCAGCTTTCTTCCTTTCATGGTTTATTACCCATTGAGCATTCCCTTCAATACATAGGCTTGGCCCAATTCTTTCCCCGTGGCCCAATTACTTCTTGGGCCTAAAGCCTGAGTGATGACTGTTCCACTCCCCACACTATGCTAATACAGTAATTAATAACTAAATTATAATTGAAATTTTATTAATTGAATTAATAAGATAGAATGCTTTTTATAAACTTATAAAAATCAGATTCCCAATCTCGTATTGTTAAATAATTATATTTTAAATATTTGTACATATAAACATATACAATAATTGAGCTTCATACTTATGAGCACATTATTATGTTGGAACTTAATTTGTTTAATAGTTAGCAAAAACACTTGCGTTCTTTGATAGTCAAGCTTAAATTAGGATTGAGCTTAACTTATTTGTTTTTATTTTTTATTTTTTGAGAAACACTTATTTGTTAAATAAATGAATATAAACAATTTTTTTCTCAAACCAAACCAAACCAAAATTATTATCATAAATTTAGAGTAAAAAAAAATTCACAAAATGTTGAAGTAACAAGTTATTATTAATAGGTAAAAATGTGGTCATCGATGAGTGTGAACCAATATATACTTGCCGAGTTGCCGTTGCCAATCTATCTATTGCGAAAAAAATTGTAAAAGTTATTGAATATGTAGCATCACCTGAATTATAAACTATTTATAAACAATTGAGTTTATTTACTCCACTACCTATAACTTCAAACATTTTCCTATTAAAGTACTCTATATGGTGTGAGAGTTTTTGAAGTGCACGTGAAATGGGTATCCAAAAAAAAAAAAGTGCACGTGAAATTATTGTCCACCATTATTATTAAACTTTGATAAATTATTAGGAGTAGGATTGAAAATTTGAAATAGAACGCTACTCAATCAAATTAATAATAATAATTAGTTTCTGAGCACGCGCGCGAGACTTTTCTATTTTTTGTATAAAAAATTAATAGTGTTCATTCATTATAATTCGAAGACATTTTCAAATCATAAAATATCAAGGGGTGTGATGATATTTATATCAAAAAATTATTTCACTCGCAGCAAAACTTCCAAATGTTTAAACCAAATCTATTATTCGATAGATTATAGTTAGAGTAAACAAAAGTCATGAAAAAAATAGGAATAATGAAAATGAATAACAAAATATTAACCAAACTACAATATGTCTTCAATCAGTGCTAGCAAAAAAAATCACCCTACTAAAAACCATGTTGACGAAACAGTTTGTTCCACGAATTCTCACCCATTCAAACAAAAAATGTAAAATACCAAATCCAATGAATATAATGATATAAAAATCTAAACAACATATTAAGGGAAAAAAAGTACTCATCCAATGGGATATTTTGTCGAATAACTTCCAGGCCTCCTTAATTACAAATAGCAAGTAGTAATCTAAGGAGCCAATAATAACATGAAATTAAAAACAAATAAGAAATGCACATATCTGTTCACAAAAAGTACATATGAAAACCCATTACTATAACCAAAAAAAAAAAAAAAAAAAATCGTACTTAGAGTGAGAGAGATACACTTATTGCAAACCACTTTCTTAATCTCCACTGATGGTGACTTGATGCCTCAAAACGAAATCTCCATTCTTGGAGACTAATGATGACTATGAATAATTCAATTTTTAAGGAAAAGAGAAGAAAAAGAAAAAGGAATGTGTACTATTGTTCTTGTGCTGCCAATTAATATCACAAAATTACAAAAAGAATTTCGAAAACAAACCCAATTGAATTTTATTAAAAAACTAAGAAAAGCCCAGATTTTTACAACCCCATATGATATTAAAACACAAACACATTTTTTGATGTATAACACACAGTTTCTTACAACTGAATAAAAAAGAAAAGGCAAACCTTCAAATGGGCAGCAACCTTTTTCCTTTTGGTAAAAACAGTAGTGGACTCAACCACAAAGTCAGCTCCAGCCTGACCCATGGGATCTCTTCTAGGTTCCTGAAAAATTTTCATCTTTTAAGCAACAACACTCAAACAGTAAAACCCATTTTCAATCTTCAAACTACAAAATGAAAACACAAAAGAAATGTAGTGATGGGTTTCTCACCGAAGAAAAGGCTCTGTGATGTTTTTTTTTTTTTTTTTTTTTTTTTTAATTAATTAATTAATTTATTTTTAATCTAATTGAGAAGTGGATAAAGCAATTTTAAAAATCAACAGGAGAGTGGTCCTATTTTTTAGGCAATGTTTTAGTGGAAGTTAAAGTTGTATTTTTACAAAATTGTTTTTTAGTTTTGTCTCTACTTAAACATAGGAATGTAGGGCTATTTTTGAACAAAAAATTGAAGAATCCAAATAGGGGAACTGGGGAAGCCCTTTAAATAATAGTATAGATAATTAGCCTCATTACACGCGCTTCGCACGTGCGATGAGACTCTTTTTTATTTTGAGTTTAATGTAATTTTTCAATTTGAATTTATCTACTGGGTTTAGTGTATGCTAGTTTTTAAGAAAAAAAATAAATAGTGTGCTAATTTTTAGGAAAAAAAAGTCTCTTGTAGTTTTTTTTTTTTTGAATTTTGTTAAATTACAATTTTAACCTTATTTTTTATTCTTTAAGAATAAGAATTATCTAATTAAATTAGAGGTATTTTTGACATTTTAAGAAGTTATAACTAACCTTTTTTTTTGTTTTTTTTGAGAGAGTTTCAACTTATAGCGTCCGCTCCTGATAATAGCTTTTTATTATCAGACCAAGACACCAATCAGTTTTTGGTGTAGGCGAAAATTGAACCCTAAATCTCTTATTCAACCATTAGAGACTTTACCAGTTGAGCTAACTGGAACCCACAACTAACCTTCTGAATTCTCATAATATATACGTTATAACTAACTTTCTGAATTCTCACTTTCTGAATTCTCCTAATATATACAGGAGATAATAAATAAAAAAATGCTGAACACTATGCTCCAAAATGAGCTGTATTTTATCACGTGGGAACTATATTTTATCGTGTGGGGGGGTTGCGTTTGACCACAGTTTCGGACCTCGTTCTACCTACCTGCCAATTTTTTATTTTTCTTTTTTCTTTTTTTAAGAAAATGTTATCCTACAAAAATATCAGCAAACCACAAAATTGAAAAAAAAAAATCTGATTTTGAAGAACAGCCTGCGTTCCGTGGGCGTTGGGCGTGAATTTTAAAGTCGAATCTTCTTCTTTTTATAAAAGGAACCTCCAACGAACCCCCAAACAAAAGAAAAATAAAAAGAGAGCCGTGATAGTTACACGTTTTTGTATACTTGCGATATATTTACTGTGAAAAATTCTAAATCACACGAATATTGATATCAACAAATTATTAATGATAAGTAAAAATAATAATTTTAATAGTGAGCTTAAATAGAAACTAGTGAAAATTTGCCAATTCAATCGGTATAAAAAATAGTTGTCAAAATATTTGTATAGCATTACTCTTTCACAATTATAAGTTTATAATTGGGTGATAAATTTTTTTTTTTTTTTTTTGAGAATGATAATTATTAGTTACACATTGACATACATGGTACATGGAACACACTACTTATTTATTACTATTTTAAAAATAGGCTTAGGGTGACTATTATTTACTATTAGACCAAGACATCACTATTTAGTTTAAGAAATAAAAGATTTTACTAGTTAAGTTTTTTTTTTTTTTTTTTTTTGAGAAAGAAGACTCGTAACTATTTTATTAAGATAAAGACATCATGGCTAAATCCGCTGGTAAAACAGAAAAGAACGGTGGTGGAACATCCTCCATCATCTAGTTAAGTTAATTAGAACTATTTGACATCAATAAAATATTGTTTTCAAGTGGACTGTATTTGGTAGTGTGTTACTCAGCATGCGCAATTAATTAGAGTTTACTATTATTCAAACTCGTCCTACACCAAAAACTAATTAGTGTCGGAAGATAAATAGCTATCTTTGTTATTAAAACCTTAAAAAAAAAGAAAATATACAGTTTACTATATATATTTTTTAATAAAATTATTTATCCCAATTCAGTGATCCTAGTCATACACAATGCGTCCATGTGGCACCGCGTTTTCCCTCTCTCTTTCGACGGCGTTTACCAGTCTCTCTCTCTTCATTCTTCAACCATTTCGCGTCTCTTTGGTCAGCCTCTTCTCTTTTCCTCTCCTCCATTCCTCAATACCATAAACTTTTTCTACCACTTTTCTCTCCAAATTTTCTCGGTAAAGTTACACAACTAGTACATAAATTACTTCTTACTTTTTCTTTTTTGATTCAGTATAAAAATTTTCTTGCGAGAGAGAGAGAGAGAGAGAGAGGATACTCAGAGAGAAGTTTCTCGCACTTTCCACCAAAAACCCTAGTGGTGAACTTTCGATGGGTTTGGCTCGCGATGCATCACCTACCTCGATTTTTCGGTCATAGCAGCAAGCAAAGCAAAGGCATGGATCGGAGAAAGAACTCGAGGAAACCGAAGCTAGAGCGCCGCAATGCTGTGAAGCACATTGAGTACGACGCCGCATCGTCCTCTTCCTCTCTGGAAGAGTCTTCTTCGTTTTCTTCTTCTCTCCACACGCGATCGTTGGATTTATCGGACCGCACGAGCTTCCGAATCGAAGGAATCGACGGCGAGTTCGATGTGATATGCAAGAGGTTAGGGCTATCGGGACCCGAAGACTTTGCGATACCCGCGGCGGCGTGGGAAGCACGGAAGATCCGATCGTCTTCGGATCTTCTACCGAGGTCTAGGTTGCAAGGGTTGGATAGTCCGAAAATAGAGGAAGTGAAAGACACGGCGGTGAGGACCGAGTCCGAAGCTGAAGCTGTAGCTGAATTGATTTGTGAGAGAATTGTTGATACTGTTAGAATAGTGGATGAAACTGAGTTGACTCGGTCTGATCCAGCCGAGTCAAGTGGCTGTTGTGTGACCGGCGGTTGTGGTGGTGGTGGTGGTGGAATTAAAGGAACTCGGCCGCCGGTGCTAAAGCCGCCGCCGGGGATGAGACTGCCGGCTATCGATATGGCTTGCTCGACTTGGGACCTGTTGAAGGACTTTGCGGGCGATGGTGGTTCGGTAATGGTTCATGGCGGATTGTTAAGTTCTTCATCAGATGAAGAAGTGAAAGAGGAGGAGGAGGAGGAGGAGGAGGAGGAAGAGGACAAAGGAGGAGGAGAAAAAGAAGTTGAGGCGGCGGCGGCGGCGGCTGCTACGGTGAAAAGAGAGTTGCTATCGGAGTCGTCGTGTTCGTTTACTACGAATGATGACGATTCGTCTAGCACTACCACGGACCCTACGTCTAGTATTTCTCCCAATGGGAGATTTAGGCGTTCTATTGCGTATTGGCAAAAGGGTGAACTTCTGGGACGGGGCTCCTTTGGATCTGTGTACGAAGGAATCTCTGAGTAAGTTTTCCAATGCTGTTTATACTATGCTATGACTATGATACATTATTTAGCTCTGCATTCTTTAGATGACAAAGTTTTAACCTATAAACCCGTTTGGAGGAATCTCTTCCAACCCCATTACGTGGATGATTTTTTAGATGACAGAGCACCTATAAACTCGTTTGGAGGAATCTCTTCCAACCCATTACGTTATTATCCACGTTTATTATTTGAATAAGTAACATGACTTATTAAAAATGTCATGTGACTAAAATTAGGGATTTTCCTCTAAATCGATTTTGATAGTTACAACGGTGGAGAGGATATTTGAACCTTGGATGTCTCATTTGGAAACATTAGGAGTGCCAATTAGTTGAGCTACAAGTTTCTTGGCTTCCTCTTCCGTATAAGCTAGCGATTGATTATTTCTTTATTAGGAAAAGTAATAAAAAAACCCATGCAGTTTCTCCAAAACATGAAACCGCAATAGTTGTAATGTATCACTTATGGTCCGATTGGATTGAGGGGGAGGGAGGGAGGGGGAGTAGAGTAAAGTAGAGTGGAATTGACACAAATTTAGCCTATTTTTAGCCACCTCTACTCTACTCTACTTCCCTCCACTTTCCTTCCCTTCCCCCTCAATCCAAATGGGTCCTTAATCCGTTGTGGTATTGTTTTATGTTATATGTAAATCAGTAAACATCTATTAAAATAAACTGAGTTTTTCATATGATGACACATGTCCATAGTTAAAGCTATATTTTCACATAAAACAATATCACATAGGGGTTGTGTAAGTGTTACACTAAGAAAACTCCAGGGGTTAAATGTTAGGCAATTAAGAGTTTGTACATAAAACATTAAGGGCATGCTTGATATGCTTTAATGGAATGGCTATTCAATTATTTGGTTGCATTTTTAATGGAATGGCTATTTCCTTCTTTTTTTGATTTCCTAGATTCTTGCAATTTTTGTTTTTGATTTGTTGTCCCCTTGTTCACTCCCTGTGTACTAGGGTGTTTCTTTTTTGATATCAATATATCTTATTACTTATCAAAAAAAAAAAAAATATTTGGTTGCATTTTTATTACAAGTAATAGTTATTTATTCCTTATAAATAGATATTCCTTTAATTGAGGAATATCTATTCCTTTATAAAGTTGATGTAATAGCTATTCTTTAATACATGTAATAACTTTAGAAATTATTATATTTCCAAAAATACAAAGTATCTCTATTTACATAATAATTATAAAATTATTATGTTTCCAAAAATATGTATTTGTGGTTTTATTCCTATTTCATAACCAAAGGTATTAATAAGATTAGTTATTCCATTACATCATCTTTTTTTTTAGTAATGCGGATTACGATTCCTAACGTGATTGCCATTTAGGAATACAAATCCTCTGTACTATTTTTTGTGTACCACTTTATGTTCCGCCAATCATAATTTGTCATTTATTGATTTTTTTTTCCATTTTAAATTTCAGTTATTTTATAAGGAAAGTAAAATCAATACATGGCAAGTTGTGATTGATGGAATATAGAGTGGTACACAATAAATGGTACAGAGGATTTGTATACGCCATTTAGTGTACCAAATGTACCCTAAATGTTACAGTAAAACCACGGGGAGATTGTGTATCTTTTTGCCTTATTTATTTATTATTTTTTTAAGAGGAGAGAAAAGAGGGAAGGAGTGGGGTGGGGGGGCCGGGGGGTGGAGGTTGGCGAAGTTCAAATGACTTGCTGCAAGTTTGTTGTTTGATAATATTAATGTTCTTCTCTTTCCAATGAGCTAAAGCTCAAATTCTACCTCCTTCTCCCCATGTAAGAATAGTCTGGAGGTGAAGTCATGGATATAAGAACTATTGGGTGCATTTGTAACTTATCGATCCAAAGAAATATTAATGAGCTCCTTCATGTTAAGTCATTTTTGTTATTGCAATGCCTAATATGTAGAGATCCACATTACCTTAAATTTTATGGCCCTATTCTATAACATAACAAATTGTCAAAGAAGTAACTGTTGTTGGCTTAGATGTATATCTCTATCAAGTTAACGATTTGATGCTACTTTATTTATCAACAAATGAAAAGAAAAGATTTGATACTACTTTCTATTAGGACCTATTGAGAAGTTGAGTCCACATTATTAGTGGTCCATACCTTCATAGTCACGCTTTAAACTAAAGATTAGAGGAAGACTAGAAGAACACTTTTTTGATAAGCAGACTAGAAGAACACTTTGACCATAAAAGAGAGTGACCTTATAGTAATTCGTTCATAAATGATAAAAACTTTCCATAGCAACTAACAACCCTTTGAAATGAGGTGTCTCACTATTTTTGTGAAAGTTGAGGCAACTCATGAAAACCTAGTTAAGGTGAGTACGTTATGATAGACGAAGTCCAATTGAGAGAAAGATCTAGATTGAGAGATTGTTTGGCATTGATGATATAAATTGGAACCTTTTGCTGATGCTTTTAGAAAGCTTAGATTAGATCCCTACAAGTGATGAAAAAGCAGATTGATCCACAGATGCTATGTTTTGGTGGTTGGCTGTGTTGGTTTTATGACGCAATCTTCAAGTTACCTGGTCATTATTTGAACCTAAGACCTACTACAAAACTGTCCTACACCATTACCACCTGCCTAGCAGATTGGTGCGCACATGCTATATTTGGTAGGTTGGCTGCGTTGGTTTATGACTGCAATCTTCAAGTTTCCGGATCATTGTTTGAACCTATTATTTGGACCTAAGATCTACTACAAAACCATCCTACCCTATTACTACCTGCCAAGACTCATTGGTTACCTCTTGTTGCCCTTATATTATGTGGTTGATAATGAGATTTTAGGCTTGTTTGCCTTGTTAGGTTCTCAGAAGGTACTAGAATTTTAGATAGTAGACACAAAATTTTGATGAGCAAGTGAGGAAGAGTGAGTTGATTCAATTCAAGGAAATGAAAAAAGTGGTCGAGGAAGATCTAAAATAACGTTAGTAGAAATAGTAAAAAAGAACATGTTACTGGTCAAAAAAGTAAAAAAGACATGTCAATTACTAGAATGCAAGAAAAAAAACATGTGATCGATTGTGATTAGTCTGTTGAGGATATGACTCCAAAGTTTTGGAACTAAGGCTTAGTTGTTGTAGACATAAGATTGCTCCTTCCCCTCCCTTCTCTCTTTTCCCCTTTCATTAGGCTTCAACATGTCTTGAAGTTATTACTTCGTTGTCTTAAAGCATTTTGATGATGAAATGCTTTAAGAGGGATCATACTCTGTTATTTTTTTTCCTTATGTTTATTTTTAGGGTTAGGGCATATACTCCCATCTAATGTGTTCTTTTGCTCACCTCCTATATCTTCTAGCCATTGGTAATACTTTTATTTCCAATAAAATTTTTATACTTGTGTCAAAATGAATAGTTTCTTGGCTTTTCTATAAAAACCATGGTTTTACTTAAACAAAAGATGGATTTAAATGCCAGAATCTTTATATTATCAAATCAAGAACTTTCTTTATTTTTTGTTGGTCCTAAACTGTTATTTGTAACTCCACCTGTGTCTGTGCATAGTGTTATATATTTGTTCACAACTGGTCCCAAGCCCAGGAAAAAGGAGGAGGGTTTGGTAGGTTGACGGCCAGTGTAAAATTTAGTCACTCAATTATGAATGGATCTTGATCTGTTATTTGTGCTTCTTTGTTTATAATTAATTCTCCCTGCCCCCTCTGCAGCGATGGATTCTTCTTTGCTGTGAAGGAAGTTTCACTTCTTGATCAAGGAAGTCAGGGAAAGCAAAGTGTTTATTACCTTGAGCAGGTGAGGCGGGTTTTTATTTTGATCTGGTGTAATGTTTTGGTCCTGAGTATTGATATTCTCTGATATTCTGACAATCTTGGTAAATTTTTGGGACTAAAAAGTATTCTGTTCCTGTGTTTTTGGTGAGATTCTTATTTTTTTCATCCTGTGATTCCTTTTCAGGAGATCAGTCTTCTAAGTCAGTTTGAACATGAGAACATAGTTCAATACTATGGCACAGATAAGGTACTTTTTTTCCCATGCTCTTTCTGAGTCTTGAATCTAGACCACATAATATGAAAGTTGTCATTACAGTTCATCATACCATGCACCCACTGTTGGAACTAATTATGCTTCTTAAAATCGCTATTCAAAGTTTAAATTGCTTATATATATATATATATGATTGGTAGTTACACACATCTAGTGGGTCTACAATGCATGACCTCACGTCACCTTGCTTTTATAAGGGGAAGAGGTGTCATTTGAGCTAGAGCTGAGTGGCAGTTTAAATTGCTTATATTCATGTCATGATATTTAAGCAAACTCCTCACAGTGACTTGTCATGCTCTCCTTGGCTTGATACTCCTGCCCTGTGGTGCCTGTCTGCACCTGTATAAAAGAGTCCAACTTTATGTATTGATAGTGAAAAATATTAATATGTAGTACTGTCTGCTATATAATTTATTATCAAGTTATTACTGCATAATTTCATCCTCTTTCATAGTTACTTGCCAGTGACCAATTCAAATATGGTTAAAAATATACATGCAATATAGGTGGATTGACATGCAAGTACAGAATTTCATATGTTGTTGTCTCACATCTAATTCCCGGCTTGTGATGACTTCAGCTGTGGTGTCAGTCATCCTTCTATCCTTGCGTTTGTATCCACATATATCAGGATTTATATAAGGATGATACTGCATTGCCAAGCACTTTGCGGGATGCCTGATCATCTTCTTTTATTTATTTATTTATTTTTATAAGTATGATATTATATTAAAAGAATAATTACTTCATGCTCACAATAATGAGCATACTGTAACCTAAAAGAATTATGCACAAAATTTAAGTGAATTCTAAAAGGGAGTAGCAATTTGTATGCACAACTCAAATCAAACAAAGTTCTAATAAAAAATAATTCCAACTGGGGCCTTGATCTTTCCGAATCTTCAAAAATCCAACTATTTTGCTCCATCCACAATAGTCACATTTCTTAGTTATGGTTTCTTGTTTTACGTAAATTTTCCCGTTAAAGCCTATCTTACATTCTGATCTATGGTGGTTGCAGGATGAATCAAAACTATATATCTTTCTTGAGCTTGTAACCAAGGGCTCCCTCCAAATGCTTTATAGGAGGTATCATCTTCGAGATTCCCAAGTCTCTGCATATACAAGACAGATTCTGCATGGTTTGAAGTATCTTCATGACAGAAAAGTTGTTCACAGGTGAAAATCATTCTCTCTGTCATTTGTGCTGCATTTACATGTGATCCTTAAGTTATATTGGTTATCTTGTTTTCACCTGATTTTGACATTGTTTTATTGCTTAGATATGTGTTCCTTATATCTGGTTTTATTGTTCTCAAGTTCTATGTTTATCTTTGCCCCCAGTGAGCTGCATCATAAGTCAGATCCATTGCCACAAACCAGACCGATTGTTTTTTTGGTTGCACTGCTGCAACATCACTACCCCATCTTTGACCTCCGATGCTGTGTCACATGCATGATGTGATTGCTTCATGGCCTTCTAGAGGCTTCACCTAGGTGAATTTAATTGGAACCTCAGCCTCAAAAGAAAGTGTCATATGCCCCAAACTTTTCAACCAAAGTTCTTTATAAAATTGAAGTGTTTCATTAATTCATCCTGACTTCTACTACTCCTAGTCTTGGTCTCCTAATATAGTCAGTAAAGCCAAACAAAAATATGTAAAAGACCTGAAATAGGAAACTATGGTCCATGTTTGGGAAATCTAGAAGTTGCTAACATAATCCCCTGCTTAACCATAATAAGCAGTATTAGCATGGAGGCCTTGAATTAGGCCTCATATTGAATTTATACCTCATTTTGAAATTTCTTTGTTATTTAAACTTGCTTATCCTTAGCCTTTGGTACTTCCATCAGAGGTCCCTGGAATTGAGTGATTGGTTTTTCTTGATGAACACTTATTTCAGCTCTAGATTATCTATTTTCTCACCTGGTCTCTGAAGTACTGAATTTAGTTTCTTTGAAAACCCTTTTTATTGATTTATTCAAGCTTTTCATGATTGGAAATTGGAGAGGGTGGTTTCCCTAATGGGTTTGTTGTATCCTAATTTTATGTTTGTTGTGGGAACTGTTACTTGTGATGGGTTCCAAACTGTTAATTTGTTGTATGCTCTCATTATGAATGTTTAAGAGGTGCTAGTAGTAGCCATTTGGTGTGTATGGGGCAGCAAAGTGCCTAAGAAAGTGGCTTTCCTTGTGGCCACAACTGCATTGGGTAAAATTTTTAATATGGCTAATCTATTAAATATAATACTATTCTGGTTAACCAGCGTTGCATGTTTAAGGGCAAATGTGAATTTGTGGATAATTGATTGTTACATTTCTCACTTGCTCACGAGATGTGGTCCTTTGTGTTTTCTGCGTTTGGGTTTCATTGGGTGATGCCAAAGAAGTTCATAGATGTTTTATTTTGCTGGAAGGGTTGTATGGCCAGCATAGTTATAGTGTCATTTGGAATGCAACTCCTTATTGTCTTATGTGGACAAGTTGGAGAGAGTAAAACAACAAACCTTTGAAGGCACAGGGAGATCTAGTGACTACTATTGAGATAAAACTCTATTTTCTTTTGTTTGTTTGAATGTTTTACCATTGTTGGGGGAGTATCAAAACATTGTTGGGGGAGTATCTTGTAATTCTTTGGTGGAGTTCATGGACTGCTGGAATCTACTATTGTGAATGTTAGGAGGCTCTATTATGTGAGCTTCCTCTTATCTAATAACATTCTTGGTTACTTGTAGAAAAAAAACATTGTTTAGGAAATCACTATTTTTTATGCCTTTTCTAGAGCAAAGGTTGAGAGGTGATTGGCAGTTCCACTATGTAGAGATAAACACACAGTCACTTATCTCTTTCTTTCATGTTTTGAAGGGATATTAAATGTGCAAATATCTTGGTGGATGCAAGTGGATCTGTGAAGCTTGCAGATTTTGGATTGGCAAAGGTTTTTATTTTTTTGCTTCCTCTATCATGTTTTTTTCCATCATCTTAAACAACTTCTGAAATGATTTTCTTTTCTTTATCTAATATCGCTGTGTGTACCATTTTTCAGGCTACCAAATTGAATGATGTTAAATCTTGCCAGGGGACTGCATTCTGGATGGCCCCTGAGGTTTGGCTTTACTCTATTCTTTTATGTTTTTAGACTAACAAGTGGTTCCTGTAACAATGAATTCTCTTATGGTTAGTTTCAAACGTTGGAGAAAACATGGTTTTAAATATTATCTTATTTGAGTGCATGTCAGCTCTGTTAACAGGTATTGCTGATGCATTATAATTTTGCTCTTTTATTTGTTAGGACTTGTGTGTAAGTCATGGACTGGCATTCTTTATAATGTCTGTATAGCTTGACTGCTTCAGTTAGGAACCAGCATCGTTGGTAATTGCAGTTGGAAGCATTGAGTTTGGCACTTTTAGGAAAACCTTTTTTGGATGGCTCTTAAATTTTCCTTTCTTCCTGAACTTTGATAGATCCATTTCATAGACTCAATCCTGTTACTGAGCTCACCAGTTCATATTGGTAACTGACAATTGGATTGAAAGCTAAAATAGCCTTATAAATCATAGAAAATGTAGGCAATCCAAAGTGTGCAGTGAAATAGTGTGTATCAGACTGAGGCACCATTATGATTATGTTATTTTGTTCTTGCAGTTCTGACAGAATCTTGATATTTTGTGTTTGTACTTGATAACCTTGTTTCTCATCCTAATTGAATCTAAAGTGCTGCAGTTTGGTAACCATATGGACCTTATGCATTTGACCTGGCTACTTACCTAAGAGCCTGTCTGGTGTGGTGACCTTCCTTGTGAGTTGTGGATTGTCCCATCTCAGACCATTTTGGATTTAATGTGAAATTATTTTCTAGAAATGAACTACATAGGGAAAGAAGAACTTAACTAACCTTTAGTACCAACTTGATGCAAACACTAAAGAGTTTGAGGAAAACAACATTGAACATCAAACAATTCAAGAATTGCTGTCTTGTTTCGATGTGGGGCCTTCTTTGTATTTCATGGGCTACTTTAGTTACTATTGAGTCTTTCATAGGCCTTCTTTGTATCTTTCATAGGCTACTGAAAAAATAGGTCATATATATAAGCTCGCCGTCGTGCATCTGAACTTATCTTTTCCATAATTTTACATCATCTATATGTTTAAGCTAGATCATTTTAATAAGTTGATGGACATTGAAGGTTGATGATGGGTTTTATACTGCTGCATTTTTGGTGGAGTATCACAAAATTTGTGTAATACCAGCCTTTTCTTTATCTCCAATTAGAATTTTTTTGTTTAGATGGCCTAATGCTATTTTTTGGAGGCATACATATATTTAGTGGACATTTCTTTGCCTTTGAAAGAATTGAACTTAAAAGATATTACACATTTTATAAACTTTGCCATTTGTTGTTGGGGAGATTGCATGCTGATTATATGGAGTATATAATGTCTAGTAAATTTTATCAATTACTCCTATTTGCACTTTTCCTAGGAATTCATTTTTATTCATATCTACAAAAAAAAGTATCAATTGTTTCTGATTATCATGCTGTGCATGTACAGGTTGTTAATAGGAAGAACCAGGGTTATGGACTTCCAGCTGATATATGGAGTCTTGGATGCACTGTATTGGAGATGTTAACCCGTCAGATTCCATATGCAGAATTGGAATGTGTGCGTGTCATGCTTTTCTTTTCTTTTTTTCTCCTTGGTGTTTATTGTTCTGATGATGGTGATGTGGTTTATGTATTGGTGAAACATGTTCTTCTCTTATAATTGTTTAGATATACTTGTTTGGTTGATTTTGAGAAAATTCTATGGTATTCAACACATTCAGTTTGAAGTCAATTTTTCTTGCACGTGCATGCGCGCGTGCACACACATGCACGTATGTATGTATTCTATTTTTGTAATTTTTATTAAAAAAATTTATATAATTTTCTCTTTGCTGATGCAATGCCCTTGAGTGGAACCTGCATGATATATCTTACTCCTTTTTTTATTCATGCAATTTTATTCGTTGCATGACTGTTGCTTTTGTGAGATTAACAGTGTTGTTTACTTTTGTGACTTGGCAGTTTGCAGCATTATTTAAAATTGGAAAGGGTGAGGCACCCCCTGTTCCTAAGTCTCTCTCAAAAGATGCACGGGATTTTATCCTGCAGTGCCTTAAAGTTAATCCAGATCATCGTCCCACTGCTGTTCAGCTCTTAGACCATCCATTTGTAAAGAGGCCACTCTCCACATCCTCAGGCTCAGCATCTCCTCGCAGTCTTGGTAGACGAGGTTGAAATATTTTCCTTCACAAATCCATGAAAGATGATAAGGTGAAAGTTATTATTTATTTTAACATCTTTATGTAGCCTGCTCTTTCTTCCTGACACTCCATGACAGTGGAAGTAAACAGAATAGGAAAATTGAACATGAATGTTACCTCTGGCATGTTGTTGAAACCTGAATAATTGAGAAATTCCTTTCTATTAATTAGAGTATCAGACATTGTCATGGGTGTTCATCTTTGTCTCAACATGAGAACCTTTTTCCTTGCTAGAAGACATGAGAAGAACCCTAAGACACTTGGAATAACTGTTAATATTTTCTATTTAGGAACCTGAATTTCCACCACTATGATCATTATATTTACTAAGCTGGGCATTGGATTTAAACTGTCCTGTCTTTGTCGTTTGGATTGGAGTGGTTGAGCTGAAAAATTCCCAATTAATTAACGTGAGAGATTTATCCTTCCTCCTAGGGCCAAAAAAATACCTGAGAGTTGCTCATAGTTTTCCCATATCTGCCGACAAACTCGTATGTTACTATCACATTCTGGGTTAATTCAAAAAATTTTATGCATCTGACATTTTCTCTGCATTTTGGGTTAGTTTTATTATTTTCAGTCACTGATACAAACTCTTTGCTACTGATAGCAGCTATGTCCATCTTTAAGTGCGCAAGAATTTTTTCATGTTGCATCCCCAAGTGAAGTGTTCTGGGACCCGTGTGGCAGCCATTAAGTTTTTCTTGTTCACTGGACAGTAAAAAGTCAATCTGCATGTATGTTATGGCTGAAATCAAATTTCCAAGCATTGCTTTAGTTCAAGAAATGGATCTACAACTGCGAAGCAGCATGCAGTGCTTGCAGCTCTTAAATTCTTTTATTGTTACTTTGTCTGCCATGGGGGCGGGGCTGGGGGAGGGGGTGGGGTAGGGAGAAAGATTTCTTTGATGTGGTCCATGTGGAGTAGTTCTTTATTCTAATATTTTTTTAGAGTTGAGAATATAGGGTTGAAAGATTTTAGGGGCAAGGTGTGAGAGTAATTGTTGTAATATTAGGAGGGCATACACAATTTGTATATATCTATTAATGGACAATGTGGAGTACATCTTTTTTAAGTGCAAGTTTTTGTCTATTTTGCTTTTGTGGTTTATTGTATGCACTGTTCATTTCATTGAATAAAGAATATGATGAGTATGTTATAGCCCCGGGGGGTGGGGGTGGTTTAAAAATTTGGCTCCCAACGCCACTATTAAAATCATTTCTTCTTATGAACTAATGTCGAATCGTATCAATGACAATTAAACTTATGCTGGAATATGAACTTTCCAAAATTGGTTTGCGTGATGAGATTCTTCAAAAAAAAAAAAAAAAAAATCGAAAATAGCATAGCCCCAAATGTCTATGAATCTCGGCCCAATTTGAATTCCAAAGACAAACGAATATCTCAGAACTTTTGAGTGGCCTTTGGAATCCATTCAAAGGGATCCTAGTCGCCTCATAGTAAATTGTTCTTCAAGCCTCACTAGTAATGACTTAAGCATTAGAGAGTCCATCGTCGGTACCTTCTGGCCTTATGTTCAACTGCATCAACAATTAGCACTGTTTTAGAAAAACGATTTTGGTTTTCTCGACAAAGATTGCAGAGAGTTGCCTAGATTCATGGATGCCAAAAGAACTGTGGCGAAGCCGCGAACCCAAGTCAAGAGGTCCCTCTAGTTCTAATTTTGATAGCTAATAGATAACTGCATTGGAACGCAAGGGCACGAGCTTACTTAGAAGTTAGAACATGCACGAGATTCTCAAATAAAACTGAGATTTGATTTGGCACATCATCTCCCAAGGGGTCCTAAACTTCTAAGAGCATGGAGGATTCTAGCCCCATCGTGCTACCATCACAGTTGAGGAAGCTAAAATTGTGATGGTCTGATGGGACATCAAGTTAAGGAGATGAAGGAAAAAGTTGGTAGAATTTTGGAAGCCCTAAAAGGAAGGACATCCTTAACAGTAGAAGAACTCATGTAGAAGACCAATCTACCCTTCACGGCTACACTAAACCCTTGTTTTCAAGTGTTTACTCATTTTCAAAATTCAAAATTTTAGCTTTTTAAAAATCCCTTCCCTCTAACCTCACTAACCAGTAGACAAATTCAAATTGAAACATTTTTTCTAAAGCATTTATCTATGTAACCATTAAACACATCTCAACTCTCGTCTCTCAGGTCATCCTAACCACTAAAGGACTGGCCATTTATATTTATCATTTCTTTCAATCCAAAGTTTCAAAATGATTAATTTGAAAACATAATAAAATGGTACTCCATAGTTAATCCAGCCTCTCACAAATCACAATTAGCTAACTCTCAATTTCATATTCTGTTTTTTAGTCATTTTGGTAGGAGAAAAGATGCATTTTGAAAGTGTGGTGGGCTTTTTGTGTTCTACTGGGCTGCCTCCTACAGTACTATTATTGTACTGGGCTGGGCTGCCTCCTGCGGTACTAGGCCCAAATGTTCTGAGTAAGGGAGTTGAGACCGGTCTAACTAGAACTCAACTTGGTCTGGTTTGTGCTCAAACTATACCTCGTCTGCCAGGAGCATGCTTACGGCAGACAGAGCTATTCTGAATGAGTCGTGACAAGCAAATATGATAATAAAACAAAAGAAGAACACTTCGGCTTTTTTATTAAAGTGAACAGTTAATCCATACTTAAGGATGATAATTACAACAACAATAATTTAAAGAACGCAAATGAATAAGTGGTTAGCATATGGGTCAATCAAAAGAAGAAAGAACTCAGAGTAAGTCTAGTCCGCAGGACCCAAAACCAGAGAAGGAAGAACACCTCTTCTCAACGCAATTAATCTCCTAGGAAAATCTTGCCGCGAAAATTAATCGCTTTGAGGGAAACGGACCTGAATGGTTGATGCCTGAAGGAACCCCTTTTTGCTTTTGGCAGAGGGTAGGATTTTGAGAGGGAGAGAGGGAAATAACCTATTGGTGCATGCCTGCCGAACTAGTTCTCTGTTTTTTCCTTTTTTTCTTTCTTTCTTTATTTCCGTTTTTCCTCTTATCTTTCCTTTCTTTCTTTTTTCCTTGTTTTCTCTTTTTTTTTTTTTTTTTTTTTTTTTTTTTGTGATGTGATATCTCTCTCCTCCTCAGATGGTCGTCCTCCCCTTTTATAACACCTGCCGTGGCCGGATTTTACTGTTTTAGCCCTTAACCACCTTTGTCTAGTTTGGGTGTACTTGCCGACCACTACTGGACCGTTTGTGTGTCACTCTCCATTACCAGACAAAGAGGACTATTTTGTTTGTTAGTCTGCCGTGGCACCCTTTCTTGCTACGGTGTGAGTGACTTCTCTCTCCCTATCCCTCATGGTATGCACCTAGTGGCTCTAGCTCAGTTTTGTCCGTTTGGGTGGTGTGTCATCCCAGCTAGACACTTCCCCCAAAAGAGCCCTGACAAGAACCTCAAAATAGGTTTTCCCCTCTCCCCACCACCAAACCATGCCCTCTTACCTCTGACCCATGACCTCACTGCGTCTTGTATTGGCTGGGTACAGGCTGGTGAGGTCTGGGCCTTGTGCTTGCCTCTCTTTCATGTACGTCCAAAATCTGCTTATTGCTCATGCGTTCGCCGTGGTCTGGAGGCTTGCCTGCACAATCTGCCGTCCGTTTATGTGAGCTATTTTTTGATTTCCCGCTCCCCTTAGGGGTTGGGCTTTATTTGTTACTGGGTTTTACATTTCTTTCGGTCCATTTCTTGATTGCCCTCATTTCCTGCCATATCACTCTGTCATTCCTGCTGTAATGACTCAATCCTGCTGGGTCTCTTTAGGCCTGCCGTTTATTCTTTCCCCTAGTGGCTTATCATGGCCATTAGTTTTCCTACTTATGGGTTCCTGTGTCCCCTTTTGTTTTCCTCTTGGGTATCCTTGGCCCATTTGCTTTCTTTGGACTTCCTTAGCCTTTTTACTAACTCTGCATTCCCATGGGCTTTTACTAACTTCATTAGGCTTCCCTGGCCCAATTACCTCATTCTCATCCTTGGGATTCATGGGCTTGCCATTAACCCCTTGCTTTCTTTATTTGCATTACTTTGGGCTTGCAGTGGCTCATTCTCATTTTTCTATATCATATATTGCCCATGGGTATGCTATTTCTCTTTTTCTGGGTTTCTTTAAGCCCATTTGCCTCCTTGAGGCTCATTTATTTATTTCATAGGCTTGTGATCCATTATTCCTGCCGCTTGGGCCTAATGGTTTTGCCACCTGTTTGCCAACCCTTTGCTGTCCTTGTTGCTGGGCTTTTCTTCTTTCTACTTGGATTCTCAAAAATGACCCTCAACAGAAAGATATGAGGGTAAATTGCAAATTACACCCTTGAAGTTTGGGGTTGACTGGATTTTACAACCCAACGTTTCAGAAACTTGATTTTACACCTTGAAGTTTGGTTCCGTTAGCAATTCACTCCCATAGTTAGTTTCTGCCGTTAACTGACACATCATCATGCTGACATTTTTATTTTTGCCAAATCAACTCCAAAACTACCTAGTTTCAGTGATGACTAAGTTAAAACCTGGCACAATCAAAACTACGTAGTTTCATGCCTAAACTTAAAACACAAACCTCTAGCCTAAACGGCACCGTCAGGCCAAACTCTAAAACAAAAAATAAAGAACCACGAAGAAGCCCTCTAAGGATCTGACCTTCCTAACCCATACCCCATGAACCAAGTTTAGCTTGCACAATCAAAACTCGTCTTGGTCCCAAAAACTGGTCCAGCATATTTATTATAAGAGCTGAAATTAGAAGCTTTTTACGTTGATATTGAAAACCATGGTAGCTAGCTCTAGGTTGGGACAACAAAGATTGCAAAGAAGAAGAAGGAAGATGCACAGAGAGAGGAGAATAAAGAAAGACCGATAGTGTTCATGTAGGCAGCAAGGATTTTCGTTCTTTATTTTTGATTTCTTTGTGTCTCACTCTATTTCATTGTTTTTTATCTCTGGGTTTGCATCTTTTTTAATTGTTTGTTTTCTAGGTTCTTTTGTTTTTCGTTAAACACTGGTTTGTCCTCCTCTTCTGTTATTTTATTATATTATATTTCTCCTTGTCAAGTTTATAATTTAATATCATTACTTCTTGTTTGTTTCCTCACTAATTATCTTTCTATGTTATTCTATTGTCCTAGTTTATAGTTCTGTGCAAAGCAGTGTAGCCCTCCTCTGTATGGGTTAGGGAGGTGAGATTAGGAGTGTCAATTCGGGTTAGCGTGTCGGGTTCGTGTCGTGTCGAAGTAGGGATATTCGACTAAATGGTTCAACCCTAACCCGACCCATTTAATAATCGTGTCATGATTCTTCAACCCTAACCCGACCTGTTAATAAGGCGGGTTGACCTGACCCAACCCATTTGACACGCTTAATAAACGAGTCGTGTTGGGTTGACACGAATGTAACACAACCCATTTCAACGTGCATAATATTAAATATAACATCCATCTAGAAATAATTTTTATTACATCCTAAAAAGCAGTGCATATACTTCAAGTCTTTAACTCACATTCAAAATAATATAGTTCAACAAAAATATAACATTCATCTAGAAATAAGTTCTTTAAACTCCAAAAGAAGTGCATACACTTCAACCCAAATTCAAAATAACAAAGTTTAACAAAAATAAAATAACATAGTTCAACAAAAATATAATATTCTTGGAACTTGCCAAATGCTAAGTATCAATATTGAAAGAATTTGAGCAAACAGTAGACTAATCTTGACTATGACCACAATTATCATCCATAGATTCTTTGTTGACTATGACCATAATTATCATCCATACCTTTCATTTGTGCAAGTTCTATGCCAAAAAAAAAAGAAAAAGAAAAAAAGTATTAGTAGTTCTAGGGTCTGTAAAGTTTCAATTTCCAATTATATCCCTTATAAATTTTTGTAATTACTCACTTTTCTTTTTAAATTTAAAATATATGTTGGATATGAAAGGTATTTGACAAATCTAAATAAAATAAATATTTATTTGTTATACGAGTTAAATGGGTTGTGTTAAGTGGGTTATATCAGGTTGATACAAATAAATTGGCGTGTCAAACGTGTCTATTGCGGGTTACACGGGTTGACCCGCATATGACACGTTTTTTATCGTGTCGCTTTCGGGTCGACCCGTTTATGACTCAAACCCATTAAGGCCCAACCCTAACCCGAAAAAATCCGTGTTAGGTTCGTGTCGTGTTCACGGGTTGGGTCGAACATTGACACCCCTAGGTCAGATCCTCAGAGGTCTTCTTCATGGGTCTTTGTTTTTTGTTTTAGAGTTTGGCCTGAACGATAACGTTTAGGCTAGAGGTTTGTGTTTTAAGTTTAGGCATTAAACTACGTAGTTTTGATTGTGCTAGCTTTTAACTTGGTCATCACTTAAACTACGTAGTTTTGGGATTGATTTGGCAAAAATAAAACATGTCAGCATGGTGATGTGCCAGTTAACGGCAAAAACTAACCGTGAGGGGTGAATTGCTAACGGAACCAAACTTTAGAGTATAAAATCAAGTTTCTGAAACGTTGAAGTGTAAAATCCAGTCAACGCCAAACTTTAGGGGTGTAAATCACAATTAGGTACTCCATAGTTAATCCAGCCTCTCACAAATCACAATTAGGTAACTCTCAATTTCATATTCCGTTTTTTAGTCATTTTGGCAGGGGAAAAGATGCATTTTGAAAGATATTATCATAGAGTGATTATATTGATTATTGTAATAGTTGACAATGGTGATGAATTAGAAGCACAATGTTATAGAAGCACTTTAAGGCCCAAGTGAATGCAAAGGAGTAATATGAGATTTCATTTATTGTTGTTGATTGAATACCAAAATAAAAGCCTCACAACCCTACGTATATTTGTGATTGAAAAATGTATTAACCTTGAATAATGATGAATGAAAAGTTTTATACTTTGAAAAAATAAAAATGTAAGAGCTTCTAAACATGCGCAACGCGTGTACATAGAGACTAATATATATACGTGTGTGCGCACACACGAGGTGCGGTTTAGTTTTATGTGGTTTTCTTAACATAGAATTGCACACCGCATCACATCGTGTAGTGTAGTGTGGTTACTCCATTTTGTGGGTGGTTTTCATTGATTAGTGGCAGTTGTGCAGTTTGGTAAACACTTCTAGTTTAGACTCTCTATGAATTATAATGTGCTATGTGCAAAAGAGCCTTATAACTTAATTATAACACTTTTTTTTTTTTCAATAAAGATATTTGTGGTTCAAATTTGTCTTTGCCCCCATTTGTTGTAAGTTGTTGCAACTAATTATTAAAAAAAAAAAAAAATTTGTACGTGCGAAGTGAAATCAAAGGTTATTGGTGAGTGGTGCTCAAAAAAAGAAAAGGTTATGGGTGAGTTGTAGCAGCAAAGTCCTACTAAATATATGGATAATAAACTAATAGTGGCGTAATAATGACAACAGCACAGCGCGGCACGGATCGGAATCATGAGATGAGATAGCATAGTAAAGCAGCTCACGCACGCAAACGAAACGAAACGCAACGCAACGCAACGCAAGTCACGGAACGAACCCACTGCCTCTTCTTCTTCTTCTTCTTCTTCTTCCTCTCGACTCTAGAGAGTGAGAGATCGATCAGCTGCTCACTCAAAAACACGCACATTGCTCCAATCCAATCCACCAAATTCTCAACTCACATCCATTCCAGGTAAAATCGCTTCCCGATCTCAATTAATCCTCCTCTTTTCTAATCGCTTTATTCTTATCTAGGGTTTCATTTCTGATTATTATCAATTTCTTTATAGTGATTCATAACTTGCACTACTTATCAAGATTAGGTTTTTACAGTAAACAAAAAAAAAAAAAAAAAAGTGGTTTAGTTTAGGGTTTACACAAAAGCAAATGCTAGTATTGCTGCCGTTTATTTTCAAATTTTTTTGGAAAATGGTATTTTCTAAATTGTCTTTGAGAATCATCTTGCGATCCCTCCCGCAATTTCCCAAAAGGAAGGTGGGATTTGATTTGATTTTGAAGTTCTAAGATGTCATCACTACTTGGTAGTCTTAACCCTGGGCACGAGCTTAAATTGCTTAGCGGATTATCCGGCAACTGGTTCTGGCGGGTGGCGTGTAGGTTTTACTCAATAGAGGCGAGTCCAAAGGACTCTTCTTTCGAAAGGTTCCCTACGTTTTTTTTTTTGGGTTCTTTTAGGCTGAGATGTTGCATAAAACTAATAAGAAATCATATATTTATTTCACTCTTATTGTGTCCAAAGTACAACAAAAGGCACACACAATTGTGTTGTCAGGGGAGAATCTTTTTTTGTCATTTGGCTAGATGAAATTTTCTTGGAAAGTTAGTTGTTGACTCTTTGATCTATGGAGGAATATACTTGCTTAGTCTATTATGATTTTTAATCTTTCTGTATGAACTTGAAACATCAGCACTTGGATGAGTTCACTTGTAAGTTGGTTTAGAGAGAACCTCTATTAATTTTGACAATGAGCATTGCTTATAGTACAACAGAGAATATAGAAGACAATGGGGGCAGTGTAGGGATACAAAGCCAAAGGGTTGGTTGACTGACATGATTTGTGGTGCAACCTAAAACAATTACTGAAAAAATTCATGAGGAGCATTAAACTAGTTAAATTGCATGCAATTTCTTTGCCTCCTTGATTACCATATATTTGCATTGCAAAACTACAATTATAATGAGAAATTAGGGGGAAAATAAGATCCATCACTAGATATTGCAAATGGGGTTACCCAAATATGGTTCGGAGGTCAACTCTCTCCAATGTTTAACGTAATCTTGTTTGGTTGTATTTCTACAAGAGAATGAACCTGGATGATGGACGATTTGGGGTTGTACTGACATGTTAAAATTTTTATTTTTAGAATTCCATCTTAAGATCGTGTTTTATATTTCTTTCCTTCGTGTCTTGGTTAACGAACTTGGTATATGCCAACCATTTCCAGCTTTAGTACTAGCTTGTTTGAATATAGGACTTCAATTTTTGTCTTGAAACCTTGAATTGATTCCCCTTGGTAGGTGTGGTTTTTTGATTCTTGAATTATAAACTAATGATAAGGGTGCAAATGAGGCTTCGTTGCCAATTTCAAAAATTAGTCTCAATTTGAGGCAAAATATTTTCTTTGTAAGACAATTGGTGATTTAGCAGTGTTAGTTACTTCATTCTTGGAAGTCTTTATGGAAACCAAAAGTGCCAACAACAGTCGGCTTATTTCTTTGGACCGTGGCTTGGGGAGAATTTTAACCATTGATAATTTGCAGAGGCCTCGAGTAAGAAGGATGGGGAGACTATTGACCATTTACTTATCCATTGCCCTGTATGCTGTAGCTAGAGAGTTGTTATGGTATTTTCATTATTTGGGGTTCAATGGGTTATGCTGAGAGGTGTTTTGGAGCTTCTAGCTAGATGGTCGAGCAAGTATAACAGGCGTAAATCTGCGGTGATTTGGAGCATGATCCATTGTTGCCTCATGTGGGGTATTTGGTGGGAGAGGAATGCTCATAGTTTTGAAGGATGGGAGAGATCAATCCATGATTTGAAGCTGCCTTTCCTCTAGACTTTGCTTGAGTGGAAAATTGTGTCGGGTGTTTTTACTTTTAACTCTTTGGCTGATTTGCTTGATAGTTGTACTTCCATGCACTATAGTTTTTTGATGTTATACTGTTTTCCTTAGTACACTTCCTGTGTGCTTTGGTTTCTTTATATGATTTCTATATTTTCAATGAAGTTTTATTACTTATCAAAAGAAAAAAAGTAGTTACTTCAGTCTTAGGTATGCTAAGTGCTGTTGCTTGAAGATCCCTCATGCTATGAAGCTGACTTTATTTATTTATACCCCTACGTATATACAATTATTTGCAAGTCTCTATCTTCATCTACTATGAGCTCCACTTGGTTGTCAGGATGATTTAGGCATATCAGTCCCAAGGGTTGTTAATTGGTGCAATTCTTGAAGTTGAATTCATTAGATAACTGGTTCTTTTACACCATTGAATTTTCATTTTCTTTCTTTCTGAAAATGATAATAGAGGTTTGGTACAAAAAGAAGTTGTAGAATCTAGAAAGTTGAAAGTATAAATTGTTAATACCTTACTTTATGTCTTAAAAAAAACCTCCTATGGAGAGAAGGCTCAGCATCAAGATTAGTTCTAATGGATTTTCGTTGATAATAGTGATCTCTAGATCGATGACATAAACCTAGCTATGACCTGTATATGAACTGAGAATTGAAGATCCTACATAGCTCTTGTAAGTATGCCTTCTAATTATAGTTTCTATATGCCTCCTAGGCATAAGGATAAATTGCTTAGCCCGTCAGGGGTGAAAAGCTCCTGTATTACCCGGTAACTGGTTTTGGCGGGTGGGGTCAGTTGCCCGTAGGAGTTTGATTAACAGTGAGGATTGTTGTACAGTATGTTCTGTGACGTGCAACTAATCTGAGTGAAGTTCTCCAATGTCATAAAAAAAAAAAAAAAAATTATAGTTTCTATATGGTCTAACATTCTTGCCAATACATTATCCTCATTTTGTTTCAGATTGTAATCTCTAATGAAATATAGCTCCATGAGCAAAATCTTTCACGGGCAATGTAACTGGAAACCCCCCTATGAAGACTTATAGGAGGCAAGGGTAAGCTAGTTCTAGTGCTCAAGCATTAATTTGGAATGCTTTGGATGATGGAGAGCTCTCTTGGGATCTTGCTTAGTTACTCTAATGTTGAATTGAGCCTTATTTTATTGTTTGTTTTTGTTTATTTGCTGCTAGATCAGTTTTAAGTAAGTTCTACTAGAAATGGGGGCAATTTCCTAATTTCCTAATTTTTGGAATGGGCTGTCTTTGGCTGTACAAAAAGTCTTATGAGTCTTATTTTGTGTTTTGGGTCACTTTTCTAGGGTGTGACTGTCTTCACCTACTTAAGTGTGATTACCTAGTGTTTTATCTTTCTTTATATCATGTTTTACTCTTTGTTTTGATACCAAACAGCCATCAACACATTCAAGATCCCACCTTTTCATTATCTAAAATTCTAAACCCTAAAAAATCAAAGAGAAATCACTTTACCCATTTCCCACTTCCTGAAAGTCACTTTACCCATTTCCCAAGCCCACCCGTGAAAGCAGTAAAGCACTACACCACAATCAACTTATTTACTTTATCATCTCATTCATTCTCACCTACTCTTCATTTCTCTTTGTTTCTCACAAGCAACTCTAGGTGCCAACTTCTAGGTTATTTTTATTGTTTTTGTTCTTCATGGATTTCAGTTTGCTCAACTGATTTAGTCTTTTGTCTTTAAAAAAGAGATTTGGCTATGAATCCCACCTACACCTGCCAATGCTGCCATCGGTTCAAATCTGCGTGTATCTAGAAAAACTGTTTTTGTTCTTCAATTTTCTTGTTGTATTCGTTTTGGTTTTTTCCTCCCTTAGAAAGTCTTGAACCCCAAAACTCTCTTCTTCAACAAACAAGTTGAGATCTCCATTGCCTATACAAACAGATAAGGGGCCAAGAGATCCGCTTGGCTAAGTCCTTTAACTCTTAAATAGCTAGCTAACAGTCCCTTAATAGCCACACAGAACTTTGGAGTGGTAATGCTCTTCTTCATTCAATCAATGTATCATAAGCAAAAACGCCACAGCATGAAGACATTGCAAACTAAATTTCCATTCCACTAAGGCTGTGTTTGGCAATATGTAAGTGTAAAATATTTTTAGTTGTTTGTTTGTGTTTTGGAAAATTTGCCGGAAAAGTATTTTCAGTGTTTGGTAATGCATGTATAAACCTATTTTCAGAAAACTCAGCCACCACAGCCACCACAGTCACCACCATAAACCCAACCACCACCGGCCACTACAAACCCAGCCACCAACAACCACCACATAACCAATTCACCTGAAAAAGTCATAATCAAAATCAAAACCCATTAATATCAAAATCAAAACCCATTAATATCAAAATCAATATCAAAACCCATCAACCAAAACCCACAACCCACCACCATTGAAACCCACAAACCACCCCAGCCACCAATCCACCACCCCCAATCGGCCACCATCAAAACCCACAAACCCACAAATCAACCCACCATTGATGTTCCAAAACCCAAGAACAAATGTTATTTTACAATAAATAAAAAAAGCCAAAGAGGGCAGTGATGGCGAGGGTGGGGGATGGGTTGAGGTGGCGAGATCGATGTGTGGAGGATCTGGGCTTGGGTTTGATAGAGATGGAGGAGTAGAGGTCGAAAATGGAAGAGAAGAAGAGATGAGGAAGAAGAGAAGAGAAAAGAGAGGAAGCTTGGCTGGTCTGGTGGGGTGGTGTGATCTGGGTGGTGGGGCGGCAGGATCTGGGCAGTGGGGTGGCGCAATCTGGGCTGGTCCGAAGCTTGGTTGGGTTCCTAGCTCATTCTCTCTTCTTGCTCTCTCTCTCTCTCTTTAGGTTTTCAGTCTGTAAAAATGGATTTGAAGGTAAATTGAGAGTGTAAATGATTTTACTAGTGAAAGGGCAAAATTTTACAGTCAAAGTAAATGGTTTTCAGTTTGACCGAGTTTTACATGTGCACCCAAACACACATCAGGGCGTAAAATATTTTCCCAATTTCATTTACACCCAAAACAAACATAGCCTAAGGCTTCATTTGGGAGTTTATAAGGGAATGGAATGAAATGATTATAAGGGAATAGAATGGAATGAAATGTATTTAAGTAAGGGAAATGAATGGAAAAAAATGGAATGAAATGGTATTAAGTAACTTTGATTGGATGTTTTAAAATTAAGAAATGGAAAGGAATGAAAATGAATGGAATGTAAGTAATCTTGTTTGGGAGTAACATGGAGGGAATGAAATGGAATCATTTTACTACAATATTACTATTAGACCCCTATTTTAAAATAAATGGTTGAATATATAGGGGTGTTTTGAGAGTTTTAGTAAAAAAATTATTAAATTTAATTCCATTCCCTCTCATTCCTCCCAATTTCGGGGGGAATGAAAATTTGAGGTTTTAAAGGAATAGAGAGGAATGAGTGTTCCCTCCTACACATTCCATTTCCTCCCACTTAAACTCCCAAATATGAGAATGGACTTTCCATTCCCTCCATTAAAACTCCCAAACAAGGGAAGGGAAGAATATTCTAAAATTATTCTTTTCATTCATTTTCATTCCATTCCCTCCTCCCAAACGAGGCCTAAGTCTTAAACTTTCAAAGATCCACCCTTATAGTGCACCTTCCATGCCCCTTTTCCCTATAATAGTTCTTTACAATTTCTTGAGCTCGTAGCACATTCTCTGCTATGCTTTTGCTAGGCACAAAGGCAGTTTGATTGGGGCTTATGATGTCAATTAAACTAGCTTTGAGTCTATTAGCCAGATTTTTGTTATGCATTTATAAATGGTGTTGTAGCAAGAAGTTGGCCTAAAATCACCCATACTTGACGGATTATTTGCCCTAGGAACCATATTTATAATTGTTGCATTCACCTCCCCAAGAAGCTTACTTGAATCAAAGAAGGATTGCACGTGGACTACATCAAATTGAATTATAGGTCAAGCTTTTTTTTGAAGAAAAAGGCCTCTTGCATTTCTTCTAGATTTGATTTTTCTTGCAGTAATTTTCAGTTCTTAATTAGAGTTGCACCTCTTGAAATGTGATTATCTTGTATTTTGCACTGGCAATGCTGATTATCTGTAGAATCCACTATCCTATTTATGGCTAATGAGGAACTATGCATACATAGATTAAGTAGTTTGCGTCAAGCTTTGTATTATATTACTTAAATTTTTGCTCTACAGTTTTATTATGTAATGTAAGGACCGTTACTTCACTGATTGATATTTTAACTTGTATGTGTGTGTTTTTTTTTAAAATCATGTTTCCTAGTCTTTTTTCAAAAAGTTGCCATGCGGGTAAATAATGCATTTTAAACCAAAAGACACTTGACTCATGGGTTATGTTGGTGGAACCCTACTAAAGGGGACCTAAACTCTGTGGGCAGCTTCATGATTTAGTAGCTTCTATCCAGTTCAAGGGTTGGGGAGCGTTAGGGTCGAGCAGGGGTCTAGGGCAAGGTAAGGATGCTGAGCATGCGGTGCCAATGCATCCAAACTTAACTGACAACTTGAAAATTACACCTATCTGCTTGAAATTGACCCCCATTTTTTCTTTTATTGACAATGATGTTTTTGTTCCAAGGAAATATGCTCTATGGCACATCCTTTTATAGTCCCACAATACTCCGTTTTGCCTCAACAAATCCTCTAATGTGTTTCTTGGTTGGATGTCATGGCCTTAATAAATCTTGTAATGTGGTTCTTGTTGGATGTCATTACTCATTAGTGTTGTTTTTAAATAAAAAAGAAAAAAGAAAAATAATCTTGTCTTTTAGAAGTCAAAATGTCTTATTAGTTATGGTCAATGAGCTCTAGCTCAAATGACACTTATTCCTTCTCTAATAATAGGATGGAGGATGACATCATGGGTTCAAGACATATTGGGTGCGTCCTATAAAACAATGTCTTATTAGCTATGTTAAGTGGACTTGGCTTTTTGTGTTGGATGTCCAAAGTCTAGGAAACGAATAGAGCATTGAAACTAGTTAACATTGGTGTCCACTTGTCTTCTGTAAGTGGGTTCATCACGGTCTCACTTATTATAACTTGTTTATAATTTTACGGTGATTGGTGACTTATGTTTGGCAAGCCTGTATAATATTAAAAAGATTTACAGTAATAATAAAATGCCCTTGTGTTAAGAAGTTGTTCAAAATAAGGACAGGATCATTTAGATGCTGTTAATACTAATACGTATTTTTTTAATGATATCTGCAAATGTGCAATGAACTTACAAGTGCTCTCACAATGTGTAATAGCATTACAAAAAGGTCGGACTTACCCAGTTACCCTATGAAATCAAGCAATTATTTATTTATTATTATTCAATAGTTTTTTTTAATAATACTTATAAGGACAAAAAATATTACTAGTTAAACTAACTTGAACCCACTTTTATTATTCAATAGTTATGAAGGAGGGATTTAAACTTTAATGTTTCCTCTTACCACCTTTTATTTTGTCAGAATATCTGATCTCTCTCTCTCTCTCCTGGCAATTGAATCTCAGGTTTCACTTGTAAATGGCTAAAGTCAGCAAAGTGCGACGTAAGACTAACGCCCGTAATCATGGGGTTACCCGTTCTCCATCGCCATCTTGCTGTCGGAATAATTTCAAAGATGTTCACCTTAAGAAGAGACGTTCGAAAGCATCAGACAAGAAAGATTGGAAAAATGCAACCTGCCCAGTTTGTTTGGAGTACCCTCACAATGCTGTTCTCCTTCTTTGTTCCTCTTATAACAAGGGTTGTCGCACTTTTATGTGTGCCACTAGCCATCGGTATTCCAACTGTCTTGAGCAATACAAGAAAGCCTACACAAAAGTAACTCCCATTCAAAGTTCTCAACATTTGGATGGGTTAATGGAAAATTCAAGTTTAATTTCTGGTCTGGAGCATCACAATGAAAAGATGGAAGTGCCAGAGCTTTTATGCCCTCTCTGTCGTGGGCAGGTGAAGGGTTGGACTGTGGTTGAGCCAGCAAGAAAATATCTGAATGCAAAGAAGAGATCCTGCATGCTGGATGATTGTTCATTTGTTGGAACTTATAAGCAACTCAGAAAACATGTTAGGTCGAAGCACCCATTGGCCTGTCCGCGAGCAGTGGACCCTGTACTTAAAGAAAAATGGAAGAGGCTTGAGCGTGAGAGGGAGCAAAGTGATGTGATCAGCACAATTATCTCATCAACACCTGGGGCTGTGGTTCTGGGGGACTATGTGTTAGAGCCTAACTATGGTGACACTTCTGATTCTGATTTGGATGACTATTTTGATGATGCTTTCTTTCCTCTGGCATCATTTGATCGTGGACGTACTCATGGCATTTACTCACGGAGTAGAAATAATAGGGACCATGGCTTGTTTGATGGTGATTTTGTGCATGCTACTGCTGTTCGTTCTGCTGCTTCATATGGCCGTGGTGTTCGTTCTGCTGCTTCATATGGACGTGGTGTTCGTTCTGCTGCTTCATATGGACATGGTGAACGTAGTTTACAAGTTGCACGTTCAAGGAGGCAATGGAGGCGGCATATAAGAGCAACACTTTTCTGACAAAATAACAGAGAAGTGTTGAAGGACTGAGCTGCAGCTCTTCTACAGTTGGGTGTTTTATATTCATTTGCAGCTGAAGTCTTATTTATGGCACCACTTCATAATGATATGCCAGAGCATTGTCATCATATCATTGACAGAGTGAAGCTTTTTACGCCACTATTTGGTTTAGTATCACTAGATCTAGTTTGAGGTGACATTGCCTCTGGATTTTTAGGTGTCTAGAAAAGAACCAAAACATTTAGTTGTCAGTTTCCCTGTAGGTGCATGGATTTTTCCATCATTTGGTCATGCATATTGGTCATATGAGTAGGGACATATAATGGTTCATTTTCTTTTGATCAAATGTTTTCATTTTAAAACTGATGTTTCTTGGTGTCCATCATTCTTCTCACAAACGGCATTCTGTACAGCCCTGAAGAATATTTGTATAATTTGCTTTTACAGCCTCCCAACCATGCAGTGACATCAATTGTGATCCTACCCGACAAATTGTGACAATGTGGTTTTATAGCTTTTCTGGATGTTATTTCCTGATAAGTTTTTTTTTTTTTTTCACCAGGATTATTAGTATATTTGACCAGCGCAGGCATATATTGCATAAACTTTGCTTTGAAACATAGTAGTCAAAGAAAGTTTCTTGATTGCATTGTTGATGGTACAATGATCTAGGGACAACCTAATAGACTTTCTCATTTTCTGCCATCAAATCTGTTGGTTTCTTCTAAACTATGACAAACCAGCGCAAGCATATATTATATTGCATAAACTTTGCTTTAAAACATAGCAGTAAAAGAAAATTTCTTGATTGCATTGTCGATGGTACAATGATATAGGGACAGCCTAGTAGACTCTCTCATTTCTGCCGTCAAATCTGTTGGTTTCTTCCAAACTATGACAAATATTCCTATTAAAAAAAGACCAAATATATATGTATTTGTCAAACAATTGAATTATTAGTAAAGAAAAAATCAACAACGGGGATGTATTTGTAGGTATTACATATTTTACATCTAAGTAAAAATTAGAAGTTGAAGAATTCAATGGGAGGGGCCTTATCTCAATCCCATAAAATACTGTTAGGTGGCAAATGAACTTATTTGACCCGTCAAACGTTTGATGCTACTTCTATGATACAGTTCTACTCATTGGAGAAAATTACGGATCTTTCATTAATTTTCAGTAACAAACATAGCAAAATCGGAAGATTGAAAAACAAAAGATCCAGCATTGAACTATACATCTTCATCTAGAAGACTAGAACAGATCCAAATCTGCGACAATCATAAATGAAACCAAACACATATTTAACGTTGTAGATTGGAGTAGTCTCTGCAATCATCAGCTTTATCAATACCACCATCATATGTTTTTACAATTGCATGATAATTCTTTCAACATACACCTTAATTTACTCTGCAAAAACACCAACAAAGCAAATATCATAACCAAAATGCAAAACTCGGGAAAAGTAAATGGTAAAGAACAAATGAAAGAAATTGTGTTACAAGTTTTACAAAGAAGTGAGATTTGATCCTCTTAGTGGCCCTTCTCTTCTTGCCACCGATGCATTTGGAACCACACGACGAATCTACAATATTTTCTGTGTAAACTTCTGTTGGTATGCGCTCATATCTCCATCGGCTACTGGTTCTTTCAAGAATCCGACGAGACGGAAAGCACAGACTCATTGGTATTGTCAACCATTTCCATTTCTGTTCAAGCCATTACACATTTATTGATGATAAATTACATTCATGCATGCATGCATGCAATTTGCGTGCACTTTTCTGCTACATTGCATATGGGAATTGGAAGAACATACCTTGAGCTTAGGCCTCAAATTTTTTCTAGGTCTTTGAGCCTCTTGGGAACCAGCATTTCTCAATTCTCTAGCGTAGGCTAGAAGCTGAGCCCGGCGATCAAACCCTTTCTTTCTTGCTGCGATTTGAGGCTTTTTGGAAACTGATGATGATGATGGTTTGGGCTTGTTAGTACTTTTCTTTATAGCAACAGTTCTTGTTCTTTGAGGAGATCGAATTTTGGGTGATTCCACGTAGATAGAGATGATAACTCCATTCTGGGTCTTGCTCATTTTCTCTTCCTCAATCTCTTGCTTACTCATGGATATCAATCTGTGAAAATCTAAGAACAAATTGGTTAAGAGTTGACTCTAATTGTTACTGAGCCATTATTGATTTTATCTAAGTTGGCTAAGAGCCTTGACATTAATGTTATTGCCAGAGAATGTTGCTTTCAAAGTTCAAACATGTGAGACAAATGAATCTTCACATGGATTGTTCTGAGAGCAACAAACATAGCTCCGGCAATAACAAAGCTCAAAATGAAGGTAAAGGTCTAGGATTGGGCTTTGTGCAATGCTTTAATGCAAAGCAAACAATCGGGTTTTGAATAATGGGTCAGATATGTGTTACTTACTGGACTGTGATAACTTTGGGCCTGAAATCTGAGAACAATAAGCTCAACCCTGCAGGCTGCAGCGTATAATTTGGGCCAAATAATATGCACCGGTTGTTTTGAAAAAGTTACAGTAATGGACAAATGGCAAATCTTTGCATTGCACTTCTCATATCTTTATCATTTGGGGCTTCTCAATTAGAATTATGTGCATTAATTTGTTTACATTACACACACACACATATATAATCACCTTTAATCTCACAACTTTCTCATTCATAAATCATATTATCTTTGAAAGAATAGTTTAAAAAAAAAATGTAAGATAAATGGGGAATTCAAAAGAGAGAAAATTTTGGGCTGGTCATTTGAATAATTTTCCCGTTATTATAATAAATTACAAGGGTGACCAAAAGAGTTAGAAAAGTATGTCCCCTAACCCAAATGTTGCTCCTTCCTAAGGGAGCTATTATGGCTTTGTTATTCTAACGAGCAATTAAGAAACAGAAATTCAAAACCCAAGCGGTTGGTCATAGTGATTTTTAATGTCTTATGATATACTTGGCATTTTGTATTCAAAATCTCTAGTTAACATCTTAAGACCACCTCTAAAGGATTTTTCCATGTAATAACTTGGTGTATGTGAGATGAGGGGATCCTACATACACTTAAGGGAATAATTAAGTAGGGATCTAGATATCATTGTTTCTATAAAAAAAAAAAAAAAAAAAAATCGAAACTTGTGGAGGGTATCAAAGTAATTGGACAACTAAGAACAATCATGAATTTTATTACCTTTTATAAAAAAAAATTGTTTCCTCTTTAAATTAGTTCTCATGTGTCTCAACATTTAAATTATATAAGTTTAAGTTTATAGAAAGAAGGGAAAATGGGAGATTATTCATTTCCCCTCTTGTCAAACGAGGGATTGTTGCCCTCCTCCCCCTCCTAAGTTTGCGTTTGGGTGGAAATGAAAAATGAAAATTATTTCACTATTCAGTTTATTTTTGCTGCTATTCATGAGCCCTACTATACTTTTTGACACTATTCATGAGCTTCACTGTACTATTTCAACTGACTTTTATCTTTATTTACCGTACTTTTAGTAATAATTTTTCAGTTTCAGCAAAATAAGCAGTATTCAAATACACCTAACACTCATTATTAGAATAGTTGATCAAAAGTAATAATTTTTTGGGAGAAGATTCCTTAAGGTGACAGCACAGGTTCAAGTTTGAGACAAGTAGTATTATAGGAGAGAGTTTCTAGGGATAAAGGTTTACAAAAACATATGTTGCATCATAAATTCTTAAGTGGTCAATTTAAAGAGAAATTATAATAATCACAAAAAGAGAAATCTAGTTTTTGTTTTGTCTATCTTTCATCGTTCTCACCTATCGAAGTTAGACATAGACATGCTTGCTGCTCAAAAAAAAAAGAAAAAGACTTAGACATGCTTGATGGACCTCACGAAAAAGAATGAAAAAGAAAATATCAAAGTTTAGACTTAGACATGAATGATGGACTCGACAAAAAGAAAGAAAAAGAAAATATCTAAGTTATACAAAGAAACAAATCAACCACCACATGGACAGAGCTATGAGCAAATTGGGGCCACTAGATTAAAGATCTCAGAACACAAGCAAATAAAATGTGGGTTTTGTGGTATACATGGATAACTATATACTATATGAGGAGAAGAAAATCCATTCAGAAGCCAATAAAATAAAACAAGCATCTCATGCGCAGTTTTTATTATATTCAATGATCCTTTTTATTAAAGTTGTATCACATGACAGTACACATTGTGAGGAACAGATTTATGCACCATGTGTTTCAAACCAGAAATCCAAGCACTCTGGATTGTCCCCTCAAACTGCGGACTTTATTTTATCTTATTTTATTTTATTTTTTTATATTTTAAAATGCAGTTGAATTTAAATCTACAGACTTACCATGTTTACTTCATAATGATTTTTTTTTTTATATAATTAAAGTAAAATACCAATTAATTTTTGGTGAAAGCAGGATTTGAACTACTAATTTCATATTCGGTAACAAAAGATTTTATTAATTAAGTTAACTAAATCGCGAAACTTTTTTTTTTGGAGAGACACTTACCCCCAAAAAGTCTAGAGAGAGAGAGAGAGAGAGAGAGAGAGAGAGACATGAACCAGTGAAGGTGGCTCTAGGCTTTACCGAAGGGCCAATGCCTCCCCTAGCTAACCCCAACTTCCCAGTCTCCTATTAGCCGCCCCTAGTTGTTTTTTGTGACTCCTGAGTCCTGACCCTGACCCATCTTTTTCTCTCTTGACCCACCCTCATGTTTTTGTTCTTTGACCGTAAGGGGCTGAGGCTCCCATGCGCCACTTCACACAACATATTTGTCCCAATTTGCTTCATTCAACCTTTGAAATTTGCAGTGGTTTTTTCTTTTTTCTTTTTTTCTCTCACCCAACTCGTCCTTTACCTTACAAAGACTTGTCCGTACATTTTTAAAAGTTAAATCCAGTTGTCCAGTTAATAATGCAAATCATGGGTATCTTTCAGATATCCAATCTATTTCTACGTAACAAGTTAGTTAATCAATTGAAAATTTTCTATAAAAGTTGCTACACACAGCTTAAATAACCCTTTTAAGCTCTTTTGTATAATGGAACACCCTGATTTCCTACTTTGAATGAAATTGGTACTAATAAGTTTGCCATCTCTTTTGAATGATTAAATATCCTTTTTAAGTTCAATATAAGAACACACAAAATACAAATTAGCAAAATGATTAATGTATATTTGAAAGTTGTCCGTATTCTGCAGTGACCATATATGTAGATACAGAAATAGTATTTTCTTTAATTTATAGTTCAACAATATGGTGTTTGATTGATAAAAGGAAAGGTTTAAATTGCTAGTGAGTTGTCATGTTGAATTTAGCAGTGTGGATGGTTTGAAATAGAAGAATGACACCATGAATTAATAATGATTTTGATGGTGGTAATTGTGCAAGTGACTGTATATAACTAGTTGATGATAATGAGTAAAATGGGAGGGGTGATGATGACAAGGAGGATAATAATACTAGCACATACCATAGTGGTTACAATATTATAATAACAATATTGGGTTTTACCATTATGGTAGCAGTGGTTGTCACGAAAATAATAATTGAGAGCAGTTAAATGTAATTGTATTAGCCTAGTAATGTTAATGATATCATCAAGCTTTCTCCATATGAAAAATCTGGTTTTGAATTCCCCTTTGTATGAATGGTGGAAATGATATGAAAGCGATATCAGGAAGTTATAGGCTTATAGCAAAAGTGTTTAGAAATGGTAGTTTGTCAAGTTAGGAAAAGAGTTGGAGAATACATTTTTTAACATATCTAAATTTTACACTAGCATTTAATCTAGTGTAATCTTTTTATTTTTTTTTTTATTATTATTTTTTATTTTTTATTTTTATTTTTATGACTTGGAGACCGGCTGTGAATAAAATATACTACGTATGACATAAAGTACAGACATAAGTAAAGTTAAGAGTTGAAAATTACATATATATATATATATCTTATAAATATGCTACTAAAATTATTCATAGCACTGGAAAAATATACGAAAAATACTGAAAACACAAAACGACATTTTAAAATTATTTTTTACCTCACAAATATTTAAATTGTAAGGAGATAAAACTGAAACAAATTGAGAAAAATGACAGAATAGAGTCATAGAAACCCTAGAATTTCAAAACTTTCAAAGATAATTAAATTACAACAATCCATCTTAAATTATAATGGCATTTGAGTACCCTAAATTTATTATATTAAAAAAATGTGAGCAACGTTCTAATTTGAGATCAATATGTAATGTCCACCATACTGTTCAAATTAGTGGAATAAATTAATTCCGATTTAGTGTATTCACTATTCATTACATAATGTAAGTAGTTTAGACTTTTGAGTGCACACACCTTAATTCCGATTACATAGTGTACTCACTATTCATTATCCATTACTTTTTTTTTTCCAAAGGAATTATCCATTATTTTTTTAGTTTAGAGTCTTTGGACGGGAGATTGACTTTGCAAAACTACTCTTGAATTAAGGTGTTAATTGACCACCGCACACTCTTGGTGCGATGGTCACTCCACAAGTATAAGTACTTGTGGGGTGTGGGGAGCAAGGACCGGGGTTCAAGTCTTCAGAAGGAAGCTTCACACACATATACACTTAGATTAGGCTATAGTAGAATTTTATCTTGTAAAAAAAAAAAAAAAAAGGGTGTTAATTACAAAAATTTATAATTTAGGCTATTGCTATTGATTAAAAATTTTCAGGTTTATTATGGATATTTCAAGTAGTTTTAGACTTGAAGAGATTCTTCTTTATAATTATCTGGGAAATTTTATATATTTGTGAGAATAGTCAATGCTTAAAGATCACTAAACATCCTAGTTAATTTATATATATTTTTTAAGTAGCTTTAGAACCTTTAGAATGTAAGTTAAGTTGTATTCCTTATGTTTCACTAACGCAAAAAGAATTTTTATGAGAAGTTAGAATAAATTTAATTTGATGCCAATCAATATTGAGTCTTAACTTTGAGGACACACAAAAATTTATATATTTATTTTTTCTAGTATTTTGAAATCCTACAGATACAATCTTATCTATGCCAATCAATTTCTTTTAGCATTTAGATAGGAATATGTTCCCATGCATCTAACAATGTGTGGTAACGACAACCAACATTGAGAAACCATATCAGAGGAATTAGGGATAGAAATTTTCTTTAAAAAAAAATTCTTACCAAATAAGTGGTCTTCCTCCCTCGATCTTTGAATTCTTCTGTTCACTACACCTTTTCTCTTATAACTTTTAGAGTTTGTTGTATCTTATCCTAGAATTTCTGCTAGTTTTTTCCCCCTAAATAAAAAGTGTATGAAGAAGACAACCAATTACAGAAACTCTATCTGAGTGTGACCATAATAATCTCTCTCTCTATCTGATGTGAAATTCCTACTAGCTTGAAAAAGCATCTCGAATGCTTTATTTATATATACAATCGTTACCTCTATGTGATATTATTATTATTATTATTATTATTACCCTTTAAATCTCTCCTATAATCCATCCATCTTAAATAACTTTCTATGTGTATGGATAGTCCAAAAGCCAAATATTTTATATATAAGTTTGGGTCATGGATAAAGATAAATCATTATATTAGTTATTAATAAAGAGATATTGAAAAATCTAAATATTTACATTTACGTGAGAAACTAAAAACTTGGAACCAAGACCTTTTGTTATGAATTTTGATATTAATATGAATAGATGGAGTATTTATCATAAGAATAATATAGTTAATTGAATAAAAAAAAAGTGAGTTTTATGAGTTAGTGAGATCTTAGTGGGAAGTTAATTTCAACTTGGGGGAGAAAAAGATTCAAACATTGATAAAGAGGTAGAAAACTGATTCGCTTCAATCCTATCCTAATTCCTAATTTCATTATTTATATTATTTTTGTTTTCACCAACACCATTTAAGTTTCATCTCCTAGATTAAATTTTCAACTCTTGCTTGCACAGTGCATACGGTGTATGAGTGGAGAAATTATACAGTCTTCTGGTGAACTATGTCACTTGTCTACCATTCCACTAAAAGACTCCCATTTGTTTAAAATTGCTGAGTCAGTAATCAGTTTCTGTTTTAAATTTTTTTTAACTCAGAAATTTTAAACAAATGTGAGTCTTTTAGTGGAATAGTGGACCACGTCACTTGTCCACCATGTGGTCTTTATAAATTCTCGTTTGCGCGATAAAGGAATTCAATCATTATTCCAACCAGTTACATTTAATGCACTGTTAAAAATAGTGATTTAACAGTTTGTTGTCATGCATACAAAAAATGGGAAAATACATGAACTTGCATCTATTGGAAAAAGTTAACTAATCCTTTAAGTGCATTTGTTACTTGTTAGTAAACTATTTTAAGAAAATTATAATGAGAAAAGATAAAAAAAAATAATTAATATTTTGAGAGCTTTTTTTATTTTCATAAAAGTGGTATCAAAACTTTCTTAAAATATTTCATTAACAAATGTCCTAATGTATTTGTTAACTGGACCCTAAAAAAACATGAATTTGTAGAGATTGGCAAAGTAATACTTCATTCAAATATATATATGTATAACCTTCCACTATATGAAATTATTATGAGAGAGAGAGAGAGAGAGAGAGAGAGAGAGAGAGAGAGAGATTTGGGAGCAAATTAACACTAATATAACTCTCCAAAAGTAGTAACTATATTAAAGCTTTAATTTCTATTAAATCTAACTGTTAAAAGCATACTAGGACCTATAGTGGTGTTTTTTTAAGTGGCGTTCATAAAAAAACGCCATTATAGGTACTCTAAAGTGGCATTTTCTAAAAACGCCGCTATAAGTTGATCTATAGCCATGTACTGAGGGCTTTATAGTAGCGTTTTTAAACACTGGCCTATAGTAGCATTTTAAAAACGCCACTATAGGTCTTGGGTCTAACAAGGGCTTATAACCATGGTTTTAAAAATCAGACTGGACCGGCCGGTTCAATCGGGAACCGAACCTCAATCCGGTCTGATTATTAGTTAAAACCGAAAATGAAAGAAAAACCGAAAAACAGTACAAACCGTCGGTTCAACCGGCGTAACTGGAAACCGGTGTGGTTAAACCGATTTTAGCACTTCTTCATAAATACTTCAGCTATTGTGTTTATTAACCAAAAAAAAAAAAAAAAAAATTAAAAAGAGAGATCTTGTTTCAGATTTAAGAAGAGAGGTTTTGATTTTGAAAATGCTCTCTCAAGTATAAAGTGGTGAAGCCTAAGACACCCACAATGACCTAAAAACATCAGATTTACTTTACTTACCTTTTGCTCTAAAGAAAAAAAAAAAAAATCAGATTTACTATATTTGTGTTGAGGAAGAACCAAAGAAGCCCAAAAATAAGCCACTTTGTAATGATCTGTTGCTTCAGTTTGAGGCTTTTTTTTTTTTTGGCTGCTCTTGCCTCTTGCAAATGCTCATATTCACGAGAGAGAGAGAGAGAGAGAGGGAGAGAGTATTGAAGAAAGAGATGAAAAGCAAAAAGTGAGATGGAAAATGTAAATAAGAGTGGTTGAAACTTGAACCAATGTGTGGCAGTGGTTGACAGGTTGTAGAGATTTCAAAAAGGTGTGGTAGTTGAGATATTAAGTACTAACGTGGAGAATGTGTGGAGGGAAAAAAAAAAAAAAATTCAATTGGGCAATGATATTACTATTCATTGGTGCACTTACTTTTTGTTATTTGAAAGGTTAAAAAATAACTAAAATATTTTACGGTGGGTTGTGGGTGCTTGTATATGTTTTTTTTTTGGTTGAATTGTATTGAGTGGTGTCTAAAAGTTGGTAAGCCTGCTAAAGTTTAATGTTTACTTTTATTTAATTTTTTAGTTAAAATGACCAAGTATAAAATTATATATTTATATATTTATATAATTATTAATTAAATTATTTATGACGTCACCGGTTTGACCAGAAAACCAGTAATCAGTCCATTTTCCGGTTCTTTCACCGTATCGATTTTTAAAACCATGCTTATAACAGCATTTTATAAATGCCATTATAGGTCTAGGGAAAAAAAAATCCAATCCGAAAAAAAATTAAAAATAAATTTTTTTTAGGACCTATAGTGGCGTTTATAAATGCCACTATAAGTCCTGGGGTCATATAAGGGCCTATAATGATGTTTATAAAATGCCATTATAGGTCCTTTAAAAAAAAAAGCCCAATTGAAAAAAAAAAAAAGACTTATAGTGGTGTTCATGAACGCCACTATAGGTCCTGGGTCTTCATGGGCCTTTAGTGGCATTTATGAATGCCACTATAAATCCTTAAAAAAAAAAAAAATTAAAAAAGGACCTATAGTGGCGTTCATGAACGCCACTATAAGTCCCGGGTCTCACAAGGGTCCGTAGTGGCGTTTATGAACGCCACTATAGGTCCTGGGTTTTACAAAAAAATTAAAATTAGAAAAGGATCTATAGTAATGTTCATGAACGCCACTATAGGTCCTAAGTCTTACAAGAGCCTATAGTGGCCTTAAAAAAAAAAAAAAAATAGCCCAACCAAAAAAAAGAATTAAAATTAAAAAAAGACCTATAGTAGTGTCCATGAACGCCACTATAGGTCCTGGGTCTTCATGGGCCTATAGTGGCGTTCAATTTAAATTAAAATTTTTTGTGTTCCAACTTTCAACTTTCAATCCATTATATAGGTTGACAGTTTCTCAAAAAAAAAAAAAAAAAAAAAAATCCATTAAATTAATTTCTCAAATATTTAAGTAAGGGTTTCAATTAAAGGTTGTTCTCCCAATTTGGTCAAATTTTAATCGAAAGTGAGAAGATAAAACAAAACATGGGTTTATATGTATTAGATTCTTATACCTCTTGAGCAAATTGCAGTTAAACTCGTTTGATCATGTTTCTATATAACATTAACTGAATTATTTCCATGAAATAATTCTAGTTACCCCACCATAACAGAAATAAATGGGCCATGATCCATATTACGTAATTGGTGTTGTGAAGGTAGATGTTACAACTATGGTCCCTAATAATTATTTACTTTTCAATGATCCTACCCATGGGGGCAATACATGGATGTGACACTTCCAGTGCTATTGAATACATAGGACATGACATCTTTAATATACATGTATTTGTAACATTTTCTTCTTACGAGATATTCTTATATGGTTTGAGTAATCATTTTCATATATTCAGATACCATGTTTTCTCTTTGTTTTGCCGTAACTTTACGTTGAGATCTATTATATTCATTAACTTGTTGTTAGCCACCCTTGTTGATATATTCTATTTGTTTCTTGTTAAGTACGAGAATTTGAAACTTTATTTGGTATTTAGCTCATTACTTGTTGTTCCAATATTTTATTCATATTAACTGCATAGATTTATAGTGTTAAATGGTTGTTGAAAGATGATTGCTTTGCTATAGGAGGACAACTATTGTCATTTTGAGCAATCAATTGTTATTGAGATCTTATTTATGTTATGCATAATTTTAAATTTTTAATTAAAAATTGGTTTTGTATATATACAATATAATTTTTTTGACTTTTAGTGGAATCCACATATTCAATAGCTGCTTATTGTAGTGCTAGCTCATCGGCTTACAAGAACTCTCCCCCTTTTTTTCTGATTTGTTTAAGTTTCATGGCCAAGTGATATTCGACCTTTACCATGAAGACTCCCTCGAGTGACCCAAGCCAACCAACCGACTGGTTTGTTGAAGAGCCCAATGGGACTGACTTTATCACATCGGCCTCTAGAGATGTGAAACAATTTGAGGGGAGGAGGATTTGAACCCTGGTTATCCTTATAAAGGAGACCAGGAAATGCCACTAAACTAAAGATTAGTATCACCATTACTCAACAAACAAAAACAATAATATCTTAAGGTATACTAGCAAACTCAATCTTCTTCAATGCAAAAAAGATTAGTATCACCATGACTCAGATCAAAAGTTAAATTCTATTTATTTAAATAAACTCAATGCGCTATCAATTTAATTTTATTACCCTTGCTATGAGAGTTCAAAAACAAAAATTTGATTCCTCTATCTCACTATGGTCGATTGTGATTGTGAGTGACAAAAAATATCGTGTGATAAACATGTTAAGGTTGTTTTATTATTACAAATTCATTTTATATACAATGATGTTGTTATTAAAATATATATAACAAAAAAAAAAAAAAAAGCATTGGGGACCTATAGTGGCGCTTCTTAACTACCGCAATAGGTCTTGACCTGACTAGGGACTATATTGGTGGTTTTAAACCGCCGCTATAGACTGTGAAAAAAAAATAAAAAAATGAAACACTCAAACCCTCACCTGTGTTGCTCTTATTTTCAAGCTCCCTCACTTTCAAGCACTCTCACTCTCCAAGGCGCCGATCGTCGCTACCGCTGAGCGCCGATCCACCCTGCCGAGTAGCTCACTCTCAAAGCCTCGCTATCCCTTGATCTTGCCCATTTCCAGTCTCACTCTCCATAGTGCCGATCCACGTTGCCGACTGATGCCGAAGATCCACCCCTCAGACTCACGCCGCTGAGCAGCTCACTCTCAAAGTCCCGCCGTCCCTTGATCTTCCCCATTTCCGCTCTTACTTTCAAGCTCTCTCACTCTCAAGCTCTCTCACTCTCCATGGCGCCGATCCACGCAGCTGACTAACGTCGCCGAGCAGATCGCACACAAGGCCTCGCCGTTCCTTGCTCTTCCCCATTTCCATTCCACCACCCATTTCCCTTTTCCATCTCCACTCTATCAACCCATTTAAATACACACTCATAAACCCAACCCCACTTAAACCCAAAAACCCAACCTCACTCAAACCCACAAGCCCAAACCCACTCAAGATATGAGGTATGCCAAGAAATTTGTGTACTTCTGTGTATTTATCTCTCTGTCTTAGTGGCTAGGTTATGGGTTTCTTGTGGTAATTTCATTCTTTTCCATTATGCAGTTCTGTCTGTTTTAGGATGCCTCTCTTCTGTCACTTGGGATATTGACTTGCATTTGCTGGAACTTCTTAAGGTATGTCGGTATATTGTCTTTGTATCATTGAGAGCAGATTTGGGTATATGTATGTATATGTGTATTAGTGCATGTATTATGTACATATATGCATGATAGAGTTTATTTAAATGTGTATGCATGTAGATATGTGGAGGTGAAATCATTTTGCTCTTTTTTTGCTTGTGGTTTCTACGGTCATTATTGGAGTGATATGGTTTAAAAAAAAAAATTTGTATGTAAGAACCAAGGACTTAATCTCTAGCAATGGCCGTTCGCATCCCTCAAGAAATAAAAGTATATTATGCATAACATGTTTAATTTAGACTTTTTGTACCCTGGTCAAACTAAAATTGTTGTTTTTATTTGCTAGTTTAAATTTTTTTTCCCTTTTGTATTGAGAGGTGTTTTGCATCAAGTTGCTTGCGTGGTGGGTTGTTACAAGGTTGGTGAGCTATAGAGCACAGTAAGTTCAGTCTACCTATTCTTATTTCGCAAGTCTACATGATTATTTATATGTGAAATATCTGCTTTGTGGTGGGTTGTTGAATTGGTGCAAGCGGGTGGCTTGCATGGTGATATAAGGCATTTTTCATTGGATATTGGGAGTGTTGAATGTGTTCTGTGTATTGTGCATATTTGATGATTTATGTGTTTCAGTAGCTTATTGTCAGCCATTGATTAGCTTCTTATAATATTAATGTATTCAAATTGTGGAATAGAGGTATACATTGAGTTGTTATTTATGCTTATGGCTATATGAAATTGTGGATGCAGAATATGTTGAATGAACATGTATAAAACGCTCTATATACTTGTGTACGCAGTTATTAATTAAATATAACCTTATGACTAAAATGATTAGCATATTACATTTTATAAGTCATAATAGATGCACCCACAACTCTGGTCACAATCAAAGAGGAAATTACCTATGTTTGGTATGCTTTATTATCATGAACTTCTCTTGGAAAATTAATGCTATTATATTTCTAGTTATAACTCCTATAAAGTTATATTATTGTCTTCTTGATAGCCAGGTCTTCAAATACAATAGTGTGTTTATCATTGGTATTTGTCATGCTTTTTGAAAAGTTGTTTATCATGGTTTTCGTATTTTAATGTAAACCGATGAGATGCTTGTTTTGGTCCCGCTAAAGTTGTTGTTTAACTTTTCCTTACACTATTGCTATGAACACAAATGCTTATGAAAGTTTTTGTCATAACATATTTACGTAGAAGTCTCGGAATGATTACAACATTTACTTTTTTTAAGTTAGCACATGTTAAGCTTGGTCAATAGCAACTGACATCGTCTATGTATCTTACATCCACGTTTAAGGCTTTAGAGGTTAGGAGATTAGGATCCCACTCTTGGTTTTTATGTGCACTAATGAAGTGGTGTTGTAGGTGATTGTGCTAAGATACTGGTTAGGAATGGCTAAGAGTTGGATGGACAAGAAGAGGGGTACTGGGGAATATTTTGAAGGTGTAAAAAGATTCATGGAATTTGCGTCTCTTAATGCACACGATGGGAAGATCCCATGCCCTTGTTGCAAATGTGTGTATGCCAAACTCCTTCTGCCAGAAATTGTACGTGATCACCTAAACAACCATGGGATTCTTTCCAATTATAGAACTTGGACAATGCATGAGGAATTATAGTCGGCCATGACACCTGTTGAAGGTGGGAGTAGTTGTGTGCAGGAAAACTTGAATGAATACGGGAATTTTAGTGGGATGCTACATAATTTGTTCCCCACACATGATATTGCACCAGAATCAATGGATGAAGGTCTTAGCATGCAACAACTGATAAAAGGTCCTAACGATGATGCAAAAAGGTTTTACAAAATGACAGAAGACGTGGAGAAACCTTTATAAGAGGGATGTACAAAATTTAGCGTATTCTCAGCCCTAGTTAGGTTGTATTGACTGAAGTCTCTTTGTGGTTGGACCAACAAATCTTTTTACTTTATTGCTTCAGGTTGTGCAAGACTTACTTCCTTCGCATACTACATTGCCAAAAGACTGTTATAAGGCTAAGAAGATTATTAAAGATTTGGGTTTGGGTTATGAGAAGATTCATGCTTGTAGTAATGACTGTATGTTGTTTTGGAAGCAAGATACTAACCTAGAGGCTTGCAAATTCTGTGGAGAGTCTAAGTGGAAACAATAGAACGCAACTTTTGGGGAATTGGATAATGCGTTATCCAGTAAGGGGAAGAAGAAAGCTGCAAGATGCTACAGTGGTTCCTTTTGAAACCAAGATTGCAACGGCTGTTTCTGTCACCTGTTGTAGCAGGATATATGAAGTCGCATGCCACTGGGCGTACTGATGACGGGATAATACGACATCCCGCTGACTCAAAAGCATGAGAAATGTTTGACACTAAGTATGTTGATTTCTCGTCTGAGCCTCGTAATTTCAGACTTGGATTAGTGTCGGATGGGTTCAACCTGTATGGTATTTTGAGTACCAGTCACAGTACATGGCTTGTCATTTTGGTCCCACACAATCTCCCTCCTTGGATGTGCATGAAAATGTCATCTTTTATACTGTCACTAGTTGTTCCTGGTCCTTCCTCACCTAGACTTGCTATAGATGTGTACTTACAACCTCTAGTCGAAGAACTCAAGGATTTATGAGATGTTGGAGTAGAGGCGTATGATGCATCTTCTAAAAACATATTCCAATTGCGTACAAAATTGATGTGGACCATAAATGATTTTCCTGCATATGTAGATTTATTAGGTTGGAGTACGAAAGACATGTTTGCTTGTCCTTGTTGTACCACTAATACGAACTCTCGGTATTTAAAACATGGCTGCAAAGTATGTTATATGAACATAGGCATTGTTTGGATAGTGATCACGAATTTCGAAAAGAAGATATAAAGTTTGATACAGAAAATTTATTTAGACACTATCTAGGTAAGAAAGCTCAAGCTACATTCAAAAAAAGAAAGGGAGGGGAGGCAAATATAGGTGCTTGGAATAAGAGAAGTATACTGTTCACATTGCCTTATTGGAGGGATCACAAGTTGCGTCACAATCTTGATGTTATGCACATAGAGAAGAACGTGACAGACAATATAATTGGCATGTTGTTGAACTTGAAGGGTAAGACAAAGGATAATCTTGAAGCATGCCTTGACTTACAAGCCATGGGTATAAGGAGTGCACTTCACCTAAAATCAAGTGTTGGTGATAAATATACGATGCCGCACGCTTGTTTTCATATGACTACAAGAGAGATAGATGAGTTCCTACAAGTTTTGAAGGATGTAAGAGTTCCTGATGGGTATGCTTCCAATATTTCACGTCATGTCAATATCAAAGACCGCTCGATTTTAGGGTTGAAGAGTCACGATAATCACATATTGATGCAGCAACTCATCTCAATAGCATTACGTGGATTGTTGCTAGCTTCGGTAACTAGGCCCTTGATTAAGTTATCCTGTTTCTTTAGGGAAATTTGTTCAAAAATGTTGAAGGTGTCCGACATTGAGAATCTTGAAAAAGACATTGTAGTGACGTTGTGTGAATTGGAAAAGATATTTCCTCTATCATTCTTTACGGTTATGGTCCATTGGGTGATACATTTGGCCACCGAGGCCAAGATTGGTGGCCCAGTTCAGTACCGTTGGATGTATCCCATTGAGAGGTAAGGAATATGTAATACAGTACATACTTCGTGGTATTGTTCGAATTCAATGTTCAATTTTTTATACTCTTATTCCAATTAGGTACCTCTCTCGACTTAAGTCCTACGTGCGAAATAAAGCTGCTCCAGAGGGATGTATTGCTAAAGGGTACTTGGTGGAGGAGTGCTTAACATTTTGTGCACGGTACATGGAAGGAGTTGAAACTATATTCAATCGACTAACTAGGATGATTGAGGAATCTACAAGGGTTGTGTTGAGTAGGCAACTAGCGAATATCGAATTAACCCAAGCTCATCGATACGTTCTATTCAATAGCAATGAAATTACCCAGTTTTACGAGTAAATGATATGTATACCAATATTGCTACATGTCAATTCAATAACGCTAGCTCGTCTTAAAACTAACATAATTTCCTGCACAAGACGCACATAAAATTGGTGGAGGCAAAACTCCTAAATGCCCACTGTCGTATCTCCAAGGATGTTATTACTAAGCACTACATGGAGCAATTTTGTAGTTGTCTTAGATGTCACGTACATTTGACACATGCAACTTAATTATTTGTACCGCTTTAATAATTAGTATTGTACTATTTATAATAAATGTGCATGATTTTGTTAGGTGGTGACAATGATTGATGCTGACTTGGTGAAACTGAGTGATACAGTAATAACACTTTCTAGATGGCCATATGAGACAATGAAGTAGATGAAGCATCATGTAAAAAATGGTTTAAAATTTAGATGTGTGAATGATGAGGCATATAGGAAAACCCAAAACAGTGGAGCTAGTGTCATCACAGAAGGTGGTGTAATGTACTATGGTGTCTTAATTGATATTATTGAGTTGAATTATAGTGACCGTATAAGACACGTCTTATTCAAATGTAGATTGGTTGACGTTCATAGTAATAGAGGATATAAGGTTGATGAGTTTGGGTTTCCTATGGTAAATTTGACCTGCTTGATACATCGTGGGGATAAAATGACTGATGAACTATTTGTCCTGGCATCTGAAACTTCACAAGTTTTTTATGTTGAAGATAAAAGGCAGAAAGATTGATATGTTGTTGTTAAAACTAAAGTGAGAGATGTGTTTGATGCTGGTATTGGCCCACACTGTGATGACGATGATGCATATACATATTGTGAACACGTTCCTTACAATATAAGCACGAACGATGCATTAGGTGGTGCGAATGACAACCTAGGCTGGGCTTGAGATGATATAGAAGACATAACAATCGATGCCTCAGTCATTGAGGACATAGCTGTTCCTAGAAGGGACGACATAGACGAGGATAACTATTAATAATCAGTCAAATGATGTGGACTAAGAAGAGTGAATACACAGATGATCCGTGGATATTATTGTTTTCATGTATATTATTGTTTACTAATCCACGCATTCCTAAATTGTTGGTAGCATATGTCCCTTTATGTTCACATGATGCGTCTCTAGCACATGGTATTTTGTAATGATAGTTATTTAATATGGAAGACGTTGACTTGCTTGAATTATCTCCTACATAAGTATATGGTATTCATTGTAGTCTTCATACTTCCTTTCTATGTAATTATTGGTGTATAACTATTATTATGTTTGTGTTTTTAAGGTATTGGATGGAGGAATGCCTAGAAGACGGCGACTACAGTTAGTGGAAACTAGGCAGGGCTCTTCTTATGTAGGAGAGAGTCAAAATCAGGAGACATATGACGCTGCACTAGAGGAAGACATTCCACATGATGCTTCATGTGACGATGATGCCACAAAACCTCTAGGTGTGAACTCTACTTTTCAAATTCCTGCTTCCATGTATGTACTAGTTGTGTTGTGAATATTGTAAACTAGTTTGTCATTGTGGTTTACTATATACAGATGAAGTGATAGCAACCCTTGCTGCTGGCCGTTGTAAAACTCATGGTACTACAACAATGCGAGAAATTTGGGATTTACTGCCGAGAACAAAACATGTATTGCATTTGAATGCCGAAGGCCAACCAATTGGGGAAAGCGAGGGGCGACATTCCGAAGGTGGGTAGGCACTATTACGAGGTTGTACTATAAGTGCCCACTCGTGCCTATTGATTGGCGGGATGTGCCAATACAGTACAGACGAGAGTGTTGGGGGGAGATTGAGGTAATAGCAACAACAACTTTGGCATATTGCTTTAATAGTATCAAATTATAAGTAACCGTGGTTATGCATAATTCTGCTAGGTGAGGTAATATAGACTAGAGTGTCATTATGAGTAGTTGTGCTAATTGTCATTTTGAATAGGATCAACTTTGATATGTATGTTGACTAAGCGTGTTTTTTCCAGAGATGATGGGACATCCCTGCAGACAAAGTCTCTCCAGAGAAACAAGAGGATTGGGCAATGCAACAATTGGGGAACCTGAGAAGAGAGCGTAAGAACAAGTTAAAGGCAGAATGTTGTTTGGAAGGTATGACACTACAACAAGTCATGCAGAAGAAACCATAGCTTTAGAATAATGGAGGAATCATCATTATCCCCTGATCCCACTCATGTGGGAAGGGCCCAATTTGATTATTTCTGACAAGGAATATGCTTCATCAGAAATGGGATTGAGAGCGTTGGAACTGGTGTTAGCCTCCATCAATTGTCCAGCAGCGTGGTTCCCAAGGGCATTCCCGGGATACCGATGTATTGCCGAACAACATAAGGGTACCCACCGAGGACCTGATGTGCGAGGTGTGTTCATATACCGAGCTTATGAGTAGTGGGCCGATCCTAACGTTGATCTTGGGCTTGGTGATATCCAAATTTCCTTGGGCCTGGGCCAGAGGTAAGTGGGCCTATGGCCGTACACCGTACTATTATTATCTTCCACTTCATCTCATCTGGATGAGATATTGATGAAACTCCATAAGAGAAATTCAACATAGAGATATAAAATACAACTTAGCTTTCCATGATTAGAGAGAAACAAAAGGGTAAAACACAGTCAATACTCTTAATGCCAACTAAATTTAAGACATTTCAAACTATCCCTAAATACCGTTAGGGATTGTTACTCATCTCTTTCTCTCTCTCTCACACAAATCTGCCACAATCCAAAACAAACCCGACCAAATCCACAACAACAGAACCTAAAAAAAAAAAACCTAAAAAAAATCTGCAACAAACCCACCACCACCGCAAAATCACCACCACATCAAACCCACCGCAAGCAACCACCTCATCCACCACACAAAGCAAACAAAAAAACTCACCAAACCTATAGAGAGAGAAATGAGAGAGGAAGGGAAAGGAAAAGGAAGATCCATCAAGGGTAAGATTTGGCCAAGCAAAAGAAAAAGAAAAGAGAGAGACAGGTGAGATTAGAGGAAAAAGAATAGAGGTGAAAGAATAGAGGTGAGAGAGAGAGAGAGAGAGAGAGAGAGAGAGCCACACACCACAACCAACGCCGATCCAAAAAATTGAAATCCTCCATCCAAACACGAACTCACAAGCAATATCAATTCAAACCAAAATCCACAAACCATCGTGAACCCACCACCACGGCGCTGTTGCAAAGATGACGAGAGAGTGAATAGAGGTCTGTGTGTGTGAGAGAGAGAGAGGGAGAGAGAGAGAGTAAAACTATAAATAAGTAACACTACAAAAAAGATTGCTATTAGCAACGGCTAGAGTTCGTCACAACAACACAAAAAGTCGTCGCGGATTAGTAGTGCCAACGGCAAAAGGCCGTCGACTTTCGTCGGTAAAAGCCTCGTCAATAATACTATATTACCGACAAGGCTGTCGCTAACACTCATTTTCGACCATAAAAAGCCGTCGTAAGCACTTGATATTTTCTGTCGAAAATACTTCTTCATATGAGGAAGTTGGACGAATAAATACATTTTGTGATGAACTAAGGCCGTCGTTAATGTATTTTTTCGACAACTAAAAGTCATCATAAATACTTGATTTGTCGTCGAAAATACAACTTCATACGAAGAAGTTCGACGACAAAATATATTTTGTGACGAACTAAGGCTATCGTTAATGTATTTTTTCGATGACTAAAAGTCATCATAAATACTTGATTTACCGTCAAAAATACAATTTCAAACGATGAAGTTGAATGACCAAATACATTTTGCGACGAACTATAGCCATTGTTAATGTATTTTTTTCAACGACTAAAAGCCATCGTAAATACTTAGCTTTTTGTCAAAAATACAAAATCTTAGTGACCATTTACTTTATTTCGACGAACTTTGACCATTATTAAAAATTAGTTACCACATCACTAATACATTATTTGCAACAAAATAGCTTTATCGGGAAAAAAAAAAGAGAGCTGTTTATAGTACTTTAATTGCGACAAAACAATTCTGTCGAAAAAGAAACACATGAATTACATGAAAGTAAATAAATAATATATAAATTACAAACATACATCTCATAAAAAATTCTCCATTCAAATAACAAGTACAAATCCATAATTGTTCAAAACTAATAAGTGAATAATGCAATAAAATGAAAATATCAAAAGGTCTACAAAATAGCATGATGTTCAATAATACATGAAAGCTATATTAATTATATCCTTCACAATAGCATAAGTATTGGAAGGTCAGTCATCGTCTGAGTCAGTTTCCTCAATCTGAGAGTCACCTTCCTCCTTAAAGTCATCTTTTGTCATTATTCACACTATGATCTCCTCCTTAACATTGTTCTGCAATATTTCAAATTAAACTGAATAAATATACAAAAATTATAACTACGCAAAATTTTATATTTACAGTAAATAATAAAGAATTAACTAAAATATATTCATTTAAAAACATTAACACAATCACCAGGATAAATGACAAAACATCAAAAATAAATCCTTACTACCGACACAAACATTGCATTTATCATAAATCCTTACTACTGATAAGAACCTTGTAGTTCTCTTGTGAATAAGAACTTCCAAGAATACATCTGCCACCAATAACCACATTAATAGTACATCCCCATCACTCTTAACAATATATCCATCACCACAACAAGTCACATGAAATTATATATGCACAAAGAATAGCAATTAATTGAAAACTATAATAAGCAAATTTGTCACTTATTTCAAAAACGTCAATAAAATAGAAAAAAAAATGTTGATTATACTGGAAAAAAAAATACGTGTAGTAGGTGCTTGCATATAATTAAGACTAATCAATAGATTGGCTAGGGCCACCAATACACGCAAACATTACACTATTTACTAGTACCAAATTGTCAAGAACTTTGGCTACAATATGAGATTATATATTATGAAAGAGATATATCTAAGCCAATACCAAAATTTAGATGAAGGAAATAAACCAACAAATCCATTTACTAATCCACTACATTAACAAAATAAATCAAAATATAAGGATTTAAGAAAACTGACCTTTTGGGTTTGATTGTGATTGGCAGAAAGAGTGAACGGTGGTGGGATATTGAAAAATATGTGGGCTATAGAGTATATAGAGGTGAGAGCTTTTTTTTCTTCTTTCTTTTCTTTAGTGAAATAGAGTGTTAGTATTTTAGTGAGAGGGAAAGAAAGGCGTGGGATCAAAAAAAGAAAAAGGGGGGCGTTTGTTTTTAGTGAGAGGGAGAGGGAGGGAACCAGGAGGTAGGGTTTTGACTTTTCTTTTTCTTTTTTTCTTTTTTTCTTTTTTTTTAGTGTTAAAATTATATTGTTTATGTTTTTTTTTTTAAACAAGGACTTTACAGCAACGTGACTTCTTTTTTATTTTTTTTATTTTTATATATATATTAAATTATGTACTTTGTTTATGACAACCACGTCACTTTTTTTTTGGTCACTTTGAAATATCACTTTTTTTAATTATTATTATTAATAAAAGATAGAAACACTATTTTCTTTATAAAAAAAAAAGTAAAAGATAGAAACACTATGAAATCTCACTTCTTGCAATTTTTGTATAGCAAGTGTTCTTTTTAAAAAGTCAGGGAAATATAACCTCAATATTGTGTAGGTGGATTTCTTTTATGGAAATATAACCTCAATATTTTTATTAAAAAAAAAAAACTTTGTTTATTTTATTTGGCGAAACCACCCCATTTGAAGGGAAAAAACATTTTCCACTTGACATCCCATTAACCAAATTTTGTTAAATTAATATTAAAAATGTTGTGTATTTAACTACCCGCAAATTTCCAAAATTATCTTATTTCATAATTAAAATTTATTGATTTCAATTTTTAATTAAAGAGTATTTTAAAATATTTAGTATGCCATTTTTTTAAAATATTTTCACAAGTTGCGGAGAGAAATGTCGTTGCAAGTATTTTGGTGCTTGATAAACTTTGTATTATTATTCTAAAATTTTCAGTACTGTATGCACTATTCATTGTTAAACTTTAGCAACATTTTTTTTTTATAGAAAAGCATAAAAGTGGAGAAAACCCTAAAATACAAACCAATACCCAAAACCCACTCAAAACCTCCCTATTCAACCTAATTTGATCCTATCGAGTGGTCATAGACCCAACTTCAATGGTTGACCATGTTTGATCAAATATTGACCAAGTTTTGCAAACTTTGACCACTCATTTCTCACAATCTGACCGTCTAATTGTTGTCATACTTCGCCAACACCAATATCTCATCACATTCTTCAAATACAACAGTCGGATTTTGGATTTGAGTCTAAAGCATTATGGACATCTGTTGTTATACCAACACACTAAGAAATTTTGATTGGTCAAGTTCTATTAATCCAACCATTTGATTGAGCTCAAAATTCATCAAAACCAATATTTTATCCCACAATTTTAATCCAATGGTCAAATTTTAAATCTGACTTTGGCACAAGATGGATGCGTGTCGTTGCATCTACCTATCATGAAACTTCAATCACTAAAAATATCCAATACTCTTCCAAGAGAGTTATACGCTATATAAATATTACTAAGAATTGAGAAAATTACTACAAAATACAACCAAAAACCTAGAAAATGACCCTAATGGATTTACATATGACCTTTGACTTTGCCATTTTAAAACTAGAAACTAATAAAAGCATGAAAACCAAAAAAACCTTAAAATACTGACCAATACCCAAAACCCACTTAAAACCTCTCTGATCAACCTAATTTGATAAAATCCAGTGGTCCTGGAACCAACTTTGAAGAATTTGACCAAAGATTGACCAAATTTAATAGACTTTAACGAAGTTTCGCAGGATTTGACTGCTCTGTTCTCACAATCTGACCGTCTAATTTTTACTGTAATTTACAAACACAAATATTTCACCACATTCTACCAATCCAACGGTCAGATTTTGGTTCTCCATCTGGTTGCACATATGTTGTTGTAAAGTTGTGATTTCCAATTATGTATTTTGTTAGCTTTTATTCTGTGCCAAATTTGATTATAAATTTATTCAATCTTATGTACCCTGTATTTGTTGTGGGACTTTATTGTAATGGTTGTGTGATAGAGAGAGAGTGTGAAGACTCAAGCAATTGAAGCAAAAAAGGTTTTCGTGGGTATCTCGTGACTAAGCTTCCCGTGAGAGGATACATGTGCTCTGCACATGACTAGAATGCGAAGAGTCAGTACAGATGGAGACAGCTGTGTCTCGCAAGTATCCCGCGGGTAAGACCTTCTCACGAGACACCCGCGAGACATTCTGTTCTGCCAGACTGTACTATCTGATACACACTTTCTGCACCCACACTATATATACCCTCATTACCCACAAATGAGAGGGAGAGCCTCTGAGATAAAATCCTAGCAAAAACACTTGAGAGCTAGAAATTGTTATACCAACAATTCTCTACACATTTGTTTGTGGAATTTCCTCATCTCCTACCTCTCCATTTCTATACCATTGAGAGGTTGATAGCCCAAACACTTACCACACCCTTTGAGAGTGTCAAGTGAAGTTTTGGTGCTGCTGGGAAGCATTGGAAGAAGCCTAGAATGGCATATGCAACATGGAGCTTGTTGCGGGATCCGGAGAGCTAGACAAGACACGGTTCCGAGAAGCCTTGTTGGAGTAGGAGCTTGGAGGGCTTAGGTACATCAGGTAGATTAGGCTTGGAGGGTCTCTTGCTAACCCATGTATCCCAACTGATTGTCTAGTGGATCGATTACCGCTTGGAGGGCGGTGGAGAGGTTTTTCGCCGAGTTCTTCGGTTTCCTCTTCGATAACACATCGGGGTGTTATCTGTGTTTGCATCTCTCTTCCCTACTCTTGTTCATTTCATTTTATTGCTGTGTTACTTTAAATATGGATTAGAGTAGCTTGCTTGGTTATCCGCTCATATTTACACTATTTCGCACTTATAGTAAGTTAGTGTAAAATTTATTGAGCCGTAATTTTAATTGGGGATCTAAACAGCTCTTATGTTTTTAACACATTTTCGAGCTTTCAATTAGTATCAGAGCGGGTGCACTCATTGTGGTTTAAACACCTAAGTGCGATCCTTGACCCCATATTGAGATGGACCGGTCTCAATCTTTGAATGTGCCACCATATTTTGATGGTAGTAATTATGCTTTTTGGAAAGTTCGAATGAGGGCATTCTTGTGTTCTATTGATGATACTGTTTGGGATGCGGTAGAAGTAGGATGGACTCGACCGGAGGCTGCTAAATCCACTTGGGATAAGGCAGCACTTGCGGCAGCTAACGCTAACAGTAAAGCTTTGAATGCAATTTTTGTGGTGTTTCTCCAGATGAATTTCACAGAATTTCCCATATAACAGTAGCTAAGGAAGCTTGGGAGATATTGGAAACCACATATGAAGGAACAAAGAAAGTAAAGGATACAAAGTTGCAAATGCTAACCACCAGATTTAAGGAGCTGAAAATGAGTGAGGATGAGTCATTTGACTCTTTCTACAGTAAGCTGAATGAAGTGGTTATTGGCAAGTTCAACTTGGGTGAGAAAATGGAGGACTCAAAGGTAGTAAGGAAAATCCTCCGATCATTGCCGGAGAGATTCCAAGCAAAAGTCACAGCTATAGAGGAAAGTAAAGACTTGGATGAGATCAAAATTCAAGAGTTAATTGTATCTCTCCAAACTTACGAGCTAGGATTGCCTTCTCACAAACCAAGCAAATCTCTTGCTCTTAAAACCATCACCGAAAGAATGGACAACTCTACCGAAGAGGATGATGTGGAAAAGGACGTAGTATACCTTGCAAAGAACTTCCGAAAATTTCTGAAAATGAAAAACAGTGGGAAGCCCTTCAACAAAGGAAAGTTTTCTTCCCCCAAGGGTGATAGGAAGGAGTTCAAGAAGAAAGATGGGAAGGAGTTTCAATCCCCCCAAGGAATTGTGTGTTTCGAATGCAATGGTCATAGGCATCTCAAGAAGGAGTGTCCTAACTATTTAAGAGGGAAGGGCAAGGCATATGCCACAACCCTTAGTGATTCGGATTCTTCAAACTCCGATTCGGAAGCTAGCTATGATGAAGAAGGGAATTTCTCTGCATTTATGACTATTACTCATGTTGAGTCTTCAGAGGAATTGAATGTGCTTGTGCAAGAACTTGGAGAGTATAGTGATGAGGAATCCATGGGAATTGTAGAAGAATCGGATGCTGAAGAAGATGAAGATACAGCTGGTCTTCAAGAGAACTACAATTTACTTCTTGAAAAATCTAGAGAATATGCAAGAGTGGCCAAGGCAGTCGTGAAAAAGATGAAAAAGGCAGAGGAAGATTATAAGAGTCTTCTAGTGCGCCATAAGGAGGCCAAATGTGAAATAGAGACGTTGAATGGTGAACTGATCGAAGCTTACTCAAAGATAAAATTTCTTGAGTCTGAGGTAGCTCAAGCAAATGCCAAGGTAGAAAGAGTATCCACAAATAAGCTTGATGATGTCCTCTCTCATCAAAAATCCTTCTCCGATAAAACCGGATTAGGATACACCGGAGAAAGTAGTTCAGCTGTGAATATCTCCAAAGAAGTAAAGTTTGTGAAGGCTAAAGAACCAATTGCAATTGCTCCTACTGAGGAGAAGGCAAAAGTTGAGAAGAAGAAGAATGTGGCTGACCAGCGTGTGTTGAACAAGCCCCGAAATCAATCCATGGTCAAGTTTGAAGCCAGAGCAAAATCTCGTCCACGATCACAAAGAGGTCCTAGAACGAATCATGTGTGTCATCACTGTGGACTTCAAGGGCACACCCGACCAAATTGTCATAAGCTGAGAGCATTGAAGAATGCTAGTGATTAAAGGTCAAGAGGACCTAGGAATGACAAGAGAACTTGGGTTGTTGAGCCATCAAGAGGTTGAAATGGTGATCCCGGAATGATGGACGTGATGAAGATGATTGGTGCATTCACCAACTGCTTGGAAAGTTTCACTAGAAAGTTTGAAAGTCTTAACTCTCGTACCCAATCCTATAGGGATATCACCCCAAAAGTACGTGACGTGTGGGTGAAGAAGGGTACTCATGCATGATCACCTCCTATGTCCATGCATCAATACTTCCAATGTTTAGGATCATAGGTTCATGCATCATATTATACATTGCTTTTTGTTTAAAGCATGTGTTTCTTTTATAAGTTTTTGTTTTATACTTGTGTTTGTTGATCTGACTTTATTTGTTCTGTTTTTGAGTGTGTTCAAAAAATTCAAAAACCCATAAAAATTGAAAAATCTTCAAAAAGTTTGATTGCTTGTATTGTGTATATCACGTGAGAATTTGGCCTAGTACCTTCGTACTAATGGCGTAGTGCATTTACGAGCTTAGTTTGTTTTGTATGCACATATATCTTTGTGGGAGAAATCTTGAAAACTATGTGTGATTGTTGTAAATAGATATTCAAGCTTGTCATGAATGATTGGTCAATAGTCTTGTTGGTCTTGATACTTGCATAGATTTGTGCCTATATATCTTCCCACCTTTATTTTATGTTTTTACATTAGAGCTCACCAAATGTAAATCTCAAAATGAAAAAGAGATTATGAGCTGCAAAAGCCTGTTGCACATACTAGTATTTGATTAGGAAAAAGGGAAAGCGACTCTTATATTGAAATGTATGGTGCCCAAAAAGCCAAAGGCTAACTCTCATTGTTGAAATATCAAAAATTTCAAGCACTGATCTCAAAAAGAGTTGTATTGTCCAAAAGGGATCAAATGTTATGATTTATGCAGAAGCCAAATGAAAAGCTTCTAAGTTTTGTAATCATTCTCTTATGGGAGGTCATATATGTTCATCTCTATAATTGAGATTGTCCACTTGACTTAGTACTAGTTGTGTATGACTTGATTGAATTGATCATTGAAGCTTCACTCTCGTCTATGGACTATTCCACATTTAATACTCACACACAACACACAAGACTTTGTTCAGATAATGTTTATCTCATTTGTGTGATTGTACACGTTCAAATGTGATGTGTATGCTCAAATACTTGGTGATCAAACCCAAAAAGATTTTTGAGTGTTTTATTTGTTTTTGAAAGTGTTTTTATACTTTCGTGCTTTTAGTTTTTGTTCAAAATGCACTTTTGTGTTTTTCTTCCAAAAAACTGGTTCAGAGGTTGTTTCGCGAGAAGCTCGCGACTTAGAGCTTCCCCCGAAAAGTGCTTAAGGGACTTCAAAAATTCACATTTTCATAGAGAAACTCTCGCTACTGCCTCGCGAGTATTTCGCGACTAAACTCTTCTCGCGAAATGATTTTTAGGCAAAAACTGGATTTTTCACAAAATCACACAGAGAGTTTCGCGACTGTATTGCTATTGTCTAGCGACTTAAAGCTTCTCGCGAAATATTTTGTGTTTCAGTGGTCTGTCTCGCGACTACCCCGCGACTTCTTCGCTACTGCCTAACCCGTGAAAAATGCGTAATTTCAGTTTTTATGTAGCAGATGTGACATCTTTTCAAAACTCATAACTTCCCTCGCACTAACTCTCTTCGAACCCTTTTCAACCCAAATTTCTATTTCATTCAAACCCCATCATTTTTAGGCAAAATCTTTACAAAAACCTTTCAAGGTATGTGTTTCTTACACTTGTTTCATCTTTTACTTTCGGATTATGCAGAATTTGTGCTTAGGGTTTTGAAAATTGGGGATTTTCAAAAATTGGGTTGGGTTTCTAAATTTTGTGAAATTTTTTCCGAAATCTTGATTGTGCTGTGTCCCATTTGATGTTTGTGCATCTGTGTTGGCCCCTTGTGGCAGTTTGAGCATGTATTGAGGCATTTTTCCGTATGTTCATGCATTGTTCATTTATGTTGTACATTGTTGCATACCAGGTGTTTGACAAAATGTACCAGTGACATTTTTGTGCTAAAGTGGATTCAAGTGAATTCCAATTTCTGGGTTTACATTGGTTTGACCCTGTTATCACTTGCTTTGACATGTACGTTTGTGTTTCGCACTTTGCCCATTTTGTGCCTCAATGCCATGCCTTGCACACAATGTGCACACTTTAGGCATCTCTAGGCCCCCCCCCCATGCATCACGTGCTGCACACACATGCATTAGCACATACTCAGCACAAACACACACATGCACAATTACTTAGTTTTTGCACTATGATTTTGCTTAATTGGTTAATTTCCTTAGCATATTGTTTGAGTCTATTTACTCTGTTTTGTGTTGGTTATGCTCTGTTTTAGGTTGTTTTTACTTGTAATCTTTGGACTAATTTGAATCTAATCAAGTTTTGTGTTCTGTTTTGTGTGTTTTTGCACTTGCTGTTTGTGTTTTGTGGATATGTTTGTAGATGTCTCCGTTTAAAACCTCAGCGGTGAAAGGAGGTTGCAACAAATGGAAAGAGCCGGTGATTGATGTTGATGACCCTTCATCGAAGTAAAAAAGAACTCGTTTTTCAACAGGAGTGTATGACTCTAACTTGTTCAGATCCTATGCTGCATTCCAGACCTACTCCAACCAGTTTCGAGATGCTACATTGCTGGTTGAAAGGGCCGTTGATCAACCCTCTCTCCGAGAAACGGATATCCCAATATGGTTTGCCACCAAAGATTGGAATTATCTTCTCTCAACTCTTGAGGATGCATATGAGAACTTAGTGAAAGAATTCTATGCCAATGCCATTGTTGAAGGAAAGGAAATCAAGTGCTGGGTGAGAGGAAAAAGGTTCTTGGTTACACCCGCCTACTTGGCCGAAATTCTGAATATCAACAGGCCAATATTACCTATCCCTCAGGTTTATGATGAACTCACTCCGGATGAGGAGCTTCTACGAAAAGTTTTAGGAGCTAATTTGGAATTCTCCTCCAATAGGAAGTCAATAAGTGTGGCATCACTTTCTCCTGAACTAAAGCTGCTCACAATGATCATGTGTAGCAACCTCTACCCTCTGTCTAGCACCGGTTACATGAATCTCGGTCGAGCATTATTCCTGTATGATCTGATCTCTGACGTGGAGATTGATGTGTGTTCTCACATTTTCCACATTCTGGCAAAAACGGTTAACCGGACTGCTTCAAGGAATTGTATTCCTTTTTGTCGTCTTATATCACGGATTTTGAAGCTCAAAGGTGTGCATCCTTCGGAAGATGAGCGTCCATATCCAAGGTCAAGTCCAATTAATATCCGCTCTCTCCATGCAAGCATAAGTCACACTAAGAAGACTCCCCAAGCATGAAAGTCATGCTACTTAAGGTAGCTAAAGTTTTACATCTCATGTCTATGATGAACAGTTCAACAACATCATGGCTGCACTTCATGAGATTAATACCAAGATATCAGGACTAGCTACTATCATGCACTCCCAGCACATTCGCTTTGATACGAAGTTCACATCTCTCCAAACTCAAATGGATGAAATTCAAAGGAAGTTAGAAGAAGATGGAGACTACCTATTCCATGACAAAAAGGGGGAGATAGTATCACTGACAGGGGGAGATGGTGTCACTAATAGGGGGAGTGTAGTGATAGGGGGAGGAGAAGCTACTGTTTTTACCTACTTTTGTTTAAAGCTTTGATACTATATTTTTTATTTCAATTTATATTCTGATTTGTGACTATCTCAATGCTTTTGTAGCATTTTTGTGTACTTTTAGATATTGCTAATATGTCTTGAGTACTTCACACTTGTGCCCTAGTAGGATTGTTCCTAGATGCATATACTTCGTATATTTTGCATTAGTCGTGTGCTGGACATACTGATCATAAGTGATTGCTTTTTGTTTATATGTCTGGATGAACACTTACTTGCTAAATGTTCATTGTAGTCATTATTTAATGACTGAACGTGTTTGATCTAGTCTTTTTGTTTACATGATATCTAATGTTTACATACTTGATCGCACTTTGCTTGCTCATGTTTATACCTTGTGTTCAACTTGTCATAAGCTTAATGAAAGTTTTGTTTGTGTACGAGTGTTTCAGGTTACAGGTATAAACTGCAAGTGCTTCACAGTTTCTAGATTAGGTGTGAGTGAGTTTTGCCATTGTTCCCAAACTCACGTTTAAGTCTGGAGTTTGTTTTAGGGGTTTTGTCACAGAATAGCCAAAGGGGGAGATTGTAAAGTTGTGATTTCCAATTATGTATTTTGTTGGCTTTTATTCCGTGCCAAATTTGATTATAAATTTATTCAATCTTATATACCTTGTATTTGTTGTGGGACTTTATTGTAAGGGTTGTGTGATAAAGAGAGAGAGAGTGTGAAGATTCAAGCAATTGAAGCAAAAAAGGTTTTCGCGGGTATCTCGTGACTAAGCTTCCCGAGAGAGGATGCATGTGCTCTGCACATAACTGGAATGCGAAGAGTCAGTACAAATGGAGACAACTGTGTCTCGTGAGTATCCCGCGGGTAAGGCCTTCTCGCGAGACACCCGCGAGACATTCTGTTCTGCCAGACTGTACTATCTGATACACACTTTCTGCACCCACACTATATATACCCTCATTACCCACAAATGAAAGGGAGAGCCTCTGAGAGAAAACCCTAGCAAAAACACTTAAGAGTTAGAAATTGTTATACCAACAATTCTCTACACATTTGTTTATGGAATTTCCTCATCTCCTACCTCTCCATTTCTATACCATTGAGAGGTTGATAGCCCAAACACTTACCACACCCTTTGAGAGTGTCAAGTGAAGTTTTGGTGCTGCTGGGAAGCATTGGAAGAAGCCTAGAATGGCAGATGCAACATGGAGCTTGTTACGGGATCCGGAGAGCTAGACAAGACACGGTTTCGAGAAGCCTTGTTGGAGTAGGAGCTTGGATGGCTTAGGTACATCGGGTAGATTAGGCTTGGAGGGTCTCTTGCTAACCCATGTATTCCAACTGATTGTCTAGTGGATCGATTACCGCTTGGAGGGCGGCGGAGAGGTTTTTCGCCGAGTTCTTCGGTTTCCTCTTCGATAACACATCGGGGTGTTATCTGTGTTTGCATCTCTCTTCCCTACTCTTGTTCATTTCATTTTATTGCTGTGTTGCTTTAAAATGGATTAGAGTAGCTTGCTTGGTTATCCGCTCATATTTACACTATTCCGCACTTGTAGTAAGTTAGTGTAAAATCTATTGAGCCGTAATTTTAATTGGGGGTCTAAACGGCTCTTGTGTTTTTAACACATTTTTGAGCTTTTAGTTGTTGTACCCACCCACTAGGAAACTTTGTTTAACCCTGTTGACACAATCCGACCATCCAAAATGGCTGAAATACACCATCAAAGCTAAGAAATGACCAAAATACCCTTAAACTTCTAAAGTGACAAAAGTGTCCCTAAAAGCTTCAAAATGATCAAAATACCTTTTACTTCTGAAATGACCAAAATGGCCCTTAAGTACTTGGATGGTCTTGAAAGATGTTTTTTTGCAATTTTTAAAATTAAAAAAGAAAAAGAAAAAGAATTCTAGAGTTTTAAGACAAAATTGAGGAAAATTTACCATTCAAAGAAAATAATAATTTTTTATGGCCATATGTATATTGGAAATCACCTTTATTGTGACAGATTTACTTTACCATTGCTAATACCTTCTTTTCTTAAGAAAATTTTAATTATTAAGGACGACCAAAACGTCCGTCGCAAATAAGAATGCAATATATAGTGATGGAAAACGACTGTCAAACACATGAAAAATTTGGGCATGAATTCCCCCCCCCTTTAAAAAAATTACCATTGTCGACGGCTTAGGTCCATCGCAAATATTATTTATTGGGAGGGATCCAATTCCATTAACATTCTTTCTTTTCAAGCAAATTAACTATTTACGACGGTCAGCATGTTCGTCACAAATACAAATCCAATTAGAAAAATAAAATAAATAATTGCAATGGATAAATGTCGTTACAAATGTGAAAAGTAAGGAGGGAATTTTCCCTCCAAAATATTTTACCATTTTTGATGGCTTCATGGCTATCGCTAATACCCTCTTTTATATTTACAATGGAAGAATGTTTGTCACAAATAATAACACCATAAAAATATATATTTTCTGTATTTTCGATGCACAAAAGCCGTCACAAGTGTTAATAGTTCCGACAGATTTTCTTCAGTCATTGTAAATAATACCCTCTTTCATATTTACGATGGAAGAATGTTTGTCGCAAATAATAGCACCATAAAAAAATATTTTTTGTATTTTCAATGCACAAAAACCGTCACAAGTGTTAGTAATTCTGACGGTTTTTTTTTCAGTCGTCGTAAATAATACTTTATTAGCGTTGAGCATTTTTATGCTGTCGTAAAAAGTAAGGTGGGAACATTTTCCTCCAAAATAAATCATATTTTTGACAAAAATAATAGGCATTTTCGACGAACTCATTTTGCCGTCACAAATGTTTTAATATTCGACGAGTAATTGTCGACGAAAGAGACTTGCCATCGAAAAAGCTAGTTTTTCTGACGGCTTTTTGTAGTTGTCGAAAAAGTTCCGTCGCAAATAGCAATTTTTTTTGTAGTGATAATGGCTTGTAACGTCATTTGTGTTTAGGGACCAAGTTTGTCAAACCTCAGGGTGATTATTATATTTTACCCGAAACAAAAAGCCTAGGACCTATTCCAGGAATTTATTTTATCCTTTTCTCCCACAAGAAAATCCTAAAAGAAAAGGAACAAATATTAGTGTACAAGAGACAAACAAACAAAATACAAGGGATAAATAGTCCAATATATACAATCCCGCCTCACTTCTAAAACTTGTTCCATATCCTCTAAAACACCAACATCGAATTCTTGATATCATAATTCATCTTCTCCAGATTTGGCTGCACAGCAAACTGAATCATTGGCGGTGGTCCACATACCAAAGCCAAACTATCGTCTGATCCTTCTGGTATATGCTCTCGCAGAATACTTTCTGTGATGTATCCCACACTGTATTCCCACCCTTCCCTTTCAGGTTCTTTCACCACATACCACACCTTAAACTTGTCATGCTTTTTAGCCCAAGCATCAAGTTCTTCCCTAAGCAAAATATCATCCTCAGTATGATTCGCGTAGACCACGTACATTTCGGTCTCATCCTCTGCATCCTTCAAAATTGCTTGAACCACTTGATATATGGGTGTAATTCCTGTCCCACCAGCTACCATGGCTAGCTTTTTAGCAAACTTGGGCTTGCCATGAACTAAAAAGTTACCACGGCCAGTATATTCTATGTGACCCAATGGTCCCTTCACGTCTAGAATCGAATCTAGTGGGAGCGAGTCTAGGTACTGTGACATTAACCCTCCATTAAGGAATTTCGGGTGCACATTTTTGAAGTAAATTTTAACCAATAAATCAAAGTACCCCACTTCATCAATGGTGCTCGTTGGAGTATAAGCTCGCATGCACAACTTATCGCCTATTTTAGCATACAGAAATATGTGCTTCCCTACTGGCAAACCCAAGATTTGGTCATCAGATGGCAAAGCAAATCGAAATAACCTCACGTTATGGGATATTAACTTCTTGGCCACGAGCTTGCATTGGATTTTCTCACGTGGGACAAGTGCAACACTTCTTGTTGGCTTATTTTCTTTGACGGGATCGATGTGGGATGTGTTTGACACATTATCTGCAGTGATCAACGCGCCAATTTTATAGTCCTCTAGCATATTCTTGGCCTTGTCAGAGTGGATGGCATCAAATTCTTCCGTGCAATCAGTGCCTGCATTGATTAGAATGCTGTCGGCGCCACCAGGGTGATCATTGAGGAATCGAGTGCAATCATAGATGTGGCCATGGACTATAATCCAAGCTGACTCAGCTGAGCTGTGATTTTTGACCTCAGACATTGAGTACATCTTTATGGTTGATGAGACAGTACTCTCCTTGATGGGGGATTGTTTGGTATCAGATGATTTCTCGACGCTTTTTTCCTTGGTCATCCATCCACCAGACTGGTTGCCAGGCAGAGTTGGATGCTCGAACACGATTCCAATCTCTCCCTTTTGAAGCTTGCACACATTTGTTTTTATCCGGAACCAGCAATTGTTCATCATTCCCTGTACAATATTGTACAAGAAGCTTGAAGTTAAAAATCATGTATTTCACTTTTGTGTTTTATTTTATACTTCACTAAATTATAACTTAATTATCACATATTTATTTATCTTTTAAATAAAAAAGGGTGAATCAAAAGTGAAAAAGGTGATTTCTATTAATCTAGGCACTTATAGAATTTGGCTGTGATGTCATTTATGATTGCAATGCATTTAGGATGAGTTGCTAGCATGTGCACCTGAAAATAAAAATAAAAATATAATTAATCAGGAGAGAAGTGCATGAACCCAAAGTACCCAACTAATTAATAGTCTATTATACGTAAAGTACCATTGCCTTTTAATGATTAGACTCTAAGGTCTGTTTGGTAATATTATTTTAATAATATTGTTTGCATTTTTAAAAAAATATGTAGATAAAAAATATATAAAAATACGTATAATATTATTTAAAAATTAAAAAGTATAGCTTAAAATGCCATATCAAACCACCCCTAATAATGCAGTGAGAGTGAAATACTGGTTAAGTGGGTCAGACAGTTCCAAACATGTGGGGGCTAGCTCCAAAGAGAATGACGAGGTGGATCCAATGTGAACATTGTTAAAAGGAGCAATTTTGACTTTCACGCTACCAGGGACGGAACCAGGATTTGAACATAAGGGGGGCAAAGCATGAACCAAAAAAATTTCATGTGACATGGTCTATTAAAAAAAAATCATGGTAGATAAAACAATTGCGCTTTATTACCATGAATATTTAAGTCAAGAAGGAAATAATATGAACCAAAAAAGTTGAAAGTTACAATATGATATTTTAACCTTTTCGAAGAAGAAGAAAAAAAAGAAAAAAAAGGACTTTGGATCTCCAGATTTTGGGTAATTAGAATTAATATGTTGATTTTATCATGTTGACCAACTCAAAAATATGATAAACTCATACTTTTGGATGCAACTAAAAATCACACTAATGAAATTTTCAAAACTTTGTTTGAGGATTTTAAAAAATTGGGATATTAATATTAAGAGTTGGCAATACTACATCATCAATATTGGCTTCTAAAAGAATTTTGCATTTTATCTTTTGAAAAAGATTTAAATATTGTAATTGACTTTTCCATAATTTATAAATCAATTAAAAAGTCATATAAATTATTGTCACCCCCTAAGGGAATGTTTTTTTCTATGAGATTTTTTTGGTTATGAATTATTGAATTATGATATTGGTAATTTGTGGATTTTTTGTTGTGTTGTATTTGGACCAATCCAAAAATTTGAGGGGCCAACTATAAAACCAATATACTAAATTTTTTCAAAGAAATGGTTTGTGGGGGGGGGGGGGGGGAAAGGCCCCCCTGCCCCTTAGTGGGTTCGTCCCTGCACGCTACCTTAAGTCCTTACGTACGTACAACGTAACCTAATTAAACGATGGGACCCAAATACACAATACATTAATACTCCAAGTGGGTCCAAGTCCAACCAAGCAAAAACAAGTGGACCACTATAGCATGTTGGTAAGTAGAAACCTCATGATTAGCCCATCAAAGCAAAGAGTAAACAATTAAGGGGCCAAAATTGGAAACTAAGCATAATTTCCCAACTATTTAGTTAGTAGACCCGGTTCTGAAACTATATTTTTTACTAGCAATTCGAGTCTAACAAAGAGTAAACAATTAAGGGGCCAAAATTGGAAACTAAGCATAATTTCCCAATTATTTAGTTAGTAGATCCGGTTCTGAAATTATATTTTTTACTAGCAATTCGAGTCTAAAAGAGTCGATTTTGGCCTATAAATCGAGTCTCAGAGACTCGATTTTCATGGCCTGATGTGGCATTTTTTCCTACCTGGAAATCGAGTCTCTGATGCTCGATTTATAAACCAAAAAAATTTAGAAAAATTTGAAGTCTCAAGTCTCTCGTACAAGCCGAAATACACAAAAAAAAAATTTAAGAAATCCAGAAACACAACAATCAAATCAGAGGGAGAAAGAAGGTCGCGGCGCGAGGCCTGGGTCACGCTGCGGCCTTGGTCTGGCGTGGCCTGGTTTGGCGCGGCCTGGGTTGGCTTGCATCTCCCTTTCTTCTTCTTCTTCTTCTCTCTCTCTTTCTTTCTTTTTTTCTTTCTTTCCGTGTTTTTTTGCTGTTTCATTTTGGGTCTTAATTATTATTTTTGGGTTAGAAATCGAGTCTTAGAGACTCGATTTCCAAGTAGACGCCACGTGGAAAAAATACCACATCAGACGTGATCAACCCATGAAAATTGAGTCTCAGAGACTCGATTTATAGGCCCTAAATCGAGTCTCTTAAACTCGAATTGCTAGTAAAAAAAATAGTTTCAGAACCGAGTCTACTAACTAAATAGTTGGGAAATTATACTTAGTTTCCAATTTTGGCCGAATTAAGGATGTACCATTAGGTTCCAAATGAGCTTCTCCGGCTGGGTATTAAGGGCTTCATCCCAGGCTCGAACCGCAACCTCCTTGGCTCCAAGCAGGTCCAGCACCTCCACCTCCAGTGTCCAAAAGCACCAGCACCAGTATTTCCCGTACTTGTTGGGCTTCTCCGGGTGGTCCAACGTGCAAACACGCCACGTATCTCCATTGTCCACACTCACCTCCACACGTGTCACTTTCCTCCCACCTCCTGTGTATAAAACAAGACTTATTTTTAAATATCTGGGTTGAAAATACCAAAAAATGCCAACAGCATCTTACAAATATTGTACTACAATTTTTTTAGTACAACTAAAATATTGTACCACTAGATGGAAACCATGTGAAAAGTTGTGAACAAGAGGCATCCACGCGAGCTAACTGTTAAGCCCTGAGTTAGTTGTAACTTGTACCCTTGTACATACATGTATTATATACTGTGCACTCACCGGAATATGCGTAGCCTCTCAACGTGTATGGCCTCTGTGTTGTCCACGAGTTTATCGGCAAGATCTCCTCGTGGCACGGCGACGTTAAGACAGAGTTTATGTTCAGCTCGTTAATGATATACTCGGGCTTGTACCACCAAGCTGCACCCAATCCAAATCAGTCAACTTGATGCGTTAAGCAAAAAGAGATAAAACGAAAATAAGGTCTGATTATCGAATTGCCTTAGAAAATTTACTCTTCTTAAATTATAATGTAATCGCGTATTTCTGAAATATAATAATATGATATTCTTTCTTTTTACATTAATTCATAATAGATCTCATAATATCTTTATACTTCTGACTCACATTCATTGACGATGGATCTCACAATATCTCTATACTTCTAGCTTTCGTAACAAATGCATTAACAACTCTCTCACAACAAATAAATTCCACAAACCTATGGGCCACTTATTGTGAGGGAGTTGCTAACAGGAGATAATTATTGTGCTTAATGAGTACTAATCGCATCCATTAACAAAAGCCAAAAAAAAAAAAATTCAGAGAAAAAAAACAGTAACAAACCTTAGCAGAGTCTTACTCTCACACGTTACTTGGTTTTCATCCAGGGCAATGACATTTCAAAACCACACATGGTTGCTCTCACGTCATATTCTCTCATTGGATAATGAAAGCATCCTTGTTAATAAAAAAAAAAAAAAAAATCATTTTACTTTCAAATGAAAAATTAAAAAATATGACATTATTTTCCTTTATTCTGTATAAAAAAATGAAAACAAATTTTAAAAAATTAAAAATAAAAATAAAAACAACCTTCTATCAATTTCTCTCCCCCACGTCTCTATAAAAAATTTAGTTTATTATTTTCTTACTAAAATTCAAATAATTTCTCCATTTTCTAACAATTTTTTTAGTCAAATTATATATAATTCAATTACTGTGAATAGTATAATTTTAAGACCGCACCTTTTACCGGATCGGTTAATAATCGTTTTATAAAAATAGCGTAATTTTAAGACCACACCATACACTTACTAGTTCTTTGTGAGTGTAATTTTAAGAACACACTTTATACCTAGACCGGTTGTTTGTCAGCTTTAGTCAATTTTGTTGCGACAAAGTTGTGGCACAAAAAATTGTAGTGGTAGAATTTTTGCTAGCGTGCCAAGTGTGTGGTGGATAAGAATCATAAGATAGATACCTTGGGAGGTAGCTAACTCGGCGTCAACGTGCGAAGGGAGCACTCTATTATCATGATAATGATAGTAACAGTCAGATTCTCGGGTTGTGACTACGATCCGTTTCAACCATTTCACCATTCTCCCACCAATAAAACCTGGTATGATCATCCGCACCGGAAACCCGTGGTCCGGCGACAAATGCGCACCATTTTGCATGTACGCCAACATTATATCTCTGGACGGATCCATAGCAATCTCGTATTTAATGCTCGTAGCGTATTTGGAGCCCCCGCCACCTGGCAAGTCCTCGGCCCCTTCGAAACACACATTGAGGGCTCCACGTGTACGGCTGTAGATCCCACACCGCTTCAGCACATGGCGTAGCGGTACACCGCGCCACACCGAAGTGGAGACCCCCGCGGCTCCCCAGTTGAAACCGATTGTCTGTTTCACCATGTTCTGCTCCTTCCGTCTGTTACCGGCGCAGACTAGAGTGACCGGTATTTCCAGGTTCGGGAACTCGGTGACGAGTTGGTCCATGGTGAACGGGGTCGGTTTGTTGACGAGTCCGGTTACTTCGACGGTCCAGGTCTCCCACTTGCCTTTGGGGACGGGGCCGTGGTTGCGAACGTAGTGGAGTGGAGCCGGAGTTATGAACCCGTGGTGCATGAGCCGAGTAAGTGGCGGCTCGGAGTTGAAGGGGTGTTTTCCGGTGAGGCGGACCATGGTAGGGTTGCGCTGCACCCAATTGTCTGACGTGGCCTCATCTCGTTGGTCCAAGATCGACGGCTCTAATTCGCTGTCCCCTTTCTGCACCAATTCCCAGAAATCGTTCTCATCTTCGTCCTCGCTTGACGAATCTAGCTCCGTTATGATGGCTTTGTTGGGACCCGTGATCTCCGGAATTGACGGGAATGGACGGTTACGATCTGGCGTGTTGGAACGGCGGTTGTTTTGAACGGATTTGAATGTGCGAACGACGCCGTTTATGGCGGGTTCCATATGAGTGAACCGGCGGTTCTCTACTGAGGTTGTCATTGAAAAGAGGGAGAGAGATTTATTTTATTTATTTATTTATTTTTGTTTGTTTGTTTGCTTTTGTTTTCTAAATTACAAAAATAAAAAATGAGGCACTTTTTTTATCTCTCACTTTAGCTCACTGGGTAAGGAAAAAAAGAGCGGGGTTATCGGACATTTATAGGGGCTGATAGTAGACGAAACGTGTCAAATAGAATAGGGGGGGCTAGAGGGCCCATATGGTGACTATGAGTCGAGCCAGTTGACATTTGTGGAGGGAGCCATGAGCTTGAGTTGTTTTGGTAAATTGGTTTGTGTTTGTGACAAATTAGAGTTAAAGATAAGACGGGTAGATTATGGATGTCCCGTATTTATTCGATATATTTTTTTTGAATGGGAGTGAAGCAGGTTGGGATATTGTGCGGTGAAAGCATTTGCCATCTCCAAATTAGGTGTCCCATCACCAATGAAATAAAAAAGATAAAATTTAAGGACAATTTTTATGTTACAACTAAAATGACGCGTGAATAGTAAAAAAAAAAAAAAAATTATATGAAAGTAATTATTCTCTAGTCACAATTGACCACTTCATTAAGTTCTACAATCATATACTCCTATAAGAAAATAAAAAATAGACTCAAAGAAGGATCTCGTCTCAGTGAGGGCTATTTGTCCTACAATAGCACTTTCGTGGAATACACCAATTAAACAAAAAAAAAAAAAAAAAAAAAAAATTGGTCTCCAGGTAAGAGCATTCACAGCAGTGAATGTAAAATTTTAGCTATTTAGCTATACAAAAAGTCATTTTATCTATTTTACCTACACACATGTTACAGCAGTGAATCTATTTTAGCTTTTAACACAATAAAATAATATAAACATCCCAATAAAATAATATAATCACTATAATAAAATAATATAATCACTACAATAAAATAATATATCCCACAATTAGATACAACCACAACCACACCCACAACCACCATCATCATCATCAACACCACCACCACCACCACCACCACCAGTCCACAGCCAAAAAAAAAAAAAAAAAACCCAAATCTCCGATTGGCGGCGTGATACAACCATTGGCGGCGTGAAAGAACAAATATCCACAAGCAAGCACTCCGATCAGCGGCAAGCTCCATGGGTTTCCTAGTCAGGCACTCCGATCGGCGGCGAGCTTCGTGGGTCGGTGATCGGAGTTGAGAGAGTGAGACCGGAGTTGAGAGAGTGAGCTTGAGTCGAGCCTCGTGGATCGGTGACCGGAGTTGAGAGAGTGACTCCGATCGGCAGCGGCGAGTTTCGTGGGTCGGTGATCGGAGTTGAGAGAGTGAGCTTGAGTCGAGCTTCATGGATCGGTGACCGGAGTTGAGAGAGTGAGACCGGAGTTGAGAGAGTGAGTTTGAGAGATGAGAGTGAATGAGAGAGAGAGAGAGGCCTGAAAGAATGAAAAAAAAAAAAAGAGAAGGTGTATTATTTTAATAAACCAGCCGAATAAAATATAATTTTTTTTTTTTGCTCTCAGCTACAGTGCACATCTATACATAGATGTGCACTGTAGCAAATCATCTAAAATTTTAGCTTTTGCCTCCACTGCTATAGTGTGATTTTTATATTTGTAGAGCTAAATTTTAGCAATATAGCATTATCCTTCCTCTGCTGTGAATGCTCTAAGGAATTATCGGTCAAAAGTTGTGACAAAAAGTATAATAGTATAAGAAATAGAAAGAAAAAAAAATGTGCGGTAACTTGCCTCCAACAAATGTGCGGTAATGAAAGTAGTGGGAGAGAATGGCTTTAAGCCTCCAACAACCTAAGTACCTAGCATAGAATGGTCATATTGTAAATGATGTGCGGTAACTTGCCTCCTCTCTTTTTTACTGCATTAAGTTTTTCAGATCTACACAGGCATTGTAACGCTGTAGCAAATTCTTTAACAAGATGACGAGTTTGCTCCTCCTTTTGTTAGTCTAAATAGAAGATGTACTACTAGATATTACACTTGTACTCAATGACGGAGCCACACATTGGCTATTGCCCCCCCAATTTTTATTTTTATTTTTAAATATTAGTATATATGTATAAAATTACACTTTGCCCTCATTAACAATACCATTGATTCCTTTAAGAGTAATGCTATAATCACACACTTTTCTTTAAAATTTTTACAAACTATTGAGGTAATAAATTAATTCTTTTTTTTTTTTTGAGAGAGAATTAATTCTTATTGGTTCATATCTGGACTCACCATTTATATCACCTTTTTACTTATCAATAACCCTCATCATATCAGCTATTTGTAAAAAAATTTGTAACTCTAGAATTTTCCTCATTTTAAAGGCCATAAAAAAAATGTATAGATCTAAAATCTAAAACAAAATATGCTAGCCCCAAAAAATTAGTCCAACAACAAAAATGACCAATAGCAAAACTAAAAAAATAATAATAATAAGTCAAGTAAATCAATTTCACCAAAAATAATTTTGTCATTATCCAATAGCAAACGCATTAAAAAAAAAAAAAAAAAAAAAAAAAAAAAAACAACAACAAAACAAAAACCTCAGTAGTTAAGCAGTAATAGAGCCGCCATACACAACTAGAACAACGAACAGTAGAGCCACCCACCCGAAATCCTGGCTCCCTACTCCATGATGATCTTAACCGCTTGCTTCTTCTTCTTCTTCTTCTTCTCTTTCTCTTTTTTTTTTTTTTTTTTTTTTTTTTTAAACCGCCTTCCTTAATGATTAAGACCTGAACTTCTTAAAAAAAAAAAAAAAAAAAAAAAAAAAAAAAAAAAAAAAAAAGAGAAAAAGAAAAAGAAAAAAATAGTGGTAGAGAAAGGACAACGTGTCTAGGAGATATAAAATATGATACAAAATATACGCATGGTAGGGCGAGAGGAATTTTTACCATCCTAAAGCCAAGCCGTAGCCTAAAGGTTTGTTTGGTTGTTTTTTATTTTCATAAGCCGCCAAGGATTTGGCTACCGTTTTTTTTTTTTTGGTAAACAAATTTATTTCATCTCACCATATGCACTCGGATTTGGCTACCGTTGAAGTCTATAAGTCCACCACCAATTTATTTCATCTCACCATATGCACTCGTAAAAATCAAATTTATTAAATTATAGACTCTAGTTTCCTCAAATTTATTATAGAAAAAAGGTTGCGGTGCTATCAAGCTTTTTACTTATGTCTGGATCTGTCCAAAAGAGAAAAGAAAAGCTTGGCTTGTTATTAATATTATCTTAATCAGGAAATAGCCTGGAGAGATTCTATATGTTTTTTGGATGGGAGATGGCACGGGTAACGTGGGTACTCTATTCTATTTTATCACCTCAAAAAGTTACTTTATCAATTATACTATTCAATTTTACAATACTTTCAGCATCTCAAACTTTTATTTTCCCATTCTACTCATTAAAATAATATATCTACACAATAAAATAATATTTCTCCTAATCACTTTCATTTATTCTTTCTTTCTCCCAATTACCATCACAATAAAATATTAGTTTTTTTTTTTAGAATTGTGCTACCGTGCAATTTTAAAGATAGAATTACACTGTAGCACTATTGCAATACCTAGCAATAGCATTTCCTGATGCAATACATTTTGGGGCTTGAAATGCTAAATATCTCTTACATTTGGCATTAGCATTTCCCAATGCTAATGCTCTAATGGTTTTACAAAGCAATGTAAAAGTACAGTAGTCAAGTGCTTCGATTCCTACTCATCCAAACAAAGAAAAAAGGTACAAGTTTTTGGATTCTTCATACGGATATAACAAAATACTTCTTTTACTTTATAAAAACTTGGACTAAAACATAGATGTACCAAATGGAATCTCTGTGCTAGGTAACTCATTCCACTTTGATCCAACGCCCTCCAAAGGACCTTCCCCACTAAACAATCCTCCCAACGTGTGTATAGGATTTCAAAATAATAATAATAATAATAGATGAGTTATGATATCAGTAGGCCGTATGCTCCAAACTCGATAGTGAATCAATAATTTGAAAAGAGGAAAAGGGACTATTAGGGCAACGTTTGCTCAACAATATCTTTTCAGAAAAATATTAGATAAATAGCATGCGGCTGAAAGTATTTAGTAAGTTAGATTGTTTTTGGAACTCGAGTTTGTCAAACTCGAGTTCCAACCCAAAATCGAGTTTCCCAAACTCGATTTACTCTTGGATAACACCTGACGTGGATTTAAAAAAAAAAAAAAAAACACGTGGAACTCGAGTTTAGTAAACTCGAGTTCCATTTAAAAAAAATAACGAAACTCGTGTTTCCTACACTTGAGTTCCATTTGGGTTTTTTTTTTTTTTTTTAACATGGAACTTGAGTTTATTAAACTCGAGTTCCACATGGTTTTTTTTTTTTTTTTTTTTTTTTTTAAAATTTAATTTCACGTCAGGTGTTATCCAAGAGTAAATCGAGTTTGGAAAACTCGATTTTGGGTTGGAACTCGAGTTTGACAAACTCGAGTTCCAAAAACAGTCCAACTTACTAAATAAGTTTAAACGCATGCTAGTCATCGAATTTTTTCCGAAAAATGTATTATTTACCAAATTTTGCCGACTATTAGAGTGCACTAGTCTGGTACCGGCAGTGGCGGGACTAAGATTGTTTTCTAGAGGGGTCAATAAGAAACATAAATTATACAAAATTTAAAACAAAAGATAAATTGAATATATTGACATCACCAAAAAAAAAAAAAAAAAAAAAAAAAACCCCACAAAAACCCAAACACAAAAAGTTTTACAATTGTTTTCTACAAGGATTTATATTTTAAATCGTTGCATGATATCTTCATTATCAATCCTACGATCTACATCTCTTTCAATGTACATAGCCAAACAATCATTCATCCATTGATCTCTCATTTGATTGATTTATTTCAAATTTTTTATGATCTAAAAGGGCCTTTTCTAAGCTTTAAGATTAACAAATTTCTACTTTTGTTGTTGGACTTTTTTTCTCCAGATGTTAGATTAAATTGGTTTGTTGTTGGGTTGTGTGTGTTTTTAAAAGGACCAATATATTGTTAAGAAGATCATATTCTAGCTTATTTAAGCTAGGCTTAAAAAAAAATTTAAGGTCAGGGTCTTCAAAATTTTATTTTAAGGGGTCAAAAGGAAAAAAACAAATATAATATATATTTTTCTCCAGTTCATGGGGTTCATTTGAACCCTCTAGGCTTCACCTATGGGTACTAGCCAAGGATCCTCTGACGGTCAGGTAAGTATTTCTCTCAAGAACTCAAATATAGGAAGTGGAAGATTAGTTGTGCATACCTTTGCTTGGTGAGGTCAGGTCCTTTATATAGAGAACTTGGAGTGAGTTTACTTGTTAAGTGCCACTATCATCATGGGAGATGTGTGGACTTAGTGGGGAGAGTGGAGCAGATTTCAGGGAATTCACCCCATGTCTCGGAATGGCTGGTTGTGGTGTAACTGACTTCTTGGTTAATGGGAGTGCTTGGAATTTCCTTAAGACGAACTTATCTTCTCTCTTGGACGCTCCTTCTTTAAAATCTGTGGACGACTCTTATGGACAATGATTCATTTTTCAGTTACACATCAATACCAATTTCAAATTTATAAAAATAATGAAATTGATTATACAAATTATTATGTTAATCATTTTGCTTGAAAGTATATAGATATATTCGAATAAAAATCCACTATTCTACTTTCTACTTTATATTCCATCAATTAAAATGTGCAATGTTTTATTTTATTTTATTTTATGTATCGGTTACTTAACTAAAAAAAACTTCTAATAGGTTGTAATTATGTAGAGCATAAAGTGAAATATTCGGATTGAGACATGAGATTTTTATTTTATATATTAATGTATTAAAATTTTGAAATTGATAACATCAATTAGTTGATTTTTTTAATATCACAAAAATTATTCTAGGATAGTATAAACATGTCATAAGATTGGTACACATTTGTATAATTTTATAATTGTGCAATATATTTTATATAGAAAATTGAAGACACTTCACTTTTATTTGACCTCATGATATTTGACACATATGCTTTTGAAGACTCACAATTTTACATGTCAAAATATATGTGTGTGTATATATAATCGAGTTTAAATTCTATTATATATTTCTTCATCTAAAAAAAATTCTATTCAATATTTAAATCCTTAATTGACATCTTGTCACATCATATTGTTAAAATGAATTTTTTTTTTTTGAGAAATATATTGTTAAATATTAGAATACATAGTTTCATATGCAAATACAATAAAAATAATATGAGACATACTATGTCCACAACATTTTCATAACAAATTATATGTGGTAAGTTGTTATTGGTTTTAATTTGAATCCATAATTGCAATTACTTTTTTACTCCTTAGTAACATCTAATAAAAATCGGCCACTTACTATTTATTGTAAAAATGTTATGAAAATGTTGTGAATATAACATTTCTTTAAAAATAAATACCTATTAATGATTATCATAATTATAATATTTAATAGTTCTATTTAAAAATAAAATCTTAATAAATACTTTATTAATTAAATACCATGATTATCAAATTTCATATTTAATATTTCATATACAAACACAATCATAATAAATGTTTATAAATAGCTATCATACTTAACAATGGGGGGGGGTATGATCAAATTTCATATTTATATACAAATTAGAAGAGTGAAAATTATATTTTTAGATGAAATCCTATTTAATTAAACTTTCTCATGCATTACACATGTTACTCACTAGTATACATATATAACCAAAACGTTTGGCAGTTAACTTCATAATATTTTGATTATAAGCTTTTGTGACTTTACGATTTTGACTATATATATATATATATAATATTTTAAATTCTATTTTATATTTAAACTCTTCATTAGAATCTTGCCAAGTCATTTTTTTAATTAAATGGTGAAATAAATATTTTTACATTAAAATATAATTATAATAAATGCTAATTAATAATTACTATAATTATCAAATTTCATATATAAAAAAAAAAAGAGAAAAAAAAATCATATTTTGTTAAACTTTACCGTGCATTGCACAAGTTTCTAAGTAGCCATATATATTATACTAAAATCAAAGAGCAATTAAAATCCAAATTGAATCTAAATTAGTTTCTAATTTTTGTTTGGTTTTGTGCCATGTTTCCAATTTAATTTTTTTAAATTTTGGTTTCAAGTGACCCATCAATAATACTCAATGCGAAAGCCAGGATGACCACCTCATCATCACTATTATTGAATGTTTCTATGCATAAGCATGAGTCACAATTTAGTAACTTAATTAAAATTTTAAATTAGATTCTAATTTTTTGACAAATATCCTAATTGCACTCTAATTTGATGCCAAAGTTTGTTTAGGTTTTAAATTTGCTTCATTTTTGCGCCAAGAGTCTTTTTTATCTAAAATTCTGTGTCAAGTATCTTTACAATTTCTTTTGACCCTTTCTCATCACTTAATTTTTTATCTTGTGTCAAAAATATATTTACAATGGATAATCATATTCTCTAAATCCATTTCTGATATCCAACCTCGATCTGCTACACACTCTTATGCTATTCTTAACTCCCATTTGATTCAAATTGCAATATACAAATAGGTCTGAGCAGAGAAAGATTAAAAAATGCGGGATATAGCCCAAAGGGCTCTTTGTGTATCGCCACATCCAATTCCAAGGGCCATTGGTCTCACCTTCCACAGTGAGCCAAGTAACTCATGTTTTGGCCCCTTGTTGTTTGGTGCTTGGAAAGGTCACCTAGTTTTCACTTTCAGTTTCCCCGCGCGCAACAACATGGCCCCCCTCTTTCAATTATATTTATCCAATTCTTAATTCTCATCCCCACAAATACGAAAACAATAAAGACTATAAGGTTAGGTTTTTCTGTGTACGAAGGTATCAACTATAAAAAGTAAAAACCATGGCAAATCAAACTGTGTTGTTTCCCACCAGGGGTTGTTGAATGGTGAACCTTTTTTCTCAATTAAAAAAATTCCCCATTCATAGCATAACAGACAAGATTTGATCTTGTGCTAATTAAGTTGATATTCCTTAACATTATCCTAAGTTTTATATTTTTGTTGCCCCATCTTTATTATATCTTTTGTATTGTATCCCTAATTTCATTGGACACTTCATTCTTAGAGCACTAGGACTTCTTGGGAGCCTTAATTTATACGGATCATTTATTGGACCTAGTCAAGGAACTGAGTCCCAGGATAAGATTTACTGGATATATTAGTCAAATTTGGGGGAGAGTAAGTTGGTGGAAAAAAATTTGTGGACAAATCCCACCAGAAAATAACGGCAACTTTTCTAATTTCAAATCATTGGTAGTTTTCAGATAGGTATTCAATTTATTTCAAAATATGGATCATTTGTTTCACAGTGATGAATTTGATATATGCATAATTTCTTTCATACATTACAAGTCTCGTATACTATGAAAATGAGGAAGCATATATTGTCACATACTGTAAGAGGGTGATGTTGTGATACATACATCTAATGTCTGAGGAAGGCAAGGACTAAGAAGCTTAGAGGACAACAGGAAAACAATAAAAAAAGTGATAGCAAAATGGTTTAGCCAAAGATAAAAAAAATTAATGAATTAAATAAATATTGCCTTATTGTGTCTGATGGGGAAAGATAAATGAAAAAAGTAAAGAGTGGATGAATTCACTGTCGCTATCATGGTCAATCGGCCATCTAATTAGTGAATTTTTACTTGTTTTTAAATTCTACGGAAAATAGTTTCTGTCAGCTATTTATTTTTAATTTGGTGGACTTCTGTTTTTCTAATCTTTTTGCTGTTTAATTTTGATTTTTGTCACTACACATGTTGGAAAAGTGCCATTTTTCACGACTACGTTGCTCATTTCTTGCTGCACGTCACTTAAGAAAATAAAAAGTGATATCAAAGCAACAAAATAATATATATATATATATATTTATATATATTTATATATATAGAAAGAGAGAGAGAGATTTGCAGGGGAAGGGGAGTCCTTCGGGATAGCCAAAGGAACTGGATTAATGGCTTTTCAATGCGTATTGGTTTTATCACAAATAATGCTGCAGAACTATGGGCAGTTAGACAAGGTTTATTAATTTCCTGGGAACTTGATTACAAATTTATAAACTTGCAAATTGATTATGAAATTGTGATATGCTGGCTAACATCAAATGAGACAATGGCTCCGGGCCTCCGGCTATGACTCCATTAAATTGTGACTGCAAAGCCCTATTAAGCAAAGTGTGGACCATCCTTCTACGTCACTTTTACCTTGAAACTAATAGCATTGCGGATGGTCTGGTTAAGAGAGAAGTAATGCAAAGAAACACTTGAAGAATAAGCACAATTTCAAACTTTTGTAACTAATCCCTATATATGGGATCTTTTGGAAAAAAGCACTTCTAGAAAGTGTTCCTTAATATTTTTGAACACTAGACTTTTTCTTTTCTTTTCTTTTTAAGAGAGGATGGTCATCCAAAATTAAAAGTGATTTCTGCAAGATCAATTGGATTAGGCAGGAAGGCCCAAGGGTAACGTTACCTGATGCTGATCTAAAAATCTGTTCCAAGCCCTGGCCCAAAAATACAATATAGATTTTGTCTGGATCCTATATATTTACTCAGGAATTGGACTGGGAAAATAAAAATAATTCAACCATCGTTTTTGATTGTAACTTGTAACTTTAACCCGTGTTGGGCTCAGGCAGGAATTTGAATTGATTATCGATGTGTCAGCTTCCTTCCTTCAATTACTTCAGGTCTTGAAAGTTTCTCCGGTCAGTGCAGCCTGCTAAAACATGTATTTTCATGAATGGGCTTCAAGCTGCCTAAGCCTGTTGAATCTTTTTAATCGCCACAACTATTGGGCAAAGATACAGCACATTCTTGTTGAGCTGTTCTTGTTACTGGCCCAACCCAGATATACTTTTTTTTATATTAATTGCCTTGTAAGATAATTATTATTTTTTTTTCGCACTTTTTCTTTGAAGGCACATACAATTTGTCCTAACCTTTCACAATTCATGTTGAGAACAACATAACAGATTGTTACATGTTCCTTGCAGATTATTTTGACAGTGATTCAGCAAGTGTTGGAATCAAATGAAAATTACCAATTGTTCCAAAGTTTTAAATAATTAGACTGATAAATTTAATCATTTAATAAATATTTTAACACTAAATCCACAGGAAGTTTCCTATAATCTGTTTAAGTATTGGGGGAATCAAAATTCAAAATCCAGGTAACATCAACCGTTGCAATCAGAATAAACTTATTCCAACAAGTTGAGGATAAGACGGAATAAGTTATGAGCATAAGAATTAAGAACCTTTTGCTTTTTCCAACTTTATGTCATCACAAAGTAGTCCCAAAAGAACAATGGACATCCCTTTTTTGCTATATTTATGGAAAGATATGAAGGTAAATGCAAGGAAAAGTTCTGCACTATCTTCTTCTCAAAAAAAAAAAGTTCTGCTCTATCTATAGCCTTCAATGGCTCAGGTTGGCTCTATATCTGCACAAACTGAGATACTGAGCCATGTTCTAAGTCTAGTGGAAGCATTTAGAGCTTTTGACTCAGACAATGATGGATCAATAACAGTTGCTGAACTCGGTGGCATCATGGGATCACTTGGGTACAATCCAAGTGAACAAGAGGTAAGGGAAATGATGCAGAAAGGAGACACTGACAATAATGGTTTGCTGAGCATGGAGGAGTTCTTGGAGATGAACACCAAGGATTTGCAAATTGGGTCCTTGGGGAATCTCCTTAAAGCGGCCTTTGAAACTTTGAAGGGTGATGAGGATGAGGTTTTGACAGTAGATGAGCTGTTTCAGGTCATGGGGAGTCTGGGCTTTCACTTAACTCGGGAGGATTGTCAGAGTATTGTTGCTTCCATGGATGGAGATGGAGATGGAGCTGTTAGCTTTGAGGATTTCCAGCTTATAGTTACTTCCCTCCTCTAAATACTAGGTCTTTTATGCTTAATAGTATGCAGCAAGTAATAACTTTATAGGCTTAATGGGGTTTTATTGGGTCAGACTCAGATCAGATTACGTTATTAATTTGCTCTGACCCAAATGATCACACATCAATCAAATTAAGTATGCTTATTATATAGACATGAACATGCCTAAGTATGGATCAAATACCAGCCAGGAGATCCCTTTAAAATAAATTATGCAAAAAGTTCTTGTTGTATTAGTATCATCATTATTTGTTTTTGGATGCAAATTTTATTTTGAAACATTGTAGAGTGTAGGCTATAGCAAATCATACAAAGAGGCCACAAAACAACCCAACTACAAGTTTAAAAAAATAGAAAAATCATTTGACTATATGGTCCTATTCACAAGAAAACAGAATGAGGAATACCGACGTTGTTGGAGAATATGGTAAGATTGTTGGCTTTTTGCATGAATAAATTCTTCCACGGATCACTTCGTTAACATATTATACGTAATTAAGTTCTTTTACTTTGATATCTTTAGCGGTATAAATTCTGGAACTCCTTTTCCACTTAACACTTTAGAGGATTAAGAGAGTACGTATACATCGACTAGTTCTTGGCAATTTCTCTTTGCAAATTCCACACTGAAAACACTTAATTAGTCTTAGGATTAATTCTATGCATGGTGCCTCTACAGAAAACACGAAATGTGTCTCCAATAAAACCCCATTGAAAGTCTATCTCTTTGTGTAAAAAGTCTGTTATGAAAAAATTAGGACATAAGAGCACTAGCAATAGTGGTGCTAAATAACTATATAGCTATTTTTAGCACCACTAAATATCAAAATGTACCTTGTAATAGTAGAGTCAAAGCTATATTTTTTGGCTCCACAGCTACAATGCACAGCTACTTTTGGCTATGCACTGTAGCTAAAAAAAAAAAAAAATTGCGTTCACACTGCTTTTTCTCTCTCCCCACTACCTCTCTGTGTCTCTCCCAATGCAAATCACACTCAGTTTTCACTCACAGAGCTCAGAGAGTCTCTCTCTCTCTCTCTCTCTCTCATGGCGTCCATGGCTTCCTTTCTCCATCGAAAGCTCCAACACCAACACAATCACAAACCTTCCTTCTTCTTCTTCTTCTTCTTCTTCCAATAGCGCTTAGTCTCTGACTTTGCTTCTTCTTATTCACAGAGCATAGAGAAAATTCTCGTGGCAAACAGAGGCAAAATTGCTTGCCGAACCATGAGGACCGCGATGTACAGCGACACAAATCGTGACGTGCTTCATGTCAAATCGGCCGACAAGGCCGTCCTTATTGGGCATGGGTTTCGGCCTCTCTCTTGTGTTTCGGGCATGGGTTTCAGTTTGGGTTTGTATTTCGGTCTGATTTTTCTGCTTTCTTTTTTTGTTCTTCTTCACTAGTTTTGATGGACACTGGTTACAATGGCGGGGTTGTGGTTGTGCAGTGATTTTTATGGGTTTGATGGTGGTTTTGGTTGTGTTTTGGTGGTTGAATGAAATATTATTTTATTGTAATGTTTATATTATTTTATTGTGTTAAAAGTTAAAATAAAACCACTGCTGTTAGATGTGAGAAGGTAAAATAGATAAAGTGACTTTTTGTGGTGCTAAAAAGCTAAAAATTTAGCTCTACTGCTGTGGATGCTCTGACACTGAAATTGTATATATTTAAGATATTAGTCTCTATGCACTTGGTTGTGTCCTTAGAGCAATATTCCAAGTAGCAACCAGAGTCCGTAGTTACTTTATCTATCAGCCCTGCCCTTATCAAAGGTACATCTGATCAGGCAAAGTGCCTTGAATATGAACAATGTCATCAGACATGGCTAGCAACAGGCCACCCTCAATTTCCATAAATAACACAAGAAACTTTTGCTTGACAATTACTTGTAGAGTCGAATGATTCCATGCAGTGGTGGAGCTACATTGGGGCCAGGGGGGCCATGGCCCCCCCTAGCTTTTCAAATTCTTCCTTTATTAGTGTTAATTTTACTTACTAAAACAAAAAATTATAATAAAATCTACTTACAGGCCTCCCTTGCAATTTTGAGAAAGAAAAACATACTACTAATTTAATCCCTTTATAAATTTATTTTAAACTTCTCAAATTTTAGAATTGATATATAAAAATCCAAAAAATCAAAATTGATACAAAGAACCCAAAAAAAAAAAACTATTATCTGGGCCCTAGCCCCTCCAAAGTCCAAATACAAACAAAAGTAATAATTTTTACCAATTTCCAAATAAGCAATATCACAAAAAAAATAATAATAAAAAACCCAAAACAAAAATCTTCTAGAACATGAATCAGAAGTAGAACCTCCTTAAAAACACACACAAAAGACTAGAAAAAATCCCTTTACACCACAGATCACTAGCATGGTTGTCTAACTCGCTACCTATATTCGCCCAATGTCATCCGCTCTCACCTTCAGACGACGATCTAGGACTAGCTCCGCTTAACCAAACTGGTATCTCCTTCTGACCTCTGTGTAGAAGTAGAACTCTATTGAATATTGATTCCTTTGTCTCTCTCTTCGTGTAATATGTTTGCTGATCATGACTTGATGTCAATGGTGTCCAACTTGTAGGCACTTTTAGTTTTATTATTATTATTTATTCTAAAAAGTTGTTATAGTATTTTATTCTTGATTTAATTTTTTGATAGAATATTTTTTTTAATTGAAATTTGGAAATAGTGATTTGTGATTGTTTGTACTTTGATAACAGTGACATGACCCAGTTTATGTGATTGTCTCCTAGTTATGTATTTATATAAAAAATTACAAGATCTCATAGAAAATTAGAATTTTTGTAACAATTGTCCATGTGATAGATGGTAATTGGTAACTAGCGAAGAATAAGTGGTAAGTTTATGTGAAAGTGATAGACAGTCAATTATAGTCTGTTGTGTAAAATAGTTATGGCAACCTAAACAATGTGTGTGACATATACCACCTCTAAAGAAAGGTATAGCACAACTTTAACTTGCCCCCTAGAATAAATTATTGGCTCCGTCATTGATTCTATGGCCATAGATAGGGAATAAGAGCATTCACATTGGGAATGACATATGTAGGGAAAATTTAGTATAAAAGCCCAAACCCCCTACACATCTGGACTTGTAAAAACCAACTATTGCAAAAAAATTTGTAATAGTGCTACAGTGCAATTCTAAAGGTAGAATTGCACTGTGGCTCAATTCTAAAAATTAAAAAAAAAACTAATATTTTATTCACTTACTTTATCAATTCCTCTCTCTCTCTCTCTCGTCGGGTTTTTGGGTTTTGGGTTTTTGTTTTTATTTGGGTTTTGCGATATATTATTTTATTGTATAGAAATATTATTTTAATGTGTTGTATTGTAAAATAAAAGTTGGGATGCTGAGAGTATTGTAAAATAATATGCTATAATTGATAAAGTAGCTTTTTGATATGGTAAAATAGGATGTGATAGAATTTTGGAATGTGAATGCTCTAATGGTCCATCAATATATGCTTTTATTATTATTATTTTTTTTTTTTGAGAAGGATATGCTTTTTTTTTTTTGGGAAAAGAAGCACTATATCACTAGAGAATCAAAATTAATTATGGCGTAAATGCACTTTTGGTTCCTACATTTTGGGCCATTTCTCGATTTGGTCCCTAAACTGATTTTGCTCCTAGGTCAAATCCCTAAAATCAGAAAATCGATTCTATTTTGGTCCCTGCCATTAACTCACTAACAGAAAATACATACGTGGCAAACGAAATACACTGTTTGCTGACGTGGTTAATAAAATAAAAAATATATATATTTAGCATTTTCTAAATGCCACATCACATTTAAATTAATAAAAAAATGCCAGCTCAGAAAATTTAAACAAAAAAAAAAAATAATCTAATTTAAAGTAAAATCATTTCTTAAAAAAAAACGAAAGTAAAATCATTTCTTAAAAAAAACGAAATTCATTATCTTAGTCTTTTTCTTTTTAATTCTTTTTCTTTTTCTTCTTATTTCTTTAACCTCATAAGCATTTACTAATATCAAATTCTCTCTTCTTAAAATTCTTTTTCTTTTTCTTCTTATTTCTTTAACCTTATCTTTTTAAGTCTATTTCTTTTTCTAATCTCAAATATTCTCTCTCTCTTCACCATCCATGGACGGAATCTCTCTCCATTGTAACTCCATGGCCGGAGCTCACAAGCTTGATGCGGAGAAAATGATTTGCCATGGACGGTATCTTGATGCGGTCTTGGGTCTTGGTTTGGCGGAGTTTCCTTTGAGGGTTTTCACGTGGGAGGCTCGTTGGTGGAGGTAGCTGCACACCTATTCCTGATCTGCCATGGACGAGCCACCCCAAGGCTTATCTCCTCCGCCTACGGCTTCACATGTGGTCCGATTTTCCTCTCATTTTTCAATTGCAAAACTTTGTTCCTCTTGTTCTGGGTTTTTTTTGTTTTTGTTTTTTGGAGAGAATGTGGAGTTGTTTGATTTTATGGGTTTTTTGTGTGTTTGTTTCCCAAGAAAATTTCTAGGTTTATGGGTTGCTAGAGATTGGGTTGGTTACTGTGTTTATGGGTTTGTTTCTCCGGTTTATTTATGGTTTGGTTTCTTGGATTTATTTTTTGTTTTTCTGGATTTGATGGAGATTGGATTTGGTTGCTGGATTTGGATTTGGGGTTTGCTAGAGATTGGTTTGGTTGCTTCTTGGACTTGGGAAGAACATGAAGAATATTTCTTGTTAGTATTTAATTTAATTTTTTCTTCTTTTTGTTTGTGTTCTTCTTATATGAGTTTGAGTTCTTGGTAGTTGGGTTTGTGTTATTGTGATTTGAGTTCTTGGTTGTTGGGTTCGTGTTCTTGTGATGGGTGAGTTCTTGGTTTGTGTTCTTGTGATTTAAGTTCTTGGTTGCTGGGTTTGTGTTCTTGTGATGGGTTTGAGTTCTTGGTTGCTGGGTTTGGTTTGTAAAGAACACGAAGAACAAGCTGAAGAACATGAACAACATTATGAAAAAAAAAAAAATTTAATTAAATTTTTTAATTAAATTAAATTTAAGGTTTTTCTTTAAATTTTTTTAAAAATTTTTTCTGAGGTGGCTTTTAAAAAAAAAATTGAAATGCTGATTTGGCATTTAAAAAAGGCTAAATAAAATATTTTATTATTATTTTAATAGCCACGTCAGCATTTAATGTGCCAACAAGGCACTCCGTTTGCTACATCAGATTTTTCTGTTAGTGGGTTGACGGTAGGGACCAAAATAGAATCGATTTTCTGAGTTTAAGGACTAACCTAGGAGCAAAATCAGTTTAGGAACCAAATCGAGAAATGACCCAAAATGTGGGGACCAAAAGTGCATTTACGCCATTAATTATCTTATAATAAGTTTGCTCTATAAAGCAGGCACACAATATATTTTCTTCACTAGAATCTATTTTCTATGTGAAGCTTCACAAAAGATTTGACCAAATTCCTTAAAAATAAGAACCTTTCACTGCGCACTAGTTTTCATAAAAAATCAAAATTAAAATAATTTAAAATGAATAATAAAACTTATTTTAAATTTCTTCAAACTTTTAATTATTGGGTTTTAATTGAAATGATATTTTAATCTGTTGAAAGTTTGCAATAAATTTTCACTTTAAATATAGTGTGTTAACAATATTATGATTGTTCGAAATACTATCAATTTACAACTCATTTACTTAACATAATTCTCCCTCTCGTGGAGCTCTCCCTCTCGTACTAGTGCGAGTACTTCCTCCCTTGGCTGTGTGCGAAGGGTAATTGTCCGGTGGTATACAAGGCAGAATGGAGGATGCTGTGTGTGATAGGCTTGACAAGATGAAGTTGACTACTGAAGAGGAAGAAACTATAGCCATCTCGGATGATGGAAGATTGGAAGCTATTGAAAGTTGCACTCTGAGTTTGATTGGAAAGTTCCTCACATGTAAGTCGTTTAACAAAGTAGTAGCGAAGAATACGATTAGGCGAGCGTGGGGATTGAATGAATCAATGCAGATTCTTGAAGTAGGGCCAAATCTCTTCCAATTCAAATTTCAATCAGAGTTTGATTTGGATAGGATCTTGAGAGGAGGCCTTTGGTCCTTTGATAATCAGCTACTATTACTTCAGAGGTGGAAGAAGGGTATGACCGTGGGAAATATTCGATTGGAGTTGGCATCCCTCGGGGTTCAAATATGGGATTCACCATTTGATATGGTTTCCCCTCAAGTTGCAAGGGAAGTGGGAAGTCGTCTGGGTGAGGTTGAGGAGGTGGAATGGAAGAAACGGAAAGATGATATCAGTATGTTTATGAGAGTCCGGGTAGCCTTACCAATTTCAAAACCAATTCAAAGGGGAGGGTTTATTGCTGGATCGGATGGTATTAAAACGTGGGTGTCTTTTAAGTATGAGAGATTGCCCATCTTTTGTCACTACTGTGGAATTTTAGGTCATGATTTGAGGCACTGTGCAGCCCATTATGCAGTGGAGAAAAAGGGAGACCGAATTGGGTATCAATATGGCGATTTTCTCAAGGCTGTGGGTGGTCGTCCAAGCGCATCATCTTTTAAAGTCTCAGGTCAAATGGCAGGTACGGAGGAGGAAACAGGTTATGCAGCAGAGAAGAGATCGAATCAAGAAGTGCAGGGTGTTCCGATGAGCACAACGGCGGTGGCGGCAAGCATGGGTGACGTTGGAAACCCTAGCAACGTGATTAACACTGAGGCCATGATTCCTGGAACAGCTGCTGAAATCACGCTCAGTATTAATGAGCGTAATCACTCCCATGCAAACGTGAAGGGCTCAAACTCAGTTAATGAGGAAACGGGTAAGGAAGATAAGGAGCATGGACAGGTCAGCACGGATTTAAAGGGAGAGGATGAGAACGTGGGAGCTAATTCCAAATCCACTGAGGATGATTTGGTGGATGTTATGATACAAACTCAAGGGCAGGGGCTGGGCATGTCTATCTTAAGTCCAGATATGAGTGGGCCTCATAATGTTAAGCCCAAAGGTACTTGGACTCGTATAAACAGAATGGACTTTGGTTTAGGAGGCTTTAGCAAGGCTATTATGCTACCTGGATTGGGAAAGAGAGAGTCACGTGAAGCACATGAAGGGCAGGTTGATGAGCAGAACTGTAAGAAAGGAAAATTGAATAGTGATGAGGAAAGCAATGACCATGGATCGGCGGGGGTGGAGAGCCACCCTTGCCGGGAGCAATGAGGCTATTAAGCTGGAACTGTCAAGGGCTTGGGAACCCTTGGACAGGTCGAAGCCTTCGCAAGATTGTAAGGGAGCAAGTTCCCACAGTATGTTTCTTGAGGGAGACTAGACTTGATAAGGAAGGTTTTGAAAAGCTGTATGGAAACTTACTGTTTCAGAATAAGATTATAGTTAAACATCCGGATTCTGGGGGAGGATTGGCCTTTTTGTGGAAGAATGATGTGACTTTGGAGGTTATTAATTTCACTGCTAACCATGTATTAGCTAAAGTAACTGAAGAGGATGGCTTTGTCTGGTACCTGACTGGGTTTTATGGGTGGCCGAATGCACAACAGAAGGAAAATTCATGAAGACTGTTAAAATATTTACAAACATTTGCTATGGGTCCATGGGTGGTGATTGGAGATTTTAATGCCTATTTACATGCATCTGAGAAGAAGAGTGCAAGATAGCCGCAATTTTCACAGATTGAAGCATTTAGGGAGGCTTTGAGCTATTGTCAACTGCATGACCTTGGTTTTAAGGGATATCCCTACACTTGGAGTAATAAGAGGCCTGGGGAAGCTAATACTAAGATTCGGCTTGATAGGGGGGTTGCTAATAAAGAATGGACTAACAGATTTCAGTTGAGTAGAGTTGTGCATTTGTCATCTCATGCATCGGATCACCTTCCACTTTTATTGCATATTCAATCCTTTTCACAACCAAGGCAGCACCGTGGGAGAAGTTTCAGGTTTGAGGAGTCATGGTTGCTTCGAGCTGAATGTGCAAATGTTATTCAGGAGGCATGGGAGAATGCAGGTGTGGATAGGGATGGGTTGGCTGCTGTACAGGAAAAAATAAAGGCTTGTGGGGTGGACCTTATGGCCTGGGTTCATCAATAACTGACCTGGATACGGTGGCCATCAAGGAAACTCAGAAGCAGCTGGACAGGTTGAATGAGGCCGAACTTACTGAAGCTTCCAAAGCTGAATTTTTGAGTTTGAGCAAAAAGATGGATGAACTTCTACAACAGCAAGAAATATACTAGGCCCAACGGTCTAGAATAAATTGGCTAAAACATGGTGATAGGAATACAAATTTTTTTCATGCCAAAGCATCACAAAGAAGAAGGAAAAATTATATAAGAGGCATTTGGAATTCACATGGGCAGTGGGTGGAGAATTTGGAGGAGGTGGTTCAGGTAGCCTCAGATTACTTTGATAACCTTTTTCAGGCAGGTGTGGGAGATAAGATGGAGGAGTGTTTGGATGCAGTGGAGAGTAGGGTGACCGATGACATGCGGGAATTTTTGTCCACTCAATTTACTGCTGAAGAAGTGCAGGTGGCCTTGTTTCAAATGGGACCAACAAAAGCTCCAAGACCTGATGGTATGAATGCCCTTTTTTATCAAAAATTCTGGCATATTGTGGGTGATACTGTTGTCTTAGCTGTTTTGGATTTTTTAAATAATGGTAACATGCTCCCTGATATTAATCATACAAATATTGTGCTTATTCCTAAAGTACAAAATCCGGAGAGAATGTCTGAGTTTAGGCCTATAAGTTTATGTAATGTTATTTACAAAAGCATTTCCAAGGTTTTGGCAAACAGATTGAAACAGGTACTGCCTTAGATTATATCATCCACACAAAGTTCTTTTGTACCGGGCCGACTAATCACTGATAATGTGTTGGTGGCCTATGAGACACTTCATACAATGCATGCCAGAAAAAAGGGGAAAAAGGGCTCTGTGGCATTGAAGCTTGATATCAGCAAGGCCTATGATCGGGTTGAGTGGCACTTCTTGCAAAGTATTATGGAGAAGATGGGGTTCCCAGCTGGTTGGATAGAGAGGGTGATAAGCTGTGTTACAACACCATCCTTTTCTATTCTGGTGAATGGGAAACCTTACGGTATGATTTAGCCATCTAGAGGTATCCGTCAGGGAGATCCGATATCACCATACTTATTTCTATTGTGTGCTGAAGGCCTTACTGCTTTGTTAAAAAAAGTAGAATCAGAAGGGAGGATTAAGGGAGTTTCAATTTGTAGAGGAGCACCAAAGATCACTAATCTTATGTTTGCAGATGATTCATTACTGTTTTGCCAGGCAACTTGGACTGAAGGAGAAACCATAGCAGAAATCCTCCAAACTTATGCGAGAGCTTCTGGGCAAAGTATCAATTTGGAAAAATCTTCAGCTTATTTCAGTAGTAATACTTCGGAAAGGTAGAAGGGCCAGATTTTGGAGATTTTGGGAGTAAAGGAGGTGGATCGATTTGTAAACTATTTGGGCCTACCAACTTTGATTGGTCGGGCTAAGTACAACACATTCTTATACTTGAAGGACAGAGTTTGGAAGAAGCTCCAAGGATGGAAGGGCATGTTGTTGTCTAGGGCGGGCAAGGAAATCCTCATCAAGGTTGTGGCTCAGTCCATACCCACATACACTATGAGTGTATTTCAAATCCCTTTGAAATTGTGCACTGAATTAGAAGCGCTATGTGCAAGATTTTGGTGGGGTCAAGTTGGCAATGAACGAAAAATTCATTGGAAGAGTTGGGATAAGTTAACGGCTTTAAAGAAAGAGGGTGGAATGGGATTTCGAGATTTGAGAGCTTTTAATTTGGCTATGTTGGCCAAGCAAGGGTGGAGGATGGTTCAAGGCAATGATTCGCTGCTTTATCGATGCTTTAAGGCAAGGTACTTTCCGAGATCATCATTCCTAGAGGCTAAAGAATCCCCTAATTGCTCATATGTGTGGAGGAGTTTGATGGCGGCACAACCAATTATTCAAGCCGGTCACTGTTGGAGGGTTGGGAATGGACATTCAATCAATGCTGTGAAGGATAGGTGGCTGCCTAACTTCCCAACAAACAAAGTCCTTAATTCAGTTCAGGGAAATTGGGGTGAGTTGATAGTGGCAGATTTGATTAATCCGGAGCTGAACATATGGAAATTTGAGGATATCAGGGCCATATTTCATACGGATGAAGCTGAAGCCATATGCCAAATTCCCTTGAGCCGAAGAAATGTACCTGACTCTGTTTTTTGGCTGCATAATTCAAGGGGTCTGTTCAGTGTTAAGTCCGCATATCATGTGGCGAGGAGGCTCTTAACTGAAGCTAACCGAGGTGGAACATCGTCGGAGGGTGCTGCAAAAAATATCTGGACTGCAATATGGAAGCTTCGGCTCCCAAACAAAATAAAAGTTTTTGCCTGGAGAGCGTGCCATGAGATCCTCCCAACTGCGGCGAATCTGACCAGAAGAAAGGTGCTTAATGATGATAAATGCTTGGTTTGTACAAGGGAAACGGAGTCCACTATTCATGCCCTTTGGGATTATGCAGCGGTCCAAGATATTTGGGCTGCAAGTTCTTGAAAGTTGCAGAAAGCTAGACACGGCCAGACTAATATGATCCACCTGATGGAGGAGTTGTTGGAGCGTCTTAATCAAGATGAGCTTGAGTTATTTTGGACCCAAGCATGGATTTTTTGGAACCAGCGTAACTGCTTGCTGCATGGAGGACAACTGAAGGTACCAAGTAGCTTGACTAATCGGGCTGAGGAGTATATCACAGAGTTCAGAATCGCGCAAACCCGGTTGGACGTACAGCGAACACAACAACCAAATGGAGATATATGGCAGCCACCACCACCAGAAGAGTTCAAATTGAATTTTGATGCAGCTGTGTTTTCGGATTCAGGCAGAACAGGCTATGGTGCAATTATTCGAAATGAAAAAGGAGAGGTAATGGCTGCTATGACTGCTAGTGGTCCGATGGTGCGCACAAGTGATGAAGCAGAATTTCTTGCTTGCCAAAGAGCCATAGAATTTGCAGTGGATGCTGGATTTTCGAGGTTGATAGTTGAAGGGGACAACATCAATGTTATTCATGCTATCTCTTCTTCTTTGGAAAACACTTCTCCATTTGGCAATGTTGTGGATGACATTCGACATTTGTTGCGGAGTTTGCAATGGGTTAGTGTTTGCTGTATTAGGAGGGGTGGGAATCAAGTAGGGGTGGGAATCAAGTAGCACATGTGTTTTGGCCCAATATGCTAAAAATACTTTAGTTGAGGATGTTTACTGGATGGAGGACTCTCCCCCACCAGCAGTTGATGCCTTGTATCGTGATCTTTCACTACTTTAATTGAATGAACATTCCCCTTTCAAAAAAAAAAAAAAAAAACAATATTAATTACTTATGGTGCACCAAATGGTGAAAGCACATCCTGCATCATGTAATATTATATCATGGTAGCACAAGCACGACATATAATATCCAATTTTTATTATTGAAATTGTTGAAAATTGATTCAAATTTTTTTTTGGACTTAGTTACCTGTTTAGTTTTTCTTTGCGTTGAAGGAAAATCTATTTATTGTCAAAGAAATAACTAATACTTCTTGTCTATCAAGAAATAAGATTTAAAGTCTCACAATTATGCAATATAGTAAAGAGTTTGATGGTTTTGATCTAATGAACCTCTCATTTTAAGAAAGGGAAAAACTCTTAAAAGAACAATTCTCCAGAGAAAAAGGGAAGATTCTTAAAAGAAGGGTTCTACTCTTTTTTCCTTTTTTTCGGGGGAGGGGGTGGGTGGGGCGGGGGCGAGAATTCTCAATGAACCAATTTTAGCGCTTCAAGGGCACATAAAATAACACTCATTTTATATGGTAACTCTCCCTCAATGAGAAATCTACAAGAAATCCTCCTACAAAAATAACACTATAAGTCTATAAAAAAAGCTTATAGGCTTAAAGAAATCTACAAGAAATCCTCCTACAACTCCCCTTCACCCTTCTATTTCATCTTCGACTAAGGCTACTTTGCAGCCTTGTGTTTTGGAATGATCATTATTTGTTGAACTTAGGCTACATAATCAATATGACATTTTCATCAAGAATCATATCAGATTTTGCGGGTCTATGCACTTGATCCTTCCTCTAGCTATGGAATGTGTTCATATGTTGTTTGAAAACTCAACAATCCAAATTCAAATAAAGCAAATGTGCAAAGCTAGTAATCATTGGTGCATTTTATCAAACAGATGGAGTGTAGAAGGAATGAACACAAGTTGTATAATCAAAAGGACATAAATTCCTAAATACTCAATACAAAAATCGTTCAAGATACATAATTCCATCAAAGACTAACCATAATCATCAAAGAGATCAACATGAGAATCAAAGGAATCAAAAGAAAAAAAAAATCATCAAGAAGGCAGAAAATTTCATGGGCCAAAAAAATCTAGGAATTTCAAGAGATCAATCAAATTGAGTGACTAAGCCTATCAATTTGATCTTCTATTTATAATTTTACACAGATTCAGTAAAGTATCAACATTAAATTCATGAAAATACATAATTACACAAGTCAGGTGAAAAAAAAAAAAAAAAAAAAAAAAAAAACTAAGAATAAAGAAGAGAAATAGAGAAAATAAAAAACTTGTATCTCCAGTCCCCATAGTTAGGAAATAAAAAAAGTAAAAATAAAAATAAAGCTCCGATCGACTTTTCTAGAGTTATTGTAGAAGATGACGAAAAGAAAAAGTAAAAGTTGATATATCTTGGGGAAAAAAATTACTTACGGGTTTAGGGTCCGTTTGGTTGAGAGGATGGAAAAGTGGGAGGATAGAAAATTGTGGGAGGATAGAAAAGATTTAGTTTTCCCTCATTTGTGTTTGGTTTGAGGGGTGGAAAAATTGAGGGATGGAAAACTTTTTGTTTAGTTGAGATAAAAAATGAGAGGATGAAAAATAAAGTTGATATAAATTTACCATTATGTCCTACAAATATATAAACAAAAAGTAACACATTTATTATAAAAAAAAATTTGTATGGACACTTTAATTTTTTTATTTATTTATAAAATAAGCAAATGCTAAAAGGATATTAAAAAAAAAAGATAAAAACAAACAAAAAGAACCAATGTCTATTGTGCAAAAAAAAAAAAACGGAAAGACAAAAGTAGAAAAAGACAAAAAGTTGGCCATTGGATGGAGAATGGCAATTTTGTCCAACTCACTCTTCCTCCTTTTCTCTCCCATTTTCTCTCCATTTTGGAGAGATTGAATTGTGGTGGGCCCAGAGAGAAAACAGTTGAGCCCCACCACTTTTCTCTCCCCATCCCCCTCTCAACCAAATACCCTTCCCACTCTTTTTTCTCCTATTTTCCACTATTTTTTTTCCATCCTCCCTGAAATCCACCCAACCAAACATACCCTAAGAGAAAAGGAAGAAGAGGAAGATTAACAAAGCCCATGGAATGGTTGAAGCAGAAACTGAAGAAGTGTGAGGTTTTTAAATTTTTTTCTTAAATTTTATGGGAGAGATTGTTTTTAAAATAGTGGAGATGCGGATTGTAAAAAATATTGGCGGGTTAGGTTTTTTTTTAGCTTTCACACGGATTGATAACCTGGCATTTCACAGAGCCATTGGATGGCTTTAGGCATGGCAATTTTTACCTGACCCGTGGGTACCCAACCCAACCCGTGAAACAGTAGGGTCGGGTTTGGATTTTTAAAATAAAACTCAAAGCAAGTTCAGGTTGGGTGTGGGTTTTTCTGATACCCGCCCCGAACCCGACCTATTTAAATGTAATTTACCAAAAAAAAACCCATAAATATATAAACTTATTCTAACCTAATTTCCTAAGTCCTAACCCTACTCTTAAACTCTCCTTAGCAGTCGCCCCTCATCTCCTCGCCTCTCAAACTTATTCATTAGACCCTATCTCTCCCTCACAGCTTCCATGGCTTGACCTTGATCACCTTAGTGTCGCTGCCACCATGGTTTTGCTCGTAAAGCCCTTTCCAATCTCACCTAATATTGCTCTCTTTATTTGCTTTGCACTGAGGTTAGCCACGGCTGAACCACAATGGACCACAACCGCCACCAGTGATAGTGGTGGTTTACGACAATGGTTTATTCACTTTCTTCTTCTGTTTTTTTCTCTTGGGTTTGGGGATTTAGATTTGGTTTTTAAGATTTGATGTTGTTGCTTGCATGTGCTTTGGTTTGGATTTTGATTTCAAATGTATTTGGATTTTGTGAATCAATGGGTATGGTGGATTAAGTTTGAGATTTCCTTAGATTTCGTTGTTTGTGTTACTGTGGGTGTAAATTTATGATTTGGGGTTTGCTTCAATATGTTTGATATGCTTGGACCCAAACCTGACATGCTTGGACGGGGCCCATGGGGTGGGTATAAGAGTCAAAACAAAACCCGTTTATTAAACGGGCTGGGTTCGGGTAACGAGGGTAGGCCCACGAGGCGGGTTTGGGCTTAAAGAAACCCACCCCGAACCTGACCCATACCATTTCTAGATGGCTTAAACGGCTAAGATTTGTGCTATTGCACACCGTTCAATACCCTAAGTATTGCACGGGATCTCAATCCGTGATCTTCCATCTTCTTTTAGTAATGAAGTCTGAAAATGCTTGGGCTTGTTTTTTTAAAGCCAGAGTCTAAGCATATTTATAGGTGTAAACAACTTTATGATCATACATTCATACCTCTAGAGTCCACCCACTTCACCGATTGGTCCCACCTCTTGTAACTTTACGTGTTCCCCACTCACTAGTTTAATAAAACGATTTTCACCCCCACAATAGTTTTATAATAATTTCACAATAAAACTTAAGTAGTAAATTGTTATTCGTTTTAATCTGGACTCAATACTGATATCATTTATTTACCTATCAATAATATTTTACCCTTTAGGATCTATTACGTAAATATTGTGAAAATATTTGAAACATAGCATTACTCTTGTTTACAATATATTTCATAGGAGTTGAATTAGCAAGTTTTTATTGGTTCTTAATTGGGTCTACGATTATTATTATTATTATTATTTTTACATACTAATAACAACTTGCTACATTGGCACGATTGTGAATTTTTTGTGTGACTATAGACTTATATATTGAGTTTAATATTCACAAATCCGTGAATGAACCAAGCTGTATATAAATCGTTTGAGTTCGATTCAAGAAAATACTTATTTATGTCCGTTTATTTAGCAAATAAGTCAAGCTTAAGACTAAGTATAGCCGTGACTATTAAAAAAATCTAAGCTCAAATATAATAATGTGTTTGTGAAATAGTTTGTGAATATGAGACTCAATTTAAGTGTGTTTATATACACACACACACTTGGGATTGGATTGTGTAAGTTTGTAAATATGTTTATAAGATATGAGATTATTATTTAAAATTTATTAATAATATAAATAGTCCATGTCGAAGTAAAATTTATATATAATTTTTTAACAATCAAAGTTGATGAATAATTTTTATAAGTTCATAATAAAAAATCATTCTATCCAATTAACTCAAACAATACAACTTCAACTATTTTTTAGTTATCAATTATTAGTGTAGATTTGTAAAGAGGTAACAAATTTTCATTGTGATCGATTATATATGGGCCCAGAATAAGTTAATCGGGTAGTTTGAAAACAAACTCAAGTTTGTTCCACACGAAAATGAACCAACATTGAACATGCAATCTAGTTTAGTGATGAATTCGAGTTTGACTCATATTCAAAATTAAATTAAATAAACAATTCTGAACTTATAATACTCAACTCACTTACAACTTTACATACAAAACATCATTGGTTGGAGTGAAACCTAAAACTTTATTACAGTGATTTTTCTAAAATGTCTCTTACTTTATGTTAGAGGTGGCATGATTTTTGAATAAGAATCTTATTTGGCTTTTTTTAAAAAAGAAAAAAAAAAGAAAAAAAAAGCCTATTATAAGAAATTGAATTTCTATTTTTAGAATATTTATTTTATTTTTAAGTCTGTTAAAAGAAAGTATCACTTATTATAGAAGGGAGAGAGTACAAGTACAATAATTACCCTTCTTTGTAATTACTCATTTATAAGGATAGGATTTGTGTTAATTTTCATGAATGTATTTATGCATATTGACTTAGATATTAGACTTCCATGGCCAAATTTAATACCATTTAATTACAAAAATTTTAATAGATATTTGCGATATTGAATAGTTGTCCATATAATAAATTCTGAAAATTCATGGTAACTGTTTACACAGATATTTGATTTTTATTAATGAGATGGATTTTAAAAAGAAGTGTAGGGAGGATGAAATCTACGGGAGCCTAATCAACCCCAAGACTTCCAAGAGAAAATACTTATAATAATTTAATCATTCACTTTCACTGTTCACTTTACTTGCAAATTCATGTTCATTTCGTGGAACCCTATGGTAATGTTACTATTGTTGTTGCTGTATTGTCCATATATAGAATTTGATCAACATATTGCCTAGGGTTGAAGAAGTCATCTGTGCGTTGCAAATTGAGATTTTTTTTTTTTTTTTGCAGAAATTATTAGTGTTTAACTGTTTTCTTGCTTACTTTGTTAAAGAGGGTCCAACAAAAGCCATCCAAATCCATTTTTTTGTCCCAATTTATAGCCGAAGTAATCACTTTGACTTATGAAAAAGAAGAGAGTAATTGGGAGACCATTTGTAAATTTAAGAAAGTGATGGGTGTGAAAATTGTGTCCTCATGCGTAGGTCCCAAGACAGGAAAAATATCATGGCTTGAGCTGCAAGAGCAGGCCCTTCCACTAGGCCAATTAGGCAATGGCCTTAGGCCCCCTAGTGGAAGGAGGGCTCAAAATTTTGGAAAAAAATGGGTAGCATATATATAGCCTGAAAAATTAAACTTTGCCCCAACATATCATCAAATTATTTTTGGCCTCTAATGAATCTCGAAAAAAAAAAAAATGAAGAAGTAAATAAAATTTGCTCCGTCCTTTCGACCCAAGAACAAGAAGAAAATCCTCTAGTCTAAACTAAATTAGTTGTCCCAAAAATAAAGTCATTTAACCTCTAGACAAACCAACATTAACTATAAGCTCTGCCTTAGCCATTACAAACCAACATTAACCAACACAAAACAATTACAAATCAAAATCCCAAAATTTTTTACCCATACCGTTTCTCTCTCTGTCTTGCTCTCTTAGCTCTGCCTTAGCCATTTGCATAATCTCATTCTTCCTCTCCACTAATCACTACTGATCTAATTTGAATCCCTTCCTTTGGTGGCTTGCCATCACACCTCCACTTCTTCTCTGTCTGATCTATTTTCACACTAACACACTAGTAGAATTGGCTGAGGTATGGTCTTCTCCTCTGTAATATGAGTTTATTTTCCTCTCTCTTCTATGATCTAAGATCTGATATCTCTTTCTTTGACACACTCTCTCTGCTGCCGCTAGTCTTGACTCTTGTGTTTTGGGTTCATTGCTTTTTTCTTTAATGCAGTATTTTAAATATGGGTTGTGGTTGACATTGCTGTTAATAAGACTTGTGGGCTGGCATTTTGGTTTTACTTTTACTGTATATATTTTTTAAACTTGGGTTTTATTTTAATTTTTTATGGGATGTGTTTTATTTTTATTCCAAATCCTACGTTTTGGACATTTTAGTTGTGTATTTCTGCAACAAAAGACTTCAATCCAGAAAAAAAAAAAAAAAAAAAAAACATTGGAACACGTGTAACTAAAAGAAAAAAAAACAAAAGGAAATAATAATACTAAAGGATTATAAATTAAAAAAAAATGAAAAAACAAAAAGAAAAATTATCCCTTTTGCATCTCAAAAAAGAGATGTTAGAAAAACTTAAATACAAAAATTTAATTAGATATTTTGTGTCTTTTAAGAAAAACAAATTTTAAATGAATATATTATGATATAAAAATACTAAATTTATTAATACCTAAATATAAAAAATGCCATTTTTAATTGTTCGTCTAAGGCCCAAAAATGTCTAGGGCCGGCCCTGTGCAAGAGTATGCTGATACCCAAGTGAATCAAGGATGGCTAATGACCGAGTTTGGGTCAGGCATACCTAAACTTGACCCAAAACTTTTACTTATAGATACTCGAATTTTAATACCCATTAAGTACCCATACCTGATTTTTTATCCATGGATATTCATACTTGACTCAAACCCAATTTTTTTGAGGTTTATTTATTTATAATAATTTTAGAATAATAGTCGTATCTCATAGAGACCACACTGTGTTTGACTACTAAGAACTATTGTTCCCCAGAGAGTTCTACGGTAAATTAATGGCACTACTTTGCTAATCATCAAAGTAGTACACTGTTATATTATTGTTCATGGTTCTACTCAGGGCCGGCTCAACAACTTTTGGGGCTTTAGGCGAAAATTTTAAATGGGGCATTTTTATAATTAAATATTAATCAAATAATATATATATTGAATTTTTTTATTTAAAATTTATTTTTCTTGCTTTTTGAGATGCAAAATTACTAATTAAGTTTTTGTATTTAAGTTCCTCTAACATTTCTTTTTCAAATTTTCTCTTTTTTAGAAGTTTTTCATATCCGGATAAATATTTTCTAGTAGACATTTATAATGAGAAAATATTTATAGATAAATAAAACACAATTTATAATTAAAAATGATAATTTAACTAAAAATAAAATTTAAAGTATAGAACAATAGAACTTGGTTATTGCAATTTTTCTAAAGCCGTGACCACTTTAAAGTTTAAACCTGCACAAATAAAAGTTAATTTAATACATGATTTAATAAATTAGTGTCACTATAATACAAATGAGTTGATATGATACACATCAAATTATTAATTGGTATAATAATTTATAATAATAGATAAAGTGTCCGATTATAAAAAAAAAAAAGAAAAAAAAAAGTGAAAAACCGTCCAGCCTGTTGTCCTCTACTCCTATCATCCTATGGCTAAGTTTTAAAGAAAAAACGTGTCCTATCATGGCAGAAAAGGGTCCAAAGAGGGGTAGAAAAGCTATCGTAGTTGCAAAAAATGTGTCCCATCCCATCAAACAATTGTGCAGTGAAAGTGTGAAACAAACAAAAAATATATATAATTTAAGTGAAATAAATTGAAGTTTAGAAGACCATGAGTCTTCATTTTCGGAAAGACAAAGAGAAAGAGGGGAAGAACTGTAGAAGAATACCTGTGACTGGTAGACTAATACGCTGGAGCCTGGAATCAACAAAGAAAAATTTCAAGCTAGACTGACTGACTGAGTTTATGGAAAAAAATCAAGAATCAATATGAAGATGAAGAAAAGAAAGGTAAGACCGTAAGAATATAGATGGAGAGGTAGAGAGATAGAAAGATGAGAGGTTTTTCTTTTGTTTTTAAAATTTATAATCTCTATTTTAACATAGTTTAAGACAATTACTTTGTATTATTAATGAATTTGTTTGCTATTGATTTTGATTTTAGCATATTTCAAGAATGAGTTAATAAATTTGTCTCCTAAAATTTAATTTTGTTAGCTAAAGTTTGACTATTTTTGTTTTTTCCCTTTTAATCTTTTGCATTTTAGGATACAATGTGGCCTTTTTAATGCATTTTATTGACCAATAAAAGTGCTTAAAATTTTTTTTAATTAAAATATATAGATAAATATATTATATATATATAATTTTCTTTTACAAGTGGGGGCCTTCTTTTATTTGGGGGCCTTAGGATTGCATCAATTGCATCACCTATTGAGCCAGCCCTGATTCTACTATCAAATGGAGTCACTAATCGAAAGAACTAATGCCATTGTGTCTTGAAAATAAATAAGTGAAAAGAAAAGGATTTATAGCATATCATATAGTTAAAGAATGAAATAGTGTCATCTTGATGAAACTTTGACATGTATCAGATTTTAAATGTTCTATGAAACTGAATGGTGTGGGTTTATTTCGATTGGACATTCAAATATTTAGCTAAAAGATGCAACAAAATACAATATGATGCCTATATAACTCTCTTCATTCTTTTCTTTGTTACCTTCTTTTCTCTCATTCCACTGACACTTTCTCGTATATAGTTCAGAGATATATACTGTGGACATGTACATGAGTTTTGTGTTTTGACCCGAGGAGGTTTTTTCTTGTGACTGTGATGTTTGGTCAAAATAAAAGATGAGCCAAACATCAATTTGATCTAACATCAACCAGTGACTTGTAGGTGTAGTGGGTGTACTGGTTTGGGTAGCATATAGAGACTATTGAGAGTATTTTGAAACAAGAATTGCGAAAGTAGTCACTTAAAGCATTCACATCAGTCTCACCAATTTAATATTTCAGCAAAAATTTATCTAAACTCAACCAAAACAAGCGTACATCAGCCTCACTAAATTAACTAAATTTTTTAAAGAGGATAGTCTCATCACTACATGTAGTGAACCTCTATCCTCACTACATTAAATTTCAATGTTAATAAAGTTTTGAGGTTGATGTATGTGTATGAGAATAATAGATAGCTAAACGAGAAAAAGTAGAGTTTTTTGGATTAGTTTAGCTAAATATTTGAAAAGACTGATGTGAATACTCTTACATGGTTGAGAGTCTTGAGATCATCTATTCTTCAAGTGTTGGAAAAAATTTTAACGAAAAAAAGTGAAAAAGTGTGAAAATAGAAAATATTTAGTTTTCCTTTGTGTGTATTTGGTTGGAAGAGTGGAAAAGTGGGAGGGATGAAAAAAATTTTGTTTGGTTGAGGAGAAAAATGGGAAGATAGAAAATGTAATTTATATAAATTTACTCTTATATCCTTATTACATAACATGTAAGAAATAATTTACTTGTACTCATTAAATAAAATAAAAATTAACACATCATATATATAAATTTATATTATTTTTCTTTGTTATTATATATATATATATATATATATATATATATAGACATATTGCTGCAAAACAAAAAAAAACTGGGCAGCAAAAAAAATCTGGAAAGCAGAGAGAGTAACGAAAACTAGAGGAGAAAACCAAAAAAAGAAAGAAAAGAAAAGATGAGATGAATTACTGTTGAGTTGTGCAGATGAGAGTGAAGAGGAGATACAAACATAATAAGGAAGACATAAAGGTGTAGACTCTAGATCGTGTGGGGAAAGTGGGTGGGATAGGTGAGATTCTTGAGAAGCATTAAAATTTGGGGGCAATTTTGTCATTGTGCTGCAACAAGAGTTTTCACTCTTGTTTTCTCTCCAATTTGGAGAGATGAATTTTTGGTGGGCCAGAGGGGAAATTTAGGGGTGTCAATTCGGGTTAGCGTGTTGGGTTCGTGTCGTGTCAAGGTAGGGGTATTCGACTAAATGGCTCAACCCTAACCCGACCTGTTTAATAATCGTGTCATGATCTTTCAACCCTAACCCGACCTGTTAATAAGGCGGGTTGACCTGACCCAACTCATTTAACCTGCATAATATTAAATATAACATCCATCTAGAAATAATTTTTTTTTACATCCAAAAGCAGTGCATGCACTTCAAGTCTTCAACCCACGTTCAAAAAAATATAGTTCAACAAAAATATAACATTCATCTAGAAATAAGTTCTTTACACTCCAAAATAAATGCATACACTTCAACCCAAATTCAAAATAACATAGTTTAACAAAAATAAAATAACATAGTTCAACAAAAATATAATATCCTTGGAACTCGCCAAATGCTAAGTATCAATATTGAAAGAATTGGAGCAAATAGTAGGCTAATCCCGACTATGACTACGATTATCATCCATAGATTCTAGTTTATAAACTATCTCAATAAACCCACTTGCAAGACATGCAAATGGTGTCCAACACTAATACAAACACCAAAAAAAAAACACACGGCACAAGACAAAAGCTACAACCGTGGTTTTAATCAACAATTAATATATCTCATATATTAATAACAGCACATGGATTCAAAGTATATAGAACAAAAACATTATGCAAAAAAAATTATTGTAGAATTTTGAAACACCAAGAAAACAGTTTTCTTTAATTCTAAAACTCACTAAACAAATGAGAGAGAGAGAGAGAGAGAGAGAGAGAGAGAGAGAGAGAGAGAGAGAGAGCAATAACCGGTTTGAAACTTTGAGTTTGAGAATTGGACGTGAGACTATAAGATAGTAAAGTGAGTAGTACGACTGAAATTTAAAAAAAAAAAAAGAAAAAAAAAAGATATTTATAAGAAGGTTTAGAGATTTAGGGTTTGTAGGGTTTAGAGATCTAGGGTTTGTAAAGTTTTAATTTCCAATTATATCCCTTGTAAGTTTTTGTAATTACTCACTTTTCTTTTTAAATTTAAAATATATGTTGGATATAAAAGGTATTTGACAAATCTAAAATAAAATGAATATTTATTTGTTATACGAGTTAAACGGGTTGTGTTAAGTGATTCATTTTGGGTTGACACAAATAAATTGACGTGTTAAACGTGTCTATTGCGGGTTATGTAGGTTGACCCGCTTATGACACGTTTCTTATCGTGTCACTTTCGGGTTGACCCGTTTATGACCCAAACCCATTAAGACCCAACCCTAACCCGCAAAAATCCGTGTTGAGTTCGTGTTGTATTCGCGGGTTGGGTTGAACATTGACACCCCTAGGGAAAATGCTTGGACCCCACCAAAAAATTTCCATAATTTCTCTCTTTACCAAACAACACATAAACCCATTTTCTCTATTTTATTTTCCATCCTCCCTATTCCACCTCCAACTAAACATACCCAAATCTATGGTAGTCATGGGAATTACAAGTTGCCAAGGTTGTCAATTAAGAAAGGTAAAGTGTTTAGGGAACTTTCTAACTGGAAAAATTTGTATTTTATTTTTATATGGGTTCTTGAAAAGAGTTGAATTTTTTTATTTAAACACTCACAAACTTTAGGGGGTAAAATTCAAATTTTGAAACGTCAGGGTGTAAAATCCAAGCACCCCTAAATTTTAGAGGGGTAAAATCCAAATTTTGAAACTTCAAAGTGTAGAATTCAAACACCCCCAAACTTTAGGGGTGTAATTTGCAATTTACCCTAAATTAAATTTCTTTCAATTAATCTTCTTTTAAACGACATAATTTTTAAAGAGGTTGCCACATGTCCATGATTCATTTCAATTGAATAAATAGCCTACAATCAAGCTAACATATTCCCCTTCCCCTACACTAACCATTTTGGTTTGCTGTGCTTATGCATGTGAATGATACTTGGAGAATAAATATGCTTATTGCTTTAAAGTGCATAAGGTGACATCTTTCCTCTCCTCTTCTGTTCCTTTTTATGTTGTAAGTATATATTCACATGCTAGATACATGGTAAATAATACTCACATGCTGGCTATATATACTATATGCTTATTGCTTTAAAGTGCATAAGGTGACATCTTTCCTCTCCTCTCCTTTTCCTTTTTATGTTGTAAGTATATATTCACATGCTAGATACATAATAAATAATACTCACATGCTGGCTATATGTACTATTTATTGCAACGTAGTAAATAGTTTTCACATGATATTTATGTATATATTCACATGCTTTTTGAACATATTTTTCTCAAATAATATCACATGCTACTTACATATGTGAATAACATATTCTCATGTTATGTATATGTATTGCTTGTACAAAAACTCTTTAAAAAAAAAAAAAAAAAAAGCCTAGTATCTAATTTATTTTCCTAAAATGTGAATGTTGTGATTAAATTAAAATGAGGTATTATCATTTGGATAGGTGGTGTGGGTGCCTAACACCTTCCCCACTTGTAACCGAACTTCCAAGTTCAAGAATCTTTGGTTCGAGACTTTGGTTACCTTAATTAAAGTCAGTTTCTAGTTAATTAGTTAATTAAAAACAAATTAGATAAATATGTGACCAAGCAGTACCAACCTATATGATGAGTATTTTTAACATACCAAAGAAAATCTGTGAAGACATCAACACTATATTGTCATGGTATTGGTGGGGGCAACTATGGGATGAAAAGAAAGTACATTGGATGAGTTGGAGAAGGCTGTGTAATCCGAAGAAGATAGGAGGAATGGGGTTTCGTGATTTACATGTCTTTAACTTAGCCTTACTCGCAAAACAAGCATGGAAGTTGGTTCAGAAAAAGGATTCTCTGTTCTACTGTATCTACAAGGCTAGATATTTCCCAACCACAACATTCTTGGAGGCTGAGATGGGACACAATCCATCTTACGTTTGGTGCAGCCTGTTGTCGGCAAGGGAGATTGTATTGGCTGGGTCAAGGTGGCAGGTTAGAGACGGAAAAACCATAAAAGTGTCATCCCATGCATGGCTTACTCACCCCCCGAGGCTGAATGGAGATATACCTAAAGATATGCGCATACACGAGCTCATTAATCAGCAAACGAGGCAGTGGGAACGAGGAAAAGTGATTGCTCTGTTTGGTGTGGAAACTCGTCAAGAAATTTTGGTGATACCACTCACAAGGATGGAGGAAGAGGACATAGTAATATGGAAGGAGAATAAGGGGCAGAGTTTTTCGATCAAGTCTACGTATCTGGTGGCTCTAAGGGTAGTACAACAGCAAAGTGGTGAGAGCTCTCATACTCGGAGAAATGAAAAAGTCTGGAAGCTCATTTGGTCTATGAATGTACCCCCAAAAGTGAGGAACTTTGTGTGGCGTGCGTGCTTAAACATCCTACCAACCAGAGCCAATTTACAGAGGAGGAAAATTGCAATGGACCCACGGTGTGATTTTTGTAAACAACAGCTAGAGACAGTTGGCCATGTGCTTTGGGAATGCCCCTTTGCCTGTAATACATGGGCTTTAGTAAGGGGTAGACTGCAAAAATGTCCTAACGAGGCTACTGATATTTTCTTGCTACTTAGAGGACTTCAGGACAGGCTAGAATGTGGAGAAGTTAAGGTCTAGGCTGTCACCGCCTGGGCCCTTTGGAACGCGCGCAACAAGTACTACTTTGAAAAGGTGCAGCTGCAACCGAAAGTTATTGCTGATGGTGCTTTAACCTTGCTGTCAGAATACCAGAGATTGATGGAAGCTCAAACAAGGGATTGATCTTTTGAGTATTGTATTCCTTTTTGTTTTATTAGCCTGGATTCCCAGCTAAGCCCTATGGGCGGCTTAAAAGACTGGGATTGCATGATTTCGACTGGACGTTGGATCTAGTTCTCTATTTCTTTGTCATATTGTTAAGTATATTCAATAAAAATTCTATCGTTTCCATTTCAAAAAAAAAAAAAAAAAAAAAGTCTAATGGTTAGTGACGGCTCCTTCAAATAAAATAAGTAAAAAGACTCACACACACGTCACCCTAATAACACATACACACATCACCAAGCACTCAATGTGGAAGAACTTAGAGAGTAATGATTATTGTTGAAAAATAATAACTCACCGCAACTCTCCCCTCCACACGAGGATTTCCACATTGAGTACATCGATTCAAGCAAAGGCCTAATTTATCCAATTGATACCATGTCAAAATTTGTGATAGAGTGATAGGAAAAAAAGAAGAGAGAAAACATGAGAGTATGAGAGTTTTACGTGGTTTTGCCATATAGCCTATATTCACGGAACATGAGCTCAAAGGATGACATCTTTATTCACTTAATTCATAACACATTACAAGGAAACACATATTTATAATGAATTTACAAAATTTAAAAATGGAATACTAAAACTATCACAAATTTTATAACACTACAAATTAAGGTGTCAATGATTGTGCCTGATGAATTTTAACAATATAATAAATGATGCCATATTAGTTTGTAAAGATTATGTACTAAAATTTGTAATATCTTTAACATCACTCTTTGAAAATATGTCATTTTTCAATTTATTACATGAATATTTTAAATTTGATCAATATGGTTGATTGTTGGAACCTTTTCATTTACTCCCAAGCAATTCATGAAAATCATATTTAAGAAACACCCATCAGGCAACATTCAAAGAGTTGCAAACTTTCATACCTAAAAGAGTGGCAAACTTCCACGATCTGTTGGTTTGAACTTTGAACTTGAACAAAATTGAAAGTGAAACAGGCCCAACAACAACATTACACGAGGCACCCCATATAAACTAAAATACTTAATCAAGTGCAGAGTATGACGGTGGGCTAAGAAGTTCATATTTTGTAGACATTCGTAATAACACTTTGATGGATGGAACACAGTTAGTGGACAATAGCTATTGGACCAAAAAGGATTGAACGCCCAACTTTCTTATGGGATAACCGAACTAGGCTTCTAAGTTCTAGGGATGTGCAATTGGTGTGATGGAGTCAAGACTTTTGAGCCCAATTAATCAACCAATTCAGACTCCCTTGATGAAACAACAAAACTTGCTACTCACCAATTTTTTGTGTATCTAAGATCATTTTGAAGACGCTTCTTACTGGCAAAAGTGTTGGCTTCCAATCCGATGATCCAAACACTAGGAAAACCTAAAACTAAAAGGCTAAAACTTATTACACACATGTGATGTGTGTAACAAACAGTGCTCGACCTAAAAACCAATTAGCTATACGGCTATGTCTATGTCAGAGCATCCACAGCAGTTGAGCTAAAAATTTAGCTATTTGATACCACAAAAAGTTACTTTATCTATTTTACCTACACACATGCTTCAGCAGTAGATCTATTTTAGCTTTCAACACAATAAAATAATATATCTACTACAATAAAATAATATATCCACTACAATAAACAACAATCACAACCACCCGCAATCGCTACCGCTGCCACTACTGCCGCCGCCACGGACTCTTCCACCGCCAACGCCACCGCTGCCGTCACTGACTCTTCCGCCGCCGCCACATGATAGCAAATAATCGTCTAATGTTAACAAATGATTTTTTTAACCCTAAATTATACTTATACATTTTTTTTTTACTAAAACAATTTCTCAATCATCATGATAGCAAATAATCATCTAGTGTAACAATAATATTTTGTTTTAACCCCAAATTATATATATACAAATTTATCTTTTGATTAAATTTTTTTTTTTCAATCGTCATGATAGTCTATTATCGTCTAGTATAACAACATTATTTTAAAAAAAAAACCAAATTATATATATACAAATTATTGGTTGATTTTTCTTCTCTCTCTCATTATTTCATTTTAGTCTCTCTTTCTTCCTTCTCTCTTTTGTTCTGCTCTCTCCCCTTCAAACCCAAAACCCATGGTGGAACACCATCACCAAGCCACCATGGTCGGACCACTGTCACAGGCCATTGCAACCCACCACCATCACAGGCCAAACCTCCGTCTTCTCTCCGTGGGTGGATCTGTCGTTGGTCTCTCAAGTCCGGCTCTCTCCTCTAGCTCGTGGGTCTCTCAAGTCCACTTAGTTCGGTTATGGTTCATGGGTTGTGACTCTCTCAGTGATGGATTTTGGCCGTGGGTTTTGGTGATGTTTTGGCCGTGGGTTTTGCCGATGTTTTTTTTTTTTTTTTTTTTCTTCCTAGTAGTGGTGGGTTTGATGAGTGTGGGTGTGGTTGGGTTTGTGACTAATGTGGTGGTGGTGGGGGTTGCCGTGGTGGTGGAGGTGGTTGATATTGGTGGTGGTGGGTTTGATGAGTGTGGGAATGGTTGGATTTGTGACTGATGTGGTGGTGGTGGTGGTGGGGGTTGCCGTCGTCGGAGTTGGGTTTGTGGTGGCGGCGTGGGTCAGGGTGGCGGCGGCGTGAGAGGTCTGAAAGTTGAGAGAGAGAGAGTTGAGAGATTGTGAGAGTTTTGAGAAGAAAAGAAAAAGGAAAAAATAATATTTTAATCCGGCTGGAGGAATAAATTTTTTTTTTTTTTTAGCTCTTAGTTACAGTGCACATCCATAGATAGATGTGCACTGTAGCAATGAAGCTAAAAAAAATAGGTTTAACTCCACTGCTGTATGGTTATTTTTGTGTTTTGGTGGAGCTAAAATAGTTATATAGCTTTTTAGCTCCACTGCTACAAGTGCTCTCACAATGTGTAATAGCATTACAAAAAGGTCGGACTTACCCAGTTACCCTATGAAATCAAGCAATTATTTATTTATTATTATTCAATAGTTTTTTTTAATAATACTTATAAGGACAAAAAATATTACTAGTTAAACTAACTTGAACCCACTTTTATTATTCAATAGTTATGAAGGAGGGATTTAAACTTTAATGTTTCCATAGAAAATACTAAGAAGTATCTTTTTTTTTTTTTTTTTGGTATCAATTGAATTGCAAACTTTTGGAAAATCAAGCAAATTATGTAAACTATTATGTCATGAACATGCAATTACATACCTGTCATAGCCTTAATTTGATTCCCAACACCCCCCCCCCCCCCAAAAGTCCAGTTGAAACATTCGAAGCCAATGTCAAATAAGTGGGTAACATAATTCCATGTTTGAGTTTCAACATTTTACGTATTAAAATATCTTCATACAAATTCGTTTACTCTCTAAAATACCTATATCTTTTAGTTAAATAATTTTAAATTTAAAAACTTAAACTAGTTAAAAGAGTAATTTACTATTTTTTAGAAAGTTCCAAAGTTTTAGGCTTTTAAACTTTTATCAATTCTTACGTAGAGAAATATCTTAAAAATTTGGACACTATTTTTATCTAACTTTTAAACATTATTTCCCTAAATCTAAAATAAAAAATAAAAAAGACCCGAGCACAAAGCGATGAATGTAGTTATCTAATAAAGATAAGAAAGTATACATTTCCTCCTAAAACACGTATCTTTCCTCCCAACCAAAAATCATTATCATTGCTTTTTGACAAAGTAATTGCTAATTAAGATAAGACAAATAAGTGGTGATGGAGGGCTTGCTTTTGGCCTAACTTCTCTTTCTCCACTCGCTTACTTCTCCTAGATATTCAGAAGAGCATCAGAGGAAAAAATCCAAACAACACCAACACATCCCACCAAAAAAAAAAACCAAAACAATAACCATGGCAAGCAGAGGTGGTCCGAATCCGAATGGAGGGTGGGACTTTCGGAGTGGAGGCGGCATCTCTCCTGATGGAAATTGGAACTACAATTGGGGGACTGGTTCAGGCCCTGGTGGCACCACTTTTGGCTTTGGTTCTAGTGCAAGCTCTAGTCCTAATGGTGGTGGGTTTGGGTTTGGGTGGGGTAGCTCTACTTCAATTGGAGCTAGCAGGTTTGGGTTTGGTGCTGGCAGTGGTGGTGTTAATGGTGCTGCTAGTGCCAATTTTAACAGTGGATTCAGATTTGGATTTGGATTTGGATTTGGTGGAAGTATTAGGTACCCAACAGACCAAGTCAGGTCTAATGGGGTTCGTGACACTAACGTTTACAACAGGAACAATCATGCTGCCAATGGCAATGGAGCCGCTGGGAGCCGTTAGATATTAGTGGTGATTGTAGGTAAATTGTATTAGTATCATCATATATCATATAATAATGTCAATGTCATACTGTAATGTAAATGTAATTTTTCTTATTTGAATTGAAGCATGTACGTGATGTTAATTAAAAAAAGAAAGATGCGTATGGAATATGCCAATATGGAGTGGATGCCACTAGTTTTAGTCCATAAGACTTAATAAATTAATAATTAGCCAAGGTTAATGTGCATCAATTGTTACGAGTGCTTTAATTAAGTGTGAAATTCGTAGTCATTATTGTTTTTTTTTTTTTTTTTTTTTTTTTGAACTGGAAAATTCTACAACAAACTAGCTGCAAATAGAGGCTAAATTGAAAATAAATAAAGGATAAAATTTAGCTGATTGTAGCCTTACGCTACAACCTTACTCAATATCTTTTTATTGGTGGTGAATTTTGACAAATTTACCATTGAATTACATGTTCTTCTTATATTCTCCATGCTTGCAAAATTTCTAGAAAATTAAAGACCAATAGCTATGTCATCAATAAATTGTTTAAATTGCAAGTTTTTGTAATTTAAAATTATGTATAAAATATAAGCTTATAGATCATATACTAAATAATATATGATTGACACAAAATTTGACATACGTATTAAAAGCGTAAAGAACATGTAATTCAACGGTTAAATTTTCAAAATATATAGGGTATGTTTATTTTATTGAGTAAGGTTGTACTCTTAGGTTACAACAAATTTTCTAGCTAAACTTTGTTCATAAATAAATAAGTTCTTTCTCACTTGGAAAGTTCCATAAACCATAATTCTTGCTCACTGTTCTGCAAGAAAACAGCTGCAAATTAATCAAATCAACAGTAAAATAACTAGAAAAAAAAGGTTTTTAATCTAACTAATTAAGCAATTCAGTTCATAGTGGAACTGAATTAAACTAATTACGTAATTAACTGTTGAAAAAACTGGTTTTGCATCTCATACAAAACCCACAGCAGATACAACGGATCTACTTCATTCATGTGAAATAACATGGAATATCTAGAGTTTTAGAAACAAAGTATAGAAAGGTGTACCTTAATGCAGTGAAATTCAAAACAAAAGAAGATCGAACTTGGGAAGACCTTCAATCTTCACTCCAATTCCACTTGTGCCCAAGATATGTGGTCTCTCAATTAGTTATGTATGCACTTGTTCAAGAGAGAATGTATTTTGAGAAAACTATATTAATCTCTTTTAATCGTACGTACGTTTTTAATTGTCAAAAGCAGTTACTTTATTTAATAACTCTTATTAAATAAACAAATGATTATCTAATTGGGCTAGCCTTTTGGGCCAGCCCAATTGAGCTTTAGTGTGTGGCTTGGGATGGGACAAAAGGGACAAATAAAACTCTAACTCCAATGGGCTTCGAGCTTATCTGTCAACTCTTGACAAGCCTAAAGTTACCATTAATTATATTTAATACCACTATATAAATATAATTGCACTCTAGGCTTTATTAATAAAATTAAATCCCAAGACTTTATTATCTAAACAATTGACCCCTTCATGAAAATATTCGTAGTAATACAAAGTTATAATATATAACTGCCACTTTGGAAATTACTACCTCTTGATCATTGAGTACCCAGTTTAATCTTTTAAGTTATTCATATATATATTTATGAAATCAAATTTCATAAAATATAAAGTTTAGTAACTCTTTACTAAAGTGGTTAGGCCTAACATTCTGAATAACTAAACTCATTAAACTTATTTCAAGAAAATATTTTATATCTCTACAAAGAGACAATGAATTTCATCTTGAGAATATGTGTTCCTTTAGCACTACATGTGGCTGCCTAACATACTAAGGTTTTGATCATTGAATTAGATCTCACTCCTGATATATCAAAGCAACCTACATTTTATGATCAGGTTTACTATCCTCTCAGGATTAAGAGTTTATGTAAATTAAAGTCGTGAGATTTATTATTTAGTTGGCAGTCGTTAATAGAATAATTAATCTCACAGTGGTCCAATTCAATATGTTTTATACACTTAGGACACATCAACATATCAACTAGAAGTCTCCACTTCCATGATCAAGACAAACTATCTTAGTTGACACGTTATAGTCTTCACAGATGAAATGTTCAATTTCATCACCGACTACGAACTAAGATTTTGAGTTTACAAAGAACTTGTGATTTATATATTTTCTGTGATTAAATTACATAAATCACATACTATGCATCTCAAGGACTATATGATAATGTACAAATATTCATGTTACCATTATTTTAGATAATAAAACAATTTCATTATTTATAACATAATGTCATACATAATATCATACACAGTATCGTACAACAGGATTTTAGGGCACTAATCCTAACAATCTCCCACTTGCCCTTAAAGACTATTGCGTACCAATCTAACTCTCATTCCCTCCGAGTGTGACTCAAAGGTCCTCTGGGGCAAGACTTTGGTAAAGGGATCTAGCAGATTATTTGCACCATCAACTTTGCTACTACCACAACTCCTCGAGTCACAATGTGTCGAACAATATGATACTTTCTTTCTATGTGCTTTCCTTTCTTGTGATTCCTTGGATCCTTGGATTGTGCAACTACTCCACTATTGTCACAAAAACATGTGATTAAAACTTGTTCTATTCTCATAATACCAAGATCAGAAAGGAATTTCTTAAACCAAACAACTTCCTTTGCTGCTTCACAAGCAGCAACATATTTAGCTTCCATGGTAGAGTCAGTAATACAAGATTGTTTAACACTCCTCCAACTAATGGCTCCACCTCCCAAGGTGAACACATAACCTGAGGTGGACTTTCTGAAATCAAGATCTGACTGAAAATCAGAATTTGTGTAACCAATAGGTATCCAATCCTCACAATAGAAAACAAGCATATAGTTCTTCGTTCTCCTTAGATACTTGAGAATATGCTTTACAGTCTCCCAATGTTTTGGTCTTGGATTTGATTGATATCGGCTGACCATGCCAACTGAATAACAAATGTCTAGCCTAATACATAGCATGGCATACATGAGACTTCCCACTACTGAAGCATAGGGAATTTGTCTCATCATCTTTTCCTCTTCAGAAGTCTTAGGCCTTTGGTCATCAGCCAAAGGAACTCCATGCCTGAAAGGAAGTAATCATTTCTTAGAGTTTTGCATGCTAAACCTTGCTAGAATTTTATCTATATATCCAGCTTGAGATAAGCCTAATATCCTATTCTTTCGATCTCGCCAAAACTTGATCCCTATAATATAGCTTGCTTCACCCAAGTCCTTTATATCAAATTGGCTTGACAACCAAATCTTGACTGATGACATTACCCCTACATCATTCCTAATGAGTAGGATGTCATCAACATAAAGCAATAGGAAAATTACTACTTTATCTTGATGTCTCTTGTACACACATGTTTCATCAAGATTTTGTTCAAAACCAAATGATTTGATTGCTTGATCAAACCTGATGATTCATGACCTAGATGCTTGCTTAAGTCCATAAATGGGCCTTTTCAATTTGCATACCATATGCTCTTGGTTCTTTGCAATGAATCCTTCTAGTTTGCTTCATATAAATTTCTTCTTCAAGATTGCCATTTAGAAAAGCAGTCTTGACATCCATTTGCCAAATTTCATAATTAAAATGAGTAGCAATGGATAAGAGAATTCTGATAGATTTAAGCATGGCTACTGGCGAAAAATTTTCTTCATAATCAATGCCTTCTTTTTGTGTATACCATTTTGCCACCAGTCTTGCCTTAAAGGTTTCAACCTTTCCATCTACCCCTATCTTCCTCTTGTAGACTCATTTGCAACCAACAGGTTTAAAGCCATTAGGCACCTTTACAAGATCCCAAAATTGATTGGAATACATAGAATCCAATTCAGATTTCATAGCTTTGACCCAATGATGTGCATCTATATCTTTTATTTCATCTTCATAAGTGTAAGGATCAGATTCAGGCCTTTCTGAGATAGCTTCAAAAGTTTCTCCCAGAAGTGTAAATCTTACAGGTGGCCTAATACTCCTCCCACTACGACGAGGTTCTAGTGTACTAGTCATCTCATGAGTAGTATCTTGTGGTGAATCTAATACAACCACATCATCCCTAGTTTCATCCATTGATTGATCAATTATAGGTTCATTCATTTTAGTCAAGACAACTTTACTTCTAGGAGTAAAATTATTCATATAGTCATTTTTCAAAAATTTGGCATTGATACTAACAAACACTTTGTTATCATTATGACTATAGAATAAATAACCCCTGGTTCCTTTTGGATAACCTACAAACAAACAAACTTTTGATTTTGGTTCCAATTTATCAGGCTTCCCTTTCAGCACATGTGCTGGACGACCCCAAATGTGGAGGTATCTTATACTAGGCTTACGCCCACTCCACAATTCCATGGGTGTTTTGGGAACAGATTTTGATGGAACTAAATTTAAGAGGTGCATTGTTGTTCCTAAGGCATACACCTAAAAAGAAATAGGCAAATTTAAATAACTCATCACAGACCTTACCATTTATAAAAGATTCCTATTCCTTCTTTTCGCCACACCATTTTGTTGGGGAGTTGTAGGTGCAGTCAATTGAGATATAATCTCATTTTCAGTTAAGTAATCCTTGAAACCCCCAAAAAGGTATTCACCACCACAATCAGATCGAATGGCCTTTATGTGTTTACCAAATCGATTTTCCATTTCAGCCTTAAACTCTTTGAACTTTTCAAAAGTTTCAGACTTCCGTTTCGTTAGGTACACATAACCAAATCTAGAGTAATCATCTGTAGAAGTAATGAAATACTCATATCCTCCTTTTGCTTGGGTTGACATAGGACCACATACATCTGAATGTACTAGCTCTACCAGTTCATTGGCTCTATGCCCTTTTGCATTGAAAGGTCTTTTTGTCATTTTACCTTCCAAACAAGATTCACAAACTAGGAATTCATCAAAATCCAATTTTTCTATAACACATCTTTCACCAGTCTTTGAATCCTATTTGGATTAATATGACCCAAATGCAAATGCCAAAAATATGCATCACTAGTAGAAGAAAATTTTCTCTTTAATGATTTTACATGTGAATTACCATCTAATTTAGAATTGTACAATTCATGCTTATCAGGAGTTAAAATATAAAGACCATCAACAATATTGCCAAAACAAATAAACACTTTATCTTTCTTAATTACAACATTGTCTTTCAAGATAACACAATATCCATGTCTACCTAAATAAGTTGCAGAAATCAAATTCCTACGAACATTAGGTACATATAAATAGTCTTCTAATATTAAAACCTTAGAACCAAAACACAAATTAAACACCCCAAATGCTACAACTGGAATTTTGCTCCCATCAGCCAAAGTAAGAAACATTTCCCTTTCATTCAGCCTTCTGGTCTCCTGAAACCCTTGCAGAACATTGCAGATATGATTAGTACATCCTGAATTCACACACCAGGAATCTGTGGGATTTTGTACCAAACAAATTTCAAGAAGGAATGATCTTATCATACCTTTGTTCTTAGCAGCTAAGAATTTTGGACAGTTCTTCTTCCAGTGACCTTTCTCACCACAATGGAAACATTTTCCTTTGGTGTAGTCCTTTGCTTTCTACTTTCCCTTATTGGCAACTCTTAAGGCAACTTGCTTACCTTCTTGTTTGGCGAAATTCTTCTTCTTCCAACCACCCTTGCCTTTCGACTTAGGCTTAGAAGAAGATGTTTCAGTCATATTAGTATCAACACCGGCTTTCACAAGGATGCCTTCCGCTGCCACCAATTCATTCATCAATTCAGACAAAGTATAAATTTTTTTGTTCATATTATAATTAAGTCTAAATTCTTTGAATGACTCTGGCAGGGATTGGAGTATCATATCCACTTGGGATTCTCCATCAATGTCAGCACCTAAAACCTCTAGTGTATTTAGATAAGAGATCATTTTAAGGCAATGTTCTCTAACTGGAGTCCCTTGAGCCATCTTGGTATTCAGAAGAAGCCTCATAGTGTCTTGCCTAGCAGAACGGCCTTGCTCACCAAACATCTCGTTCAAACTAAATATAATGTCTGAAGCTAGTTCCACATCCTACATTTGATGCTATAGAACATTTGAAATAGATGCTGTAGAACATTTGAAATAGATGCTAGGATATAGCACTTAGCCATCTCATTAGATTTTCGCCAACGATCATATCGTCGCCTCTCATCAGAAGGAGCATCTAATGCAGGAAAGTCTAGACATGGTTCACTAAGCACAAATTTGTGCTCTTCAGCAGTAAGAACAATGTCTAAATTCCTTTTTCAGTCAACATAGTTAGGTCCAGTCAATTTGTTTTGGTTAAGAATAGCAATAAGTGGGCTAAAAGATGCCATGATTAAATCTAAAAATAATAAACATGAATACAATAAGTAAACAGGACATTATCAATTTAGCATATAAGCACATAGTATGGAACCTTAACAAAACCATAATATAAAAATATGCAACAACAACCCAATCCCATATTTAAAATTCCTTGGTAGCAAGTAAATAATAAATATTATGATTAATTGAGAACTATTCTCATTACTAGTGCTATCTTGATAACTTTTACCAAACACTAATAATATGTCGTTTTCTCTTTAGCCTCTAAGTAATAATGACATAGCTCCGTAGGGAGGTTAACATTAAACTTAGTCTAGTGTACACCATTGTCTAGACTTTATGTGAGTCACCAAGTAACTCCACGATAGCGTGATCATTCTCAATGTAAAAACACACATCATCCATCATTAAGAAGTTTAGTTTGTAGTACCATGAATTAAACACCTTTCGTAAGGAGCAAAACATATATGCCAAGGCAAGGTGCCTAATCACACTACTATAAACCGACAATGGAGACTGTGAGATTCAACCCTTGAATCTTTCTCCCACTAGAAATTTTAAAAGAAAGGTTTTTATTTAGAAATCATGTGTAATCTTATCGCACATGGCCTTGCACTTTATCAATGTTTTAACACTTGATCAACACTAATCAAATTAGTTTTACATGATAAAAAACACAATCCCTAAAATAATAATTAAGTGGGATTGAGTTCAAAACTTAATTTCACAAATACTATAGTCATAAAGTTACAATTCAGCATCCTTCTAAAATAACATCACAACATCCATATTAGTTATACTTGTCAATGCCGAAAAACATTAACTAATATACATGCAAAGTAATAGTTGAATAGCTTATGTAATTTGCATGTGTATGAATCCATATATATAATAATAGAGCAAGACTTAGGTACAGTACTTAGGTGCTGTTCCTTAAGTTTATCTTTTAAGATTCTGCCATGTGTATAGAAGTGTATTTTTAAGTTAAGTAGTCACATGACAGAATCTTAAGAGGGGAACCTAAGGAACAACATTTAAGATACCGTACATAAATTTTGTCTATAATAATATATTAAAGGATTCCAAGAATACAAAAAACATGACAAATCAAATTCTAATATTAGCAATATACGTTCATGTGTATGAATCCATATATATTTTAATATATCAAAGGATTCCAAGAATACAATAAGCACGACACATCAAATTCTAATATTATCTATATATCCAGATATGTGTTCATTGCTAATACAAAGACTATCAAGATACGGCACCATAACTAAGAGATATGATCTGGGCTTCATGGAATAACACGAACCAATATATATAAAACATGGCATATATTAATCAATGCACACAGGGTTTATTGCACAATAAATCTAAAACAATATTATGCAGAAAAATTACTGCAGAATTTTGAAACACCAAGTAAACAATTTTCTTTGATTCTAAAACTCAATCACATGTTATACAAGCATGATATTGAAGTTTGCTCTGATACCAATTCTTGGAAAAACTGGTTTTGCATATTGTACAAAACCTACAGTGGAAGCAACATAAGGACCTACTTCATTCATGTGAGATAACATGGAATATTTAGAGTTTTAGAAACAAAGTATAGAAAGGCGTACCTTGATGCAGGGAAATTTAAAACAAAAGAAGATCGAACTTGGAAAGACCTTCAATCTTCACCCCAATTCCACTTGTGCCCAAGATGTGTGGTCACTCAATCAGTTATGTATGCACTTGTTCAAGAGAGAATGTATTTTGAGAAAACTGTATTATTCTCTTTTAATCGTATGTACGTTTTAAACGGTAAAAAACAATTACTTTATTTAATAACTCTTAGGGCAAATTACAACTTACCCACCCGTAGTTTGGCCAAAATTTAAGTTGCCTACCTGTGATTTGAAATTTGACACTTTACCCACCCAAGGTTAGCTTAGTTAAAGTTTTGTAATCTACTTCTGTTAAAAACATGGCTAAATATGCAATTTTGCTCCACTTTTATGTTTCTCTCCTCCAAAAACACAAAAAATATAAACAGACAAGATTAAATAAGTTCAAAAAGAATCCAACAGAACACTTGCATCATGAGATTTCAAACCCCAGGTAGGCAATTTAAATTTCAGTCAAACCTTAGGTAGGTAAAGTGTCAAATTTCAAACCACAAGTAGGTAACTTAAATTTTGGCCAAACCACAGGTAGGTAAGTTGTAATTTACCCTAACTCTTATTAAATAAACAACTGATTATCTAATTGGGCTAGTCTTTTGGGCCAGCCCAATTGGGCTTTAGTGTGTGGCTTGAAATGGGACCAAAGGGACAAATAAAACTCTAGCTCCAATGGCCTTCGGGGCTTATCTGTCAACTCTTGACAAACCCAAAGTTACTATTAATTATATTTAATACCACTATATAAATATAATTGCACTCTAGACTTTATTAATAAAATTAAATCCCAAGACTTTATTATCTAAACAATTAACCCCTTCATGAAAATATTCGTAGTAATACAAAGTTGTAATATAACTACCATTTTGAAAATTCATACCTCTTGATCATTGAGTACACAGTTTAATCTTTTAAGTTATTCATATATATTTATGAAATCAAATTTCATAATATATAAAGTTTAGTAACTCTTTACTAAAGTGGTTAGGCCTAACACTCTAAATAACCAAACTCATTAAACTTATCTTAAAGGAATATTTTATATCTCTACAAAGAGACTATGAATTTCATCTTGAGAATATGTGTTCCTTTATCACTACATGTGGCTGCCCAATATACTGAGGTTTTGATTGTTGAATTAGATTTTACTCTTGATATAACAAAGCAACCTACATTTCATGATCGAGTTCACTATCCTCTCAGGATTGAGAGTTTATGTAAATTAAAGTTATGAGATTTATTATTAAGTTGGCAGTCGTTAATAGAATAATTAATCTCACTTAAGATCCAGTTTAATATGTCTTATACACTTAAGAAATATCAACATATTAACTAGAAGTCTCAACTTCTATGATTAAGACAAATCATCTTAGTTGACACGTTATATAATCTTTACAGATGAAATTGCCAAATTTCATCACCGACTATGAACTAAGGTTTTGAGTTTACAAAGAACTTGTAATTTATATTTTTTGTGATTAAATCACATACTATGCATCTCAAGGACTATATAATAATGTCCAAATATTCATGCTACCATTATTTTAGATAATAAAACAACTTCATCTATATATAACCGAAATTTTTGAAGCTCTTACCATTTTTTACGTCAGCAATTAAATTTTTTTTAAATAAAAATAAATTATTTTATTAAGTTTTTTACTTGCTAACCCGACAGACTACCCTCACTCGAAAAACTCCCTCTCCTTCTTTGCCTCTTCCGTTCTCTCTGCCTCTCTCAATTCTCAAACCCCTAAACTATAGTCCACGGGTGCCGGCCTCCCACTCCTTTAGTGGCTGAAAGTTTTTGATCTTGAGACTTTACCATCAGACCAGATTCTCTCCGCAAACATTACTGGTAAGTTTTTTATTTTGTTCTATAATTTTGGATGTTAAATATGATTTAGGGTTTCGTTTTTGGTTCTTTGCCTCTTCCGTTCTCTCTGCCTCTCTCAATTCTCAAACCCCTAAACTATAGTCCACGGGCGCCAGCCTCCCACTCCTTTAGTGGCAGAAAGTTTTTGATTTTGAGACTTTACCATCAGACCAGATTCTCTCCGCAAACATTACCGGTAAGTTTTTTATTTTTTTTCTATAATTTGGGTTGTTAAATATGATTTAGGGTTTCGTTTGGGAGTGTTTCTTTCGAATGATTAGCTTAGATTGATGGGTTTGGAGCCCGTAGTGGGTTTTATTAATTTCAATTATTGGCCGCAAGAAAATCCATCTGGGATTTTAGATTGAATTTTTATATGTGTAGATTGAAAATTGCATCAAGTTTGTGAGTTCAGGGGTTACTTAGTGGAAAAGTGATTATTTTTAAAGTATGAAAGTAACCACTGTGTTGGATTTGATTGTCTGAATGGCTTATATGGGTTTGATTCTTTGGATTGATAACATACTAGGGTCAATTTTAGTTTTATGTTTTATGGATAAGATTTATTTGGGCTGTTATTGGATGTTTTACTTAACCGTGAATTCCAGCTGAGCTTTTGGCTACAGAAATGAAGCCAAAATCTATTGCTGAATTGAGTGAAGCCTAACTACCTTTATTGCATAATCCAATTCTCCCTACTTTATTAGTTCCATGTTACAATTCAAATCCAAAATAACTTGAAAATATTTAGAAGCCTATAATTGAACCTATTGAACTCAAATAATACCATATTCTCTCTGATTCATCAATTTAGAACCAAAAAAAAAATGGATTTGTCGCAATTTGAGCTATTTTATGTTTTAGAGACTATATGTCTTTACTTCGAACATAGTGAAATAATGGATTTGATAAACAATTCAATAAGGTGATTTGCATTATGATGGAAATGCGCAATTCTATGTTAAGTATAGTTTTTCTTATGTTCTTTATATTTTCCCTATTTACATGTATTGTGGGTTGCTTCCAACAATTTTATTTTCTGATTGTAAATCATTAGAAAGCAAAATAAATGTGTTTCATTTATTTTCTTTTTTGTGTATTTTATTCACATATTTCAATTAGGTAGTCAAAAGTAATTTGGCTGGTAAAAATTATTGTTCTTTAGTGCCAAATGTTTGTTTGAATTGGAAGCCTTAAGGAACAATTTTCATGAACAAGGAACCCTCATTTGTTTGGTATATTTTATGTTCAGCTGGCCTTTGGTTTTACTATCAGTTACATATGGCTTGGTCTTAATGAAAGATTATTTCAAGGCAAAGTAAGTGGGGTTTATGTACTGCTATTTATCTCTGAGTTGAGGACTTCTTTCATTGTAATTTTGGATGGTTCTTGCTTCATGTTGAACAAAATTTCTTGAATTTTCTGCAAACCTTGATGGGTATTGCTTAATGAAAAGTTATTATCACGGTCATTGCTCTTGCACATGGAGGGGTAAGTCCATATGACTTCAAATTTTTTTTTTTCATCTATCTTTTATAGCAAGGTTAGCAATTTGACACTGACCCAAAAAACATTGAAATAAATATGACTCTAGGCTTACTTTGTCTTGATGATTTTCAGTTTATTTTTTATTTTTTAAATGTATATGATATATGCTCACATTAATGATTTTTTTATATAGCGGATAATCCGTTTGTGTCTTTTTATGAAATTTCAATGAGTAATATAATATTTTTTATAAATCCATTCCTATTCAAGAATTATAGGAGCATAAGTATGGTGATGATCTTATTTTTGTTTCAAATGGTAATTCGTTTAAGCTTGAACATTTTTTTTATAGGGACTAAGGCTTCATAATGTTGAAATTGTCAATTTGAAAGAAGCAAACAAGAAGAATTTATTAATTCATAAGAAGCTATATTTGGTTTTTGATTTAGATCATACGCTGCTAAATTTTATTGAGCTTACAGATATTACATCTGAATAAGATATTTAAAGAAACAAATAGATTATTTGCAAGGTATTACTGTTACCTTTATATTTTATTACTTTGGTAGTGTGCTTAGCATTTTGTATATCATTTTTTTCAGGTATCATGGTGACATTGCCTCTTTTTTTGCTATTGTAACATTGTCATTTTGTAGAACTTTTAGAAGTCAACATGAATGATTATCGTTAGGTTCTGAATCTGTTGATGAAAGTTTTATTTGAGTGCTTTCAGTTTGTCAATGGAATGTTTTTTAAGTAAAAAAAAAAAAAAAAATTAATGTATGATAGTCTATCATCCTAATATGATGCCACTCAATTTATTTGGTAGTTTAGACTTTAGAGCTCATTCATGATAAAAGTCTTTCTAATTATGACTGAGATTATGCTTTGACAAGTTTCCAATTATTTGAAGTATTTATAGTTTCATTTTCACAGGTTCTTGCTTCATCATATTGAACTCGACCTGTTTGTGTTTTGAAATTAACTTGAACTCTTATTAAAAGCTTGGTTTTGTATCTACTCTATGTGAAACACTATAAAGAAGTAAACTTTGACTCTTTAGTTTTAAATTATAATTTTTAACTTCTGTAGTCAAACTAAGAAGGGTGAAGGAAAATTTTTCTAAAAAAAAGGAAAAAGGCTTATGGATTTTATGAGATGTATACGTGTTGATTGTGATTTTTATGTTGTAGAATGATGAAAAGAACTGAGAAGGAAAAAAGGACTTTGTTTAGGATCCACTTGAAATAGGGCAGAAGCTTAAAGGTTGCTTCTAATGTTGCTGCACTTGGATGATTCAAAAGCTATGTAGACGTGCTTATGCATTATATGTGATGTTTTGTTTGGCAAAATTTACATTTTTGAGGTTCTTCAATAAATGATTTTTTTTTTTGGAGTTATGTGGATATGTGTAATTGTTATTTATCTTAATTCTTACCTATCAAAAACATATCATCTATCGTGATACTGGAAGATCAAGATGAAGGATTTGCACTTGATCCATTAAGACCAAATTCAAACATGCAAGTGATTTTGCTACCAATAAAAAGCTGGATAGTTCGTAACATGCAATTGATTCTAATTGTAAAGCTTGACAATTTGTAACTTGCTTTGGATCCAATAAATATATATATATATATATATATATTTTGAGTTGATCTCATTTTTAGCAGATTTCCCGTGCATCACATGGGTTAGCGACTAGTTATTTATAACATAATGTCATACATAATATCATACACAGCATCGTACAATAGGATTTTAGGGTACTAATCCTAACATTAACTACTAACTATTTTTCATCTTTGGGCTTTCATATGATATGCTGAACTAGCGATATATATTGAGTCCAGAATTTCCAGGCTTCCAAGGTAAGCCCATTTTCCATTTCCAATCAAAGAGATTTGGCCCATTTGCAGTTAAAAAAAATTAAAAAATAAAACTAAAATCTGTGACTCTAATCTATATGACTGTATCCAGTTCCAGTGTTATAGCAAAACCTCAGTCTCCTTTATACTTTATAGCTGAATCAAATACTATAATGTTTGGTTTACGTGGTGCAGTAGGAACAGTTTCTGATATTGGTCTTCGACTTCGTCAATGTTTGGTTTACGATTATGGTTTTGAATGTTATGTTGGTGTCTCCTTTGTGCAGTTTCATGGTTTACATCTGTAATGCATTAATATCAGAGGAGGAGAGGGAGAGATTCCAGACAACAAGCGTCTGAAGACTGCTCTTCAGCACATTCATGGAATTGGCCGCTCCAGAGCATGCCAAATTCTTAGCAGGCTAAACATTGAGAACAATCTTGCTAGGGACTTAACAGGAAGAGAACTATATGCTGTCCGCGAGGAACTTAATAATTATATGGTCCAACAAGAACGGGTAAATCTCTCTTGCTCCCCCTCCTTTCCTCTCTCTCAAAATTCCAGTCTCTGGGGTGTTTGCGCCTTGGCAAAATAGGATTTAGGCTAGTGCTAATGTAATTGATGAAGCAAAATTAACTCAATTTGAACTAGTTGGGGGTTACCTGCAGTTTATTTAGATTTGATAGTAAACAAGTTTATTGTACAACAAAAGAAGGATTTGGTTTACACTTGCTCTAATTATGAATGCTAGAATATCAAGCAATTGAAGTTTAAAATTTATCATATAATATTCACAAAATTTGGTTTTTGGTTTCAGAAGAATCAAGTTAAAAAGGATATTGATAGATTGAAGGATATTCATGGCTATAGAGGAATAAGGCATAGTCAGGGATTACCTTGCAGAGGACAGCGCACGCACACCAATGCCCGGACCTGGAAGGGTAAGGCAGTTCCTGTTGCAGGAAAGAAGAATGCATAACTATGTTCGATCCTTCTCTGTTTCTTAGATTCTGGCATATGAATCAGTTTGGAGTATAAATTTGTTCATTTTCAGTTAAAACTTGTTTTTTTTTTTTTAACATTTTGAAGGTCTTTTATTTGTTTCTCTTTCTAAAATCTAATTTCTTTAGGTTTTATGCTATGCAATTTTTTATATCCTTGATGAACAATAATTTTTTCATGTGCATAAATTTGCAGTGCTTTGAAAATAGTTAGCACTCACTAGTTTGGCATGGAAATTTTGTATGTTTGCATAAATGGCATTGGGTTTGAAATTGACAGGGCAACTATACTTTGAATGGAGATTGTTTTCTCCAAATATTTTCCAGACTTTCTTTAGTGGAAATGAATTCAAGATAATGTAATTAAGGTTTTATTTGTACTGTTTTATTTTTTTTATTTGCGAAGTTACTTTTCTTCTTGTAATTATTCCCTTTTTCAATGGATGTTAGTATACTATTATATTGAGATCTATAGCCAGCCTTAAAATTTTAGGACTAAGACTAGGTGGTTGTCGTTGTATGGAAGACTCTTATTTTGATTTGACATGAAATTTACCTTATGTCCAGTCTGCTACTGATAGGATTATTTAGCAGAGTTAGCTGTGAGCCAATTGGGGATTGCCGTTTGCATTCACGGACATAACTACAACAACCTTGGACATTGCCTCACCTGTTTTTTTGGATTGTTAGTTTCACTTTCATCTTTGCTAGTTCTACTGGGTCTTTCATAGAGTTAAGTACAATAACATCCCGGGAAAGTGTTCATTGGTGCACAAGTAGCCAGCTTTCAAGTCTCTGATAACAGATCAACATTGGTATTGCTGTTGGATAATGATTTTTGCTGTTAAGGAGCTTCAGACAATAAACTACTTGCGGAATTCTACAACATTGGCAGTTATTGGAAATTGACTAGTCTGCCCAGCCTAATGGTTAATTGGCTTAAATCAGGTCCAACCTACATTTTTCTTATTCTTTTCTTTTCTTTTTTTTGAGAAAGAACATTTTTCTTATTCTTGGTTAGACAAAAGACTCACTTTGAAACTTGACTAGGACTGTCTTGACGTAGAAACAAAGTTTTCATCCAAATTGAAGGAATTCCCCTTATTTGATGATTTATTTAACCATCCATGTGTATTGTAAGGAAAAAATTCATGAAATTATTCAAATAAATTATGTGATTAGAAGTATCCATAGATGGTCATTTCAACTTGTCATGTATTGGATTGGAGGAAGTAAATTTTGTTCATCCACATATGTATTTAGGCATATGATTCATAAGTCATCTATATAAGTGTACATGATAGAATGGGGTGATTTTTGATGGATAAGGCACTAAATTTTTACCATGACATTTACATTGCTCATGGATGCTAGTGTTTGGTAATGGGAAAATACAGCTAAAGAAAAGGAAAATGTAAAATTAAAATAACACAGTTTTTTACATGGAATTACCTCTTTTGGATCCTCCTTCATCATCCTTTTGTAGTGGTAGGGAGGGAGGCATTGTAGACATACATTATTTTCTTATTAGAGAAGGACAATGTGTTGCTTTGTTATTGCCTATTGGAGAATATGTTGTCTTCTTATACGAGTGTTGCTCGGGAGGATTTGTTGCTTTCTTGAAAAACCAGCCTTTTGCCGGAATATGGCCAAAATTCTATTATTTGTAATTGTAAAATGGTCCCTAATGTGCTAACTGAAGTCTCTCACCTATAGCTGGCATTATCCCCAAGGCTTCTTGTCATGTAGTTGATGGAGTACATGATCAAAGGACTTTTGCCTGGGGCTGAAGGCTGATAGCTTATGACTAATGTCTACATAAGTTTGTCTCATGGCTATATGCTTTCTTCAATGTCTAAAGGTTAATAGCCATATGCTTTTGAATCCGTACAATAAGTTATATAGGTATTAGCCAAAGCCTTGTAGCTTAACTGACACCTTTTTTGTGTGTTTTCTACTGACATGTCTAGGGTTCAAATTCTCTCTTCCCCAAATGTAATTGTTGAGATTTGTCACTAATAAACTCAAGAAGAAAATACCTTATCAAATACTGTGTAATACATCTCACCACACTCAAATAGAATATATAAAAGAGCTCTCAATTAAAAAATAAATAAAAAAAATTAACGATGCTTATAACATTACACACACTTTGCTATACACCACACACCATCCTTCTTTTTCTTTTCTTTTTTGATAGAACCACACACCACCCTTAATTCTTATTTCTCCTACACTTATTTGCTTTCTAGTTATCTTACACTTGGATGTTTGATCCATAACTCTAGGAAACCTTATATAACAAACCAATATTACACTAAGGACACAAAAGAAATATGTAAGGGCTTGGGCCCGTTGGATCGAGAATGGCCCATGTGACCAAGGCCCAGCACAGTAGGGATAGGATTAGTCCACTGAGAAAATGGGCAAGAGTCAAAGAATACTGTTCAGGGTAAACTATATTGTGTTCAGGCCGAGTTGGGCCCAATACTAACTAGTAAGCTAAAGGGAAGTCGGAAAAGGGACAATTAACTTAAGGTCGACAACCAAGCACTATCAGTGCCTTTGGGGAATCCTCTACCGAGCACTATTTGACGTCTGAAACAAGTTCCAAGAGAATCCTATGAAGTTGTGAGGATTCCTTGAGATTCTGACGAACGTGGAAATATGTGCGAAGTGGGAAGATGGTAATGATGATAACCCCACTAATAAGAGACTATAAAAAGGGGAAGAGGGTCAATAGAAATAGGGGATTTTGGAAAAGATAGAGAGGGAGGGAGATTGAGAAAAAGAGGAACCCTATTAGAGAGAAAGAGAGGGAAATAGTGGGGATAAAAGGAGGAAGGTTTAGTTTGGATTGTCCAGGTGAAGTTTAGAGCTCAATTGGTAGGATTGAGATAAAGTCCACTTATAAATTAATTGGGGCCCAAATACTACTGAAGGAGGTTTGGGTACTACAATTGGCGCCGTCTGTGGGGATCCTACTCCACTCGAGGCTTTGAGCAAGCTTGGTACTGTCCAACTATGGAAGATCCTCATGTTGGAGAGGGTTTTGCGGGGGGAAATCAGTTGAGGGCCTCCTTAAGGGATCGTAGGAGGCGGGAACGGGAGCATAGAAGGGAACAGCAGCACATGCATGATGGGCATGAGACCAGAGTAGACTCTGATGAGGGATCTTCACAGGGGGAATGAACTGTATCTTACATCCCCGAGTGGTCTCGTCGCAGTGATCGGGTGCAGGAACTGGAGAATCTACGGAAGCAAGTTAATGATTTGGAAATTGAGCTGAGAGGCCGACACCGCAGAAGAGATTGGGAGGATTCATCTGATAATCCCGACTACATTGCTGGTGAGTCATCTCAGGGTAGTGGCTCGCGTTGGTCGAGAGACAAATCCCGTGAAACTATGGGGCGTTATCATGAGTCTCCCCATCGTGAAAGGCACGGATACCGTAATGCCGCTATGGATGCAATGAGCCGAGCGTTGAAGAGAGTTGTCCGATCACCATTCTCCGATGAGATTGAGCGTACGGAAATGCCAAGATGGTTCACGTGGCCTCCGTTCACTATCTATGATGGAAAAACTGATCTGATGGAACATGTGAGTCACTATATACAAAATGATGTGGCTCTATTCTCATAATAATGGGTTGTGTGTAAGGTGTTCCCATCCAGCCTCGGGTCGACATCAATGAGGTGGTTTAACGGTTTGAGGAAGGGGTCTATCCAAAACTTCGGGAAGTCGATGTAAGTGTTTGGAGCCCGATTTATAACGTGCAGCAAAGTTTCCCAACCGATAGGTTCTTTGTTATCCATGAGGATGAGAAGTGGTAAGATCCTACGATCTTATACGAACAGGTATTGGGAGTTATACAATGAGATAAGAGGGGGAAATAAGCAAGTAGCAGCCAGCACCTTCCAACTGAGTCTCCCCGAAGAGTCAAAGTTAAGAGATTTTCTGACCATGCGACCTCTCGAAGACATGCATCAGCTGATGAGAAGGATTAAGGAGTATAAGAGGCTAGAAGACGATCGGTTGCAGGGCAAAGGTAAAGCCCCGACCTCATTACAATATCGTAAAGAGTATCGCCCCGAGAAGCTCCAGCAGAGAACTAGGAGAGAGCCAAGGGCCCCCAAGAAAGGCTCAACACAGCGTGCCAAGGGAATTAATGTGACGTTCAAGGAGCCTGTTTATAAAATCCTTGAATGCATTAAGAATGAGCCTTATTTCTGATGGCTGGGAAAGATAAGTGGAGACCTGGCGAGAAGGAATCAAAACTTGTACTGTACCTATCACCAAGAAAAGGGGCATACCACCGAGCAGTGCCGCGTGTTGAAGGATCACTTGAAGCAGCTAGTAAAAGCTGGGCATCTCAAGGATTTTTTGGTTAGCCAAGAAGGAGCGATTGTCGACCAGGGATCGGGAAATCGAAATGATCATGCCCTTCCCCCTCCTTTAGGAGTCATTGAGGTTATCCATGCAACCTCTCGAGGAGTAAGCTTAAATAATCGAAGGGGCATATTGAGTGTAGTGACTCCACCTGAGACTGATGTTGTTAATCGACCTGAGAAGAGATCCAGGAGGACCTTAGTCCCGATCACTTTTAGTGAAGCTGACTTGGAAGGAATATCTCAGCCACACGATGACGCTTTAGTAGTGACTTCTCAGATTGGCGGATTCTTAGTAAAGAAGGTAATGATAAATCAAAGGAGTGGAGCCGAGATTATGTACCTTGATCTTTATAAGGGACTAGGGCTGAAGCCGGCGGATTTGAGTAGATATGATACCCCGCTTATAGGGTTTGATGGGAAAATTGTGATTCTCGAGGGACAGATAAAGCTCCCGATAGTGACCGAGGGAAAAGAAGTGGAAGTTAATTTTATCGTGGTCAATGCCTACTCACCTTACACGACAATTTTAGGGCGCCCTTGGATCCATGCCATGGGGGCAGTACCATCAACACTGCATCAGAAGGTTAAATTCCCTACAAAAGATGGGGTCGCGGTAGTCCGGGTTGATCAAAAGGTGGCAAGGTTGTGCTTAGTGGTAGCAATAAACCACAAAATTAAGTAGAAGGATCAATGTTGGGAAATTTAGACTCCGGTTAATAGAATTAACAAGTTTTAAACCCAAGTTGTTAATTAGATTTATTATGAATAAAATTTGTTAAAACAAACAAACATCAATATCATGTCAAAATCATGCAGCGGAAAAAATAAATAAGACAAGATATGATGACTCAAGAAAACCAATGAAACAAACTAGTTTCACAGTAAAAAAATATGGGGGGAAACCTTCCCGAAAAGCAATCCACTATAATGAAAAGGAATTTCAGATCTAGTACAAAACCTTTGTCCATAGACTCTACAATCCCTGTAGATGAACTCACAGCAGAAACCTTCTACCACTTTAGAACCTCTGAACTCTTCAGTATATGAACGCCACCCTTTTGATGATGCACGAATCCCAGTACGTGACTAAACAATTGCGCGGATTCCAGTACGCGACTTCAATCACCAACTAGAAGAAGATGCCGGCTGCAAAGTTCTTCACTTCATTAACAATGAAGATCAAGAAGCACTTGGTTACAAAACCCTAAGGCGCAATGACGCAGTAGCTTCTTTCAGAGAGAATAAGACATCGGTCACCTTTTGCATATGTTTACCTTGTATTCTCTTATGTGACGGCCTCTAAAATAAGCCTTATATAGGTCTAGGGTTGTGAGAAAAGAAACCCTATACATACATGTCATCATGGGCCGAAAATTAGATCTGAAAATCTGAATTCCCGTAACCTCGATCGATCGGGAGGTGTCGCGTTTTAAACGTCGACAGATACAGCTATCGAGAAGCTATCGAGCAGTTTTCGAGGAGATAGAAGTTTTCTCGATCGAACCACCAGCTATCGAGAGGTGTCGAGATTGCGATAACAATCAACTAAAGATCTCGATAGATAGCCTAGCTGTCGAGAGGTGTCGAGAAGCTGTCGAGCTATTTGTCCACAAGTGTCGAGTTATTTGTCCAACTTTAATGAACAGCTTTTCTTCACTTGTTTATTGGTCCAATCTTCATGGCTTTAATACTAGACTTAAACAACATGTTTCTTGAAGTATTAAACACATCCTAAATCTACCCAATTACAAGTAAAGTGCGTTTTGTCAAAGGATTAGTCAATTACATAAAAGAATGACATATGTTCTTAACAAGTGAAACACATATGTCCTTAACAATCAAGCTGATCGGGAGCCGTTATAGTAATTACCGATGACCGAGGGTTTAACGGGGGTAAACAGTGCCGAAGAGTTTATTCAAATACCAATTATGCCGTATTTTGACAGGTATTTCCGAATAGGGAAATGTTTGTTAGTAGAAGACCAAGTGGAAATTTTGTTATCATTGGTACAAAATTTGGACGTGTTTGCATGGAGTCCATACGAAGTGCCTGGGGTTGACCTGACTTTTATCATGCATAAGTTAAATGTAGACCTCCTGGTCCCACCAAAGAAACAAAGACTAAGGAGGTTCACGAAACCCCATGTAGAGGTAGTAAAGGAGGAAATGGAGAAATTAAAACGGTCAGGGGCCATAAAGGAAGTGTTCTTCCTTGAGTGGCTAGCTAACACAGTGATGGTGAAGAAGAAGAATGGAAAGTAGAGAGTTTGCGTTGACTTCATTGACCTAAACCGAGCATGCCCAAAGGACCCCTTTTCCAGTGCCGAAGATAGATCAATTGGTGGATGTTACGGTCGGACGTCAAAGGATGAGCCTTTTAGACACCTTTCAGGGCTACCATTAAATCGCTTTGGCTCCCGAGGATAAGGAGAAAACTTCTTTTATAACGTCCGAGGGAAATTATCATTACACGGTGATGCCTTCCGGGCTGAAGAATGCAGGGGCTACGTATCAGCAGATGGTCACACGCATGTTCAAGGGGTTGATCGGTAAAACGGTGGAGGTTTACATTGATGACTTGGTGGTGAAGACTAAGGAAAATGTAGGGTATGCCTATGACCTGGTGGAGGTCTTTAATATATTAAGGCAACATAAGTTACGCCTTAACACAGAGAAATGTGCTTTCGGGGTAGGATCGGGAAAGTTCTTGGGTTATATAATCACCACGCGAGGCATAGAGGTGAACCCCAACCAAATAACGGCTATTCAACAGCTACACCCGCCTAACAATCCTAAAGAAGTCCAGAAGCTTACTGGTATAATTGCCGCTCTGAATAGGTTCGTGTCAAGATCGGCGGACATATGTAGACCGTTCTATCAGTTATTGAAGAAGTGGAAGGGTTTTCAATGGATAGAAGAGTGTGATTCAGCATTTAAAGACTTAAAGTCTTACCTAGCCAGCCCACCCATTTTGTCCCGACCTGAGCCTAAAGAGGATTTTTACATGTATCTAGCAGTCTTCGACCATGTCGTCAGCTCGATGTTGATTAGGCAGTATGAGGGGATCCAAAGGCCAGTATATTACCTCAGCAAAACTTTGGTGGATGTAGAGACTCGGTATTTGCCATTGGAGAAAATGGCATTGTCCCTCATACATGCTACAAGGAAGTTACCGCATTATTTTCAAGCTCACACGGTATGGGTATTGACCGAGTACCCTGTTAAGGAGGTCGAATTTCACAGGGAGGATAGTGAAGTGGGGGACAAGATTGGGGACGTTTGACATACGTTACAAGCCGAGAAATTCCATTAAGGGTCAAGTGCTGGCGGACTTTGTGGTTGAATTCACTCCTTCTACAGGGGTTTCTGTAGGAATATGCCAAGTCACAATTAGACAGTGGAAAGTATATGTGGATGGTGCATCTAACGTAAGGGGGTTAGGGCTTGGGATAGTCATGGTGTAGCCCGAGGGTGTAAGATTGGAGAAGTCATTTAGGTTGGGCTTTCGGGCTTCGAATAACGAAGCCAAATATGAAGCCCTCATTACTGGGTTGTGGGCAGCACAAAAGCTCAGACTTGAGGAGGTGGAGATGTTCTCGGATTCAAGATTGGTGGTGAGTCAAATAAATGGGAGCTTTGAGGCACGAGACCCTCATATGTCACAGTACTTAAAGCTATTCGGGTCTCTATGGGCGAACTTCCAGAAATTTAGTGTAGTCAGAGTGCCAAGAAGTTAGAACAGTCATGCCAATTCCTTGGCTACGCTGGCATCCTCTTTAGATGATTGTATTCCTCGAATGATTCTTGTAGAACTATTAGAGCAACCAAGCACTGAGCAGGAGACATTGATAGCAGTTACGTCGGGGCAAGAGCCAAGTTGGTTGGATCCTTACATAGCGTTTCTATTTTACGGGTCTTTGTCGATGAATGACAAGGAGGCCGAGAAGGTGCGGAGGACATCGGCTCGCTTTTGGTTGTCCAAGGATAAAAAGTTGTACTGGCGTTTGTTTGGAGGCCAATACTTGTTGTGTCTTCATCTGAGCAAAACTGCCAAGTTGCTAGCTGAGCTTCATGAGGGGATATGTGGGGGGCACTCGGGGGGAAGCTTGCCCACCGAGCTATGACCCAAGAATTCTGGTGGCCGAATATGCAACGAGAAGCAGCTGACTATGTAAAAATATGCGATTAATGCTAGAGACATGCACCTATCTTGCATCAACTTGGGGGAAATCTGAACCCAATCGTTATTCCTTGGCCCTTTGCCCAATGGGGGCTAGATATAATCAGACCATTTCCTCGTGCATCGGGGAATAGGAGATATGTGGTGGTAGCAACAGACTATTTTACCAAGTGGGTGGAGGCCGAGGTTCGGAATGGTGGTAGCAAATATTAAGGTCGGTAATCGAGCACTATTAGTGTCTTTAGGGAATCCGCTACCGAGCACTATTTGACGTCTGGAACAAGTTCCAAGAGAATCCTCTGAAATTTCTCTTGGAACTTGTGAGGATTCCTTGGGATTCTGACGAATGTGGAAATATGTGCGAATTGGGAAGATGGTATTGATGATAACCCCACTAACAAGAGACTATGAAAAAGGGAAGAGGGTCAACAAAAATGGGGGATTTTGGAAAAGATAGAGAGGGAGGGAGATTGAGAAAAAGAGGAACCCCACCAGAGAGAAAGAGAGGGAAACAACAAGGATAAAGGGAGGAAGGTTTAGTTTGGATTGTCCAGGTGAAGTTTAGAGCTCAGTTGGTAGGATTGAGATAAAGCCCACATATAAATTAATTGGGGCCCAAATACTACTGAAGGAGGTTTGGATACTACAAAATACAAGGCATTAAATCCAATCACCTAAAAGCAAAAGAGAAAGGTCATACCACCTATACGTTGAAGCTAAGATTTTTTATAGTGAAAGATTGCAACTTACTTATTAAAGAAAAAAGTGTTTTCTTCTTATCTTAAAGACATGAAAAACATGTGTTGAGGTCCAAAATAACACAAGTATTAAAATCTAAAACTAGAGGGACCTCAAAGATAGGAAAGGCCCAATCCGCCAACCAAAGCCCACTAAAAATCAGTAAAAGGAAGCCCAATCCCATGAAAGGGTAAGCCCTGGGCCTTAGAAAAGGGAGGAAAAGGAAAAGAGAAGCTTGGCCCAGCCTTTGTGAGAAGAATTCCCAAGGAGCCCGGAAAGGGACTGGACCAGGATATTTTGGAACTGCCAGAACCAAGGGGTATCCTCGGGGAATGCAGGAAAGAACCAGCTGAAATTTGGACAGCTCAAGGAAGCATGCTTATGGACACAAGGAACGAAAAAAGGCATGTCTCATCAGCCACCATGACTCAGAAAGGGCTGATGACTTAGGAATCAGCACTTGATAAAAAGAAGCCTGGTACCTCGTGAAACGCAGGAAGGTGAACCATGAAGGAAGGTGACTGAGAATCTTTAATCGTAACAGGGAGTAATCTACCTATTTAGAGATAAGGACAAAAGGTGAAACAGCCAAAAGGAGGGGTTTAAAAAGGTCTATCTAAAAGCTTTGGGAAAGAAGCTTGAAAGTCAGCCCTCAGAACCCCCCAAAAGAGGAAGGTCAGTTGGGGACTTTTTGGGGGGAAACCTCAAAAGAAGAATGTAGTGAGAAAATAAGGAAATGACTAGCCACCAATGTTGCTGATACAACATTGGTTCTGGTACCCAGGGCAGCAAATGGAGAGAATCAATGACACACTAAAAACCCTAGAAATGTACAATAAAAGGAGGATCAAACCATCCACAAAAGTCACTCAGCAACAATTAATCAGAGCAAAAAGAGTCTTTAAGAAACTCATTTAAACCTCAGAAAAGAGAGAATATAGGGAAACACTGTGAGGGATCTTGAGATAAGTGCTAGAGGATACACTCAGATTCAAGGGGATTCAAACCTCACAAGTCCTAGAATCCTACAAAGAGCTATCTAAGTCTGTGACTTTTGAACTTATTTGAACTTTGTGACATATCCTAGCAAGAAATAGGGTCTAATGTACTAAAACTCAATATAATGACATATCACTTTATTTTCTGAGGATCTCTGACGTCTTTACTTGCTTTATCTTTATTTCTTTACTGTTCCTTAGCCATTTACTTTACAATACGTATATATTTATATGTATGTGTTGTAGGATCCATGTTCTTTAACTTGGTTCATAATCAGCCCAATATAGCTGCGGTGAACCAAGCTCAGTCCACCAAACAACAAATATAAAACTCTTTTGGGGCTAGAATCCTTGATTCTACTTGGGCTTGGGTACTGTCCAAAATAAAAACCCACAAAATGTTAAAGTAAAAATAAACATGCAATATGCTTTTAAAAAAAAAAAAAAAAAATTACTGTCCATTGAAGTCGGCAATGAATCTTACAATAACTATAGAATTATTATTTTTTTTTAAAAAGTTACATAACTATTAATTAAATAAATAAATTGTGTGATTTGGCAACCATTAGACTTGGTAGGAGTGGCCCATAATTTGTTTAAGTCAGTTTGGCTAGGTTGGGCCCTCTCGGCCCAATTACGCAATTTTTGCAGAAGATAAGCCTAGCTGCGTCTGCGTTTCTGACCATTGACACAAAGTGGGGAGGAAATGGCACAGACGCTGGCAATGCCTCTGGCACCCTCGCTCTCCGTAATCTGCAACGGACCAAACCCTAGTTTCTCCTCTAAATGCCTTTCATTCTCAGTTTCAACCCCTCCTAAGGTAACCCTTCACCTTCGCTTTCTACTGCGCTTTTTGCATTTCACTTTCAATTCTTTTTACTCTCTGCTTCCTTGGAAATTAGCTTTGCTTCTTTCTCTCAGCTTTGATTTCTTTTTGTTTCGCTTAGGAGAATTTAAATTGCTTAGAATTGACACTCAAATTGTTTAGATGTAGTTAGGGTTGGTTTTTTTTTTTTTTGGATAAAAAGTTAGAAATTTATTTATAATTGATAAATTGAGTACTTCATTTGCCATTAAAGCAGAAAAACATTTTTCCTGTGCACGAGTGTAAACCACTTAGCCTGTCAGGGGTAAATGTCCCTGACAACTAGTTCTAGCGGGGGTGGGGTCAGTTGCCTGTAATGTAAGTTTTATCAACTAGGGGCTAGTTTAAAGGGCTCTTCTCTAGAAAGATTCCTTAGGTTTAAAATAATAATAATAATAATAATAAAGCAGAAAAACACACTGGCAATTCCTCTAACCAAATGGCACTATCACTACTATCTTTAGCATAGAATGTCAAATGTCACTTGAGCAGTCTCTATTTCAATTCTTCTCTGTGAAACTGACTGACCAAGGTGATCTAAAACCTTGCAAGAGCCCATTAAGTTCATCAATCAGATGTCCTTTGGGAACTATCGAACAAGAACCATGCTGTATAATTCTAAAAAATTCATGATTATCACACTCAAACATGCAAGCAAAACTAGCTACTTCCAGGACAGAATTTTGCAGCATCAAGAGCACCCATTATATAAACGATTGGCCCGACTCAATATGTGCACTCCCCTGCCTATCCCATGAATTCAGGAAATCTGCCAACCACTTCAAGCTGGATTTCCATTGTGGGAAGTGAGTTGCATAGAGACCTCCATAGAAACAGTTGAACCTTCCTTGGGGTCTTGAGCTTCCATAACAAATAACTGAGCTTATTATCCTGTGAGACACATATTCACTATCCACCTCTTATAATTGTCGATATGCTGTACTCACTGAAAACTCACCATTTCTTGATGCCGTTCAAATAAGTTTTTCCTTGGATGAATATTGGACAAAGGAATCTTCCTTATACAGTCCACATCCTCTTGTAAGAACACTTGGTGGATTAAAGAAACATTCTACCTATACCCATCAGCGCCTAGGAAGCACCGACGCGGCTGGGAGGGTGCCGCACCGGAATCCGATGCGGGGTGCGGCCACCGATGCAGCTGCCCGCGCGTTGGTGCCGCGTCTGAGTTTTTTTTTTTTACGGATTCGCACCGACTCTGCTCCAATTCGCCCGAACCGGGCAGATTCAGCTAGAATCGGGTCTTATCGGCCAAATCAGATCGTATTGGCCAGCGGCCGAAATTGACCGAAACGGCCGAAACAGGCTGAAATCGGCCTTGAATCATGCCAGAACAGCCGAAATTGGCTTTGAATGAGGCCCAAACATCCTAAATCTGTCCTTCCTCAATTTTATTCTGAATATTTGTTGCTTCTTTTGTGTTTTGTTTTTTGTTTTGTGTTTTGTTTTGTGTTTCTTGCCTTTGAAAATATATTTGAAATGAAAAGGATAATATATAGAAAATATACAGAAAAGGATGTTGTTTGCATGCTTTCCCAGCAGTGAAATATATTTGTTATCATTTGTTGTTTGCATGCTTTCCCAGAATGTTGTTTTGCATGCTTTCAAAGGATGTTGTTTGCATGCTTTCCCAGAATAAAAATATATTTTTGCCTTTGAAATATATAGAAAATATAAATAAAGATATTTTAAATAATTTTTTAATCGCCACACCCCGCCGCACGCGCACCCTATTTTTTCAAAAATTGCCGAGTCCCGCACCCGCACCCGAATCCGGAAACACACCCGTGCTTCATAGATTAGCACTGGCAAAGTGCTTGCGCGTGCACGTAAGGGGGGGGGGGGTGCATGCTCCCCTTGGCTTTCTAAAATTTCCCTCCCTCTTATATTTTTTATAAATATATATATATTTATATATATATATATATATATATATATATATTACTAATGCTCCCCAGCCTCCCCCATCACCCTGTCCCCCCAAAAAAAGTTGGCTCCACTACTAGCTATTAGGATCTATAATCTAACACTCTCCATTGCCATTCGCCATCTTAATCCCTGTTGAGGTAGAGGTCTAGCAGCCAACACACTCCTCCAAGAATGGGATGGACGACTTCCAAGTTGGGCTTCTGAATGAACTGTTAGGATAATACTTGGCTGGCTAAGCAAACAGAGATTGTGGATTTCGAAGGAGTCGTCAATATTGTTTAGACAACATAGCCATATTAAAAGATGTCATCTCTCTAAAACCCAAACCTCTTTGGTCCTTAGGCCGACATAACTTTGTATAATTAAGCCAATGAATATGGTGTTCGTCTCTTTGCTGTCCTCACCAATAAGAGTTAATAATCGTTGTCAATTCATGACACAAACTCAATGGTAGTTTGAAGAACTCACATAAGTTGGGATTGATTGAGCAATAGCCTTAATGATAACATCCTTCCCAGCCACGAAGAGACTTTCTTTCCAACCATGCAATCTCTGCCAAACATGTGTCTTCAAACCAGCAAAAACAGTTCTTCTTGATCATCAAACACAAGTAGGTAGTCCCAAATAGGTATCAAAACGAGTAGTTGAGCACCCAGCATTGTGCACATTAATGAACGATCCTTGTATGAGGTATTCCTACTAAATAAGATTTGAGCATTGGATTTATTAACAAACTATCCTGTGCTTTCTCATATTTTAAAAACACTACCCAGTCTACCAGTCAGGATGCAACCTAGTGGTTGTAGGCTTGGGATGAGTTGCAGACCCAGACATCTTGGCTCTTGGGTTCAATCTCCACTAGGAGTTCCCTTGAATTACCTAATACACGATTTTGGCGGGTGGGTCGTGTATCCATGGTTTACTTCCCAGGGATGGGTCCAAAGCGCTCTGCCTTGGTGAGATTCCACATCATAAAAAATAATAATAATAACAATGTTTTTAAAAATATAGATATTGGTTGTTTAAAATAATGATATCCATATTATTTTATTAATTGAAGAATTAATAATTTGACCATTATGAATTTTGTAAATGACAAAGATACCCTTGAACATTATTAAATATTTTGTTCTAAATTAACTATATGTAATACTGGATTCAGATCCTCTAGATTTCCTAGGGTACTCTACCAAATAGATTTCCTTAAATCTTAACCATTCTTTAATGATTTAATGGTCTAGATTCTGCCATGTTAACATTCCACTAACAATAATCTTAATTGTTTTGTTTGTAACATTATTTTATTATTTTAAGAATATTGTTAGTAGAATGCTGACATGACAGAATCTAGGCCATTAAATCATTAAAGAGTGGTTAGCATTTAAGGAAATCTATTAGTAGAGTACCTTAGAAATTCTAGAGAATCTAAATCCGTAATTACTCATTAGTTTTAAGAAAGAAAAAAGTGAGAAGTTGAATTCAAATGTAACATTAGTTATTACATATATAAAAGAGATTGAAGAATTTCACTTTTCCTTTAGAAGTTAGTATTCTCGTATTTCATGGGAATTGTAATTCTTAAAAATTATGACAAATCAACAACCGCATTTTCATGAAGTCACAAGAGTGAATAATTTGTATCCCAAATTACTACATTTCAAAGACACCCTTAGAGTCTATATGGTGGTTTCTTTATAGTCTTGTTGGTTTGTTTGCCAAAAACATTTTAGGGAAAGAGAAGAAAATACGGTATTGACTTACTTGTTTTCTGTTATTTTATGTTTAACATTATCAACTTACAATTTTAGATTAGGGTTAGGTACTTGTGGTTTTAGTTTAAATGGGTCCCAAATAATTGAATCTCTGAGAGGGGAACTTTTTTTTTTGTTATTTTTGGGGGGCATTCAAAATTTTATTTTATTTTGGTTTCCATTATACTTTGAGGAATTAAATTGGGAGTTATAGTTTTGTATAATTGGTGTGACCTGGGACTTATATGTTACATGTAGATTCGTGGTCTAAGCATTAAATGTGTTCGTGTTGGAAATGTGGAGATCCCAAATAACAAGAGGGTTGAGTACTCTCTTCAGTATATACATGGGATTGGCCGTAGCACAGCTCGCAAAATCCTTGGTGACCTCAACATTGCAAACAAAATCACCAAGGACTTATCTGAGGAAGAACTCATTACAGTGCGTGACCAAGTCTCCAAATATATGATTGAAGGCGACTTGGTAACTCACCTTCTCTCTTTCTATACATAAATGAAAATTTTAGTTTTAACGAAACTGATTGTGGGTGTTTCAGAGGCGGTTCAATGCACTGAATATAAGGAGATTGAAGGAGATTCAATGCTACAGAGGGATGCGGCACATTCAAGGGCTGCCATGTAGAGGACAACGAACGAAGAATAATTGCCGGACCTTGAAGGGTAAGAGGGTTGCTATTGCCGGAAAGAAGAAAGCTCCACGTTAAGCAAATAGGTTTTGCTTCTTCTTCTGTAATTGATGAACTGTTGTCTGGTTTTGTATATGAATCAGCTTATGCTAATTGCTTTCAGTTGATCTGATTCAGTTTATGTAATTGTGAACTGATCTGTTGAGGTGCATCATCTAACCTTCTGTTTTGTATTATCTTGTTTCTTTCTGGAATTGAGGTTCTTGGCAGTACATACCATGCATTATCCACTAAATATAAATTGTCTTGCTGACAAGTAACTTATTTTGTGCATCGGTTTTTGCTGGTCAACGTTAGTTCCCTGGAAAGTTAAATTTCGTCTTGTAGTCTGTCATTTTCTGACATTTTGTAAGATTCTTGTTAAAATACTGGACAGGTTGTATACTTGTATGAATCCTGGTCTGGCTTGAAATTTTGAACTATTGGAAATGCTATGAAAATTAAAGAGCGGATGATGACTTTTTGAAATAGCGTCAAATACTAAAACCTTTTTTTTTTTTTTTTCGTTCTAATGCACAAATGATATTAGTATTCCACTTCTCATCACTTTATGTATTCTAAATCTGTTAGCTTTGACAAGTGCATTCATTATCTATAAATCTTGTGACACAAAATTCTTCACAACCTAACTGTGAAATCCTGACATTTTGTAAGATTCTAGTTAAAATACTGGACAAGTTCAATGAATCCTGGTCTTGCTTGAAATTTGAACTATTTGAAATGCTACGAGAATTGAAGTGCAGATGACTTTTTGAAAAAGTCTCAAATGCTAAAACTTCTTCCTCCCCCCAGTGGCTCTCCCACTTCTCCTCCTATGCACAAATGATAGTAGTACTATACTTCTCATCAAATTATATTCTAAATCTGTTAGCTCTTGACAAGTTCATTCATTATCTATAAATTTAGTAACACAAAATTTTCCACAACTATTGACGTGACTTGTTGCGATCAATACATAATAAAAGTGATGTCAATTGTAGGTTCATGTGAAAGCAATGTTACTCCAATTAAAAATATCACCTTAGCAAGTTGTGAAGAATTGTGTCCTTAGTGTTGCACCTGATTTTTCTTCTATCATGCTTATTTTGTATGTATATTCTTTAACTGTTGATTTTCTATGCATGCCTGAGACTGATACAATATTGTGAATCATTCACTTTGATCTGAATTGTGAATATTAATCAAAATACGCTTAAGAACACTTTTTGATCCATTCGATTTTTCTACTGTAGGAGTAGGAATGTTTCTACTGGGAGGAGAGAGGTGTCAAAAAAAGAAGTTATAACCAAAAAGAAGTACAATTATACAAAAACCAGGATCGACTCCAAACCATCATCAACAAGATGGATTGGGTTTGGAAAGGTAAAGATGGAGATAGGTCCAGTTCTATTACAGCTGAAGTTCATTGGGCCAGGTTATGAGCAGCAAACATTACCTCTCTCCTCACGGTAGAAACATTCCTACTCCTACAGCAACACTCTCCTAAGTACGAGGAGTATGTCGTCCACAATTGGAGCAAAGGTCCATGGAGGGAAACCACAACTGCTACCGAATGAGATCCTTTGTTTAATATGTGTTGAAATAAGAGCTTTACCTAACTAATAGATGATTTATGTGCCATGATACCACGATACCATATGAGGTACTAACTTTCTTATAGAAACAACTTATTTTATGACTTTTTTTGCAACTTCTTGAGTTGGCAAGTTGTGAAGGGTGGACAATTACTTTCATATGATCTCATCACTAACACCATTTTTATTTTCTATCACTCACAATCAATTGCTTCAGCAAGATGTGAAATAAGTTGTGTTGGTTGATTTATGTATCTAAAGTTTTAATTTGGGGGTGGGGGAATCTATTAGTTACTTGGATTTGTGCCAATTTGTTTTTTTGTTTTTTTTTTTAACATAGAAATATAGGAATTTTATTATTGGTGCTAATTCCATCTACGTTTCACCATAGGCCACTAAGGTAGTAATCTAAGACCCCATCCATTGCCCAATAGAATATAATTAAGCTCTTCTTACCTATCTAAAAATTAGAAAAAAAAAAAAAAAAATTTAAGGCCCCTAAAATGCACTGTCCCTAAAAAAAAATGAATCAATAAAAGTTATTTAAAAAAATTTACTCTCTTTGAATATTTTGCAGAGTATTTAAGAGTGAAAAATTTCCCACTCCTATACCAAAAGGTAAAGAGACTCTTCATTTCAATACCAATTCAATACTTGTTCCCAACTTCCAAGAGAGGGACAATGATTATTACTACAAAATAAAAGGCAAAAACAAATAAACACACACTTTCTTTCCATCTTGAATTTTGAAGGAATCAAACCCACTACTTACCTTGCTACTCTCTATCTTGATTCATTTTTTACCAACTTTCTTTGTAGATGCTCATCAATCAGTGTATGGTGTGTTAAGCTGCTCTTCATGTTGGTTTTTATATAATCTTCTTTCTTTTTATTGTTGTTCTTCTTATTTCTACTATTGCAAAATTATCTTCTTCTTTGTAGCTGCTCATCAATTGGTGTATATAAAAAACTAATAAATATTATTTAATTAATATTTATATATAAGATAAGGTCCACTTAGAATTTTCACTTGAGGCCTCAAAATAAATTAAATCGAACTTGATCTAGAGTTGATATTTCACAAAACATGGATAATATTCCACCTTGTTCCTCCTCTTTACCGACAAGCCTGATTTTCCATTTTTCAAGGTTTTTTTTTTTTTTTTTGCTTGCACATGTTTCATTCTTTGATGTGTTAATAGTCAAAGTTGGGTCTTAAGGGAGTACTCAAGTTTAGAATTTATGCCAATAGGTCCTCATTGGCCGCTGCAATTATGCTTCCCTTTAAAGTTTAAACAATAAAGTAATGTAATTAATAAGTAAAATAAAATAGGAGGTCAAGAGATGGCAATGAGGCGGGACGGGTCTGAAGGATGAAGTTTTCACCCCCACCCCACATAGTTTTGTCTTACCCTATCTCCACCCCACCTCGCATGACGGGGACAATTTTCTTATCCCATCCTCGCCCCTTGGGGCCCGCAAAGGCCTGCCATATCTCGTAAAACTCTACTTATTATTAATTTGCCTACTACTATTACAATTGTTTTTAATAGAATTTGTTTCGTTAATAAAAGTATATTTGAAATTACAAATAAATTTATTCCATCAAATTAAACTAATTTTTAGCAAAAATTGAATAATATTATTAAAGTGTTTAACAAGCCAATATCACAACAAAAACAAAAATTTCATAATACAAAATCAATGATTCAATAGTATATAAATTTTTTTATAATAAAGACAAAAGAAAATGTTAAAATTGGTACCTTATTTTCAACATTGCTAGAGAAAAAAGAGAGGCAAAAAGCCTTGCTGGGTAGAATAAAATAAGCTGATGATATGTTTGTTTAAATAGTAGGGTTTTAGGATATGAAAAATTTATAATCTAACCCTTATCAATGCGGGGCGGGACGGGGACAATTTTCTTGCCCCATCCTCGCCCCTTGGGGTCCGTGAAGGCCTGCCCTATCTCGTAAAACTCTACTTATTGTTAATTTGCCCACTACTATTACAATTGTTTTTAATGAAATCTGTTTCATTAATAAAAGTATATTTGAAATTACAAATAAATTTATCCCATCAAATCAAACTAATTTTTAGCAAAAATTGAATAATATTATTAAAGTGTTTAACAAGCCAATATCACAACAAAAACAAAAATCTCATAATACAAAATCAATGATTCAATAGTATATAAATTTTTTTATAATAAAGACAAAAGAACATGTTAAAATTGGTACTTTATTTTCAACCTTGCTAGAGAGAAAAAAAAAAAAAAAAAAAGAGGCAAAAAGCCTTGTTGGGTAGAATAAAATAAGCTGATGATATGTTTGTTTAAATAGTAGGGTTTTAAGATATGAAAAATTTACAATTTAACCCTTATCAATGCGGGGGCAGGTTGGGTCTAAAAAGTCTAAACCCATCCCTGCCCCACCACCTTTATGAGGCGAGAAAAACCCACGTGAGGCAAAGCGAGGAGGGGCAGGTCAAGCAGGGCGGGACAAAATTGACATCCCTAAAGAGGTGGTGTAGGAAAAGAAATTAATAATAATATATATAGATCAGCTTTAATCATGGAGCATGGCTCCGTTCACCTCTACCGACTACCATCACACACAAATAGATATAGAGAACAAACTTAATTTTAAATTTTTTTAGATTTAACAAAAAATATATATCTGTTCAGAGGGTTTTCTTGGTTAAATTTGTATGACAAATTTGTTTTTGGATAAAAAATTGTGTATGAATATTGATGTTTTTAGAAATGATTGTGCTTATTATATACAAAATCCAAATATTTGTCAATCTCAAAATCTAAGGCAAGAAAATCAAATAGATTTAACAAAATTTTAGTTTTTTTTTTTTTAAAGAAATAGAAAGATCTTTGAAAATTTGCATGCATTTATTTTGTTTTGTTTTTCTTCTTCCCAAAATTTTATATATTGTTAAAAAAAATTTAAATAATTTTTTGGATTTTCAATTTAAAAATACCAAAACCACATTGTTTTTAGACACTTTAACAATATCCCACCTAACAAAATTGGATGAAATGACTACATTGAAAAGAAGTAAAACTTATATGACAGTAATGATTTAAAAACTGTAATTCTCCATTCCCCCTGCTGATGTATCTCTTTTGATTAACCTTGATGCTATTGGGACTATGTATGAGCATAGATGCTCTTCTGTTGATGTTTCTTAGTTAATGAAATTATCCTGTTTACCAAAAAAAAAAAAAAAAAGATTTAAAAACAAAAAATTATGTGGCTGAATTGAATTTTGAGTAAAGTCAGTGTAAAATGTAATTTCATCTCTTTTTATTTATTTATTTTTTTTTATTTTTATTTTTTTTGAGAATGTCTATTTAGTGCCAATTGGAAACCGCGGGTTTAATTGGTAAACTTTTTTAATCACACCTATTTACGAGTCTGCCACCAGTCTTCAATTTGCAATCACGGAAGAATTCTTCCACTATGGTTGAAAAGGAAAAGAAACTCCCAAATACAATACAATACAAATACGTAAACTATTGTGCTATAACACATTGACACAACATACTCGAAGCTAGCTCACAGCTGACAGTATTTGTCACTTTTGACAATTCAACTCTAGTAAGGATAAAAAAAAATACCATAAAAAAAAAAAAAAGTAAGGATCAAAAATATTTCCCCAATCTTTTGACAGCTGCAACTAATTCAGTGATTCAAATCATAATCAACTTATTATTGTTTAGCCTAAGAGTTGTAAAAGCAACTTTGCAATAGTCAACAAAACAAAGAAAGTGCCCAATATCTAATATTAAAATTCATAAATTTTAGAATCGAGATGATACATGACAAAAAGAGTCTGAGAGTTCTGCAAAAAGCGTAACACCATGCCGTGAGAGTAGGCTATGACTACCCTTTTTATGCTAAGACAACAAGACCAAGAAGGTGAAAATGCAGGAGCAATAATCAAGGCCAACAGATGTTTACGTAGAAATGGATGTGGTTCTGATATTTTTCCTCTCTCTGCTTAAACCAGAGAATTCCAAAGAAGGCCAGAGCGGCAAATAGAAAGGTTGTGCGTCGACCAAAGGGCTTATGCTTTTCAGCACAAAAAATATAAAGGGCCTATGCTTGATATGTCACTTCGAATAGGGGTTCCAGGCTTTCTTCTAATATAACGCATGTTTTCTAACGTAGTACAGTATAGTATACATTGTGAAGTCCGAGTTCTATTACTAGTTTACGAATGGGGGCCCATCAGGTACTCTCATGCCCTTTGCATGTAGAGGCAGTGGAGAGTCTTGCACGCAGCTTGCAGGAGTAAAGTGACCTCCCCCCTGTGGTGAGGCCAGTCGTAGTAACCCCCCCTCTTTTTTTCTTTGAAGATTAGAGAGTGGGGTCCAGAGGTGAGATGGCTGACGAACTGGAAGAGCTGTGGAAAAAGCTAACATTTACAGAGGATGAGGATGAAGATATCGAGTTGGGGAGCAATAGCATGAGGGTTGTGAAAGAGATAGGGAAGAATTGTGTGGTCATGAAGATACACAACGCATTATCATATTAGACGCCCTGAGGAAGAATCTGAAGATGCTCTGGAAACCAAACAAAGGAATACAGATTTCTGAAATTGAGGAGGATCTGTTCCTTGTGGAATTCGGAGATGGGAGAGACAAGAAAAAGGTCATGGAGATGTGTCCATGGAGCTACGAGAAGCAATTAATACTAATGCAGGAGTTTGAAGGTGAGATGGTCCCAAAAGAGATTAAACTCCAATGGGTCCCATTTTGGGTGCAAATTTTTAACCTTCCTCTGAAAAGTATGACAAGAGAAGCCAGATATGAAATAGGGTCGAAGCTCGGGAAGGTTTTAGACGTTGATGTGGCGGAGAAAGGAGTGCAGTGGGGGAAGTTTTTAAGAGTTAGGATACGTATTGATGCTACAAGGAAGCTGATAAGGGGCAAGAAGGTCTCGATTGAAGGAGGTGAGAGTAGATGGATCTTCTTCAAGTACAAACGACTACCTAATTTCTGCTACCGGTGTGGAAAGCTAGACCATGGGGAGAAAGATTGCCTGGAAAAGAAGGGGGAGGAATTTTCTGGTAGGGGGGAATGAATGCAATACGGAGCATGGATGAGAGGCGAACCAGGGAGACGTCTGGGGCGAGATTACGAAAACAAGAGAGGGGAATATTCACCGGAAAACCGAGATGCTAGTAAGGGGTATACACCGAAGCCACCTATACTGGAAAATCTCCGACTGATGGAAAATCCGGCGGTAAGGGAGCAACATGTGAGTGATCAGGTTTTGTGTCAGAAAGATGAGCCAAGCACCAAACAAGTCAAATCGGGAGGTGTAAGGCAAGGGGGTGTGACCTAAGAGAGAGTGGAGATGTTTCATGAAAACGGAAAGGTTAACATTATTGAAGCAAAAGGTGATAAAACTCGGTTAAAAGAGGTGAGGTACCTCTGACGGGCACATGGCTCAGGGCAGAACGCGAAGACAGCATGCAATGGGAAAAAGTTAAGGAGAGTATGATAGCGGTAAAGCCTAAAGTTAAGGAAAAAAGCACACGGCAAGTGGTAAACACGGGGCCTGGGGAAAAAGAAAACCAAATATGGGCCAACGATGAGTCAAGCCCATTAGCTATGTGTTTTGACCAAGAAAAAGGTTGGACTGCAGAGGTGTTGGGCTCGAAAAGTGGACATTGGAAGCGCCTAGCCAGACAAGTTAAAACCAAAAGTCCACAAGAGGTATCTGATCCACCAAACCAGAAAAGAAAAGGTGACATACCTCTATCAGAACTGGACACAAATGTATATCACAAACGGAGGGCAAAAGGAAAGCTTCAAGTAGAGAAAAACAGTGAGGAGGATGGGAAAATGGTTGGCGGTGTGGCGGTGGCTGCTGGGCAGCCCCGCCCAGCCAAATGAGTGTCCTTGCTTGGAACTGCCGGGGTTTGGGGGCTTCGCCGGCAGTTCACACCCTCACCGAAGTGGTGAAACAAAAGAACCCCGTGGTGATCTTTCTAGTCGAAAGAAAAGCTAACATTGACAGGATGAAGGGTTTCCAGAGTAAATTGGGCTTCACCCAAGGAATAATTGTTCCGAGTGACGGTAGGAGTGGCAGATTGGCTTTACTTTGGAAGGAAGGAACGGATATTTGCTTTAAGAGCTGTTCTCACTCTCATATTGATGCGGTTGTCCACGGAGAAGGTAGCGAAAGTCCTTGGAGAGTCACTGGCTTCTACGGACATCCCGACACCGAAAAATGGTACACCTCTTGGCAGTTACTTGAAACATTAAATGCGTAATGTAGTTTGCCATGGCTGGTTTGTGGAGATTTTAATGAGATTGTCCACTCTGATGAGAAACTGGGTTGGAAGGACAGAGATGCTGAACAAATGGGTGCGTTTAGAGAAACACTGAGTAGATGCGGCCTTTTCGATTTGGGGTTTGTAGGTCCGAATTTCACTTGGTGTAACGGCATATTTGGTGAACAACGCACGCTTATCAGATTAGATAGAATGGTTGCCAACGAAGCGTGGTCTTGAGTCTTCCCGGATGCGAAAGTTTATCACGTCTCTATGTCTTCCTCGGATCATTGTCTCCTTGCCCTGTTTTTGAGGAAGGATCAGCGTAGAACAGAGGGGAAGAAACGCTTCTTTTTCGAAGCTATGTGGACTTGGGAGGAGGAGTGCAAGGAGATGATCGAACTAGCTTGGGATCCATATAGGGATGATTCGGCCCTGCCCATCCAAGAAAGGTTAGGAAGGTGCCAAAAAAATCTTCAGGACTGGAATAAAAATAGATTCAGTAACATTTATAAAGGCCTAAGGCAGAAACAAACTCGGCTTCAACATCTTGAGTCTTTGAACCTACTCCACGACACGGCAGAGGAAATTCAGGCACTTAAAAGGGAGATCAATGAATTGCATACGAGGGAAGAGATTATGTGGAATCAGAGGTCAAGGGTCATGTGGCTTCAACAGGGTGACAAAAACACAAAATATTTCCACGCTACAGCTAGTCAAAGGCGACGAAAGAATAGAATTGAAGGACTGTTTGACGACACAGGTATCTGGCATGAAGATATGGAGACAACAGAGAAATTAATCCTAGATTATTTCAAGTCCATATTCAGCTCTAACCAACCGTCCAATTTTGATGAAAGTTTGAATGCTATGGAAGAAAGAGTGTCACCCGAAATGAATGAGGAGCTCCAGAGGGAGTTCAGGGCAGAGGAAGTGTGGACGGCTCTCAAGCAAATGCACCCTACAAAGGCACCGGGTCTGGATGGTATGTCACCTATCTTTTACCAAACTTATTGGGATATTGTTGGCCCCTCTGTTACAAATTGTGTACTGCTGGCCCTTAATTCAGGGATTATGCCGAATGAAATTAATAAAATGTATATCTGCCTAATTCCCAAGACAAAAAACCCCCAAAGGATAACGGAATATAGACCTATCAGTTTGTGCAACGTGCTATACAAAATCATATCCAAGGTCCTTGCAAACAGATTGAAGCGTGTCCTCCACGGTGTTATAAATGAAGCCCAAAGCGCATTCGTTCCAGGTAGATTGATTACGGATAATGTGATGGTTGCTTTTGAAACTATGCATTCCATTAACAAGAAAAGGAAGGGAAAGGAGGGCCTTATGGCTGTAAAATTAGATATGAGTAAGGCGTATGATCGAGTGGAGTGGGCTTATCTTGAGTCTATGATGAAGAAAATGGGCTTTGGGGAAAGATGGATATCTCTCATTATGATGTGTGTAACTTCTGTGTCTTTCTCAATTCTAATTAATGGCGAACCAAAAGGTGCGATTACTCCTTCAAGGGGCCTTCGCCAAGGGGACCCACTCTCCCCATACTTGTTCTTGCTATGTGGGGAAGGTTTGTCGGCAATGCTAAAAAAGAAAGAGAGGGAGGGGTTGATCAGAGGGGTATCGGCTGCAAGACAAGCGCCAAGAGTCTCCCACTTGTTCTTTACGTATGATAGTGTCATTTTCTGTAGAGCAACAAAGGAAGAGTGCATGCAAGTTGCTAAGGTGCTGGAAGTATATAAGGAAGAATCCGGGCAAAAGTTGAATAGAGAAAAGACCTCCTTGTTTTTTAGCAAAAACACGAAGGAAGAGATAAAAGAGTTTGTAAAAGGGACCTTTGGAGCCCAAATTATACAACACCATGAAAAGTACTTGGGACTACCACATTTGGTGGGAAGAGCAAAGAAAAAGGCCTTCAATTGCATCAAGGATCAAGTGGGGAGGAAAATAGCAACTTGGAAGGGAAAGCTTTTATCTAATGGGGGAAGGGAAGTCTTAATTAAAGTAGTTGCACAGGCCACTCCTACATACACAATGAATGTCTTCAAGCTCCCGGACTCTTTGTGCTCAGAATTAAACTCTATGATGAGTGGCTTTTGGTGGGGTCAACGTGGAAGAGAGAGGAAGGTAGCATGGGTTTCTTGGAAAAAATTGTGTAGTCCTAAGGCGGAGGGCGGGATGGGTTTTCGAGACCTTAAAGCATTTAATCTTGCCCTCCTCGCCAAGCAAGGATGGCGACTACAACAAAACCCCAACTCATTGGTTCATAGGGTCATGAAAGCAAAATATTTCTCGGATACTTCATTCTTGGAGGCGCAAATGGGGAGGAAGCCATCATATATATGGAGGAGTATCATTGCGGCAAAAAATATCATCAATGAGGGGGCTCGGTGGGCTGTTGGAAATGGAAGAAGTATTGAGACATGGAAGGCGAGATGGTTGCCTACATCAGAATCAGGCAACGTGATTACTCCGAAGCCAGCTGAGGGGTAGGTTGATATGGTAGCTGACCTCATTAATGCCGAAAAAGGGGAGTGGAGAACCTCGCTGGTCAAAGATACTTTCTTACCCCATGAAGCTGAGGCCATACTGAGCATCCCCCTTAGTCCCTTGAACCAAGCAGACTCTCTTGTTTGGGGAAAAACTCCTAACGGATTCTTCTCGGTGAAAAGTGCTTATAGGGTTGCAGTGAAATGCCTTGCTGACCTGGAAAGAGTTGAGGAAGTTGCTGGGTGCTCGGATAGCTCTAGGATGACTCAAATCTGGAAGTCCATATGGAGCATCCAATGCCCAAGTAAAGTAAAGCTTTTCGTTTGGAGAGCTAGTAGAAACATACTCCCTACAAAACAGTGCTTAATGCGTAGAAAGATCATAACGGAGGACGGCTGTGATTTCTGTGGAGAGAGTGAATCTTCGGGCCATATACTTTGGAGCTGCACGATTGCGAAAGAAACATGGAAGGAAGTAGGGATCAATTGCAGCATTTTACCCCAAACCCCAACAGAATTTTTAGATGTGGTGTGGTTTATGAAGAATACCGAGGGGGAAAAAGATTGGGAGCTTTTTGCTACTGTGGCATGGTGTCTTTGGAACAACAAAAATAAGGTGCGGCATGGTGAGGCTGGAAAAAATGGTAAATCTATTGCAGAAGAGGCAAGGAAATTTTGGGCAGAGGTCCGGGCTGTTAAGCCTTCCATTGATAGACCCCTAAAGCCCAAAATCACTCACAAACACTGGTCCCCACCTCCACATGGCTGGTATAAAGTAAATGTTGACGCTGCAGTGTTTAAGGAACAGGGACAGTGTGGGATCGGTGTGGTCATAAGAAATAACCAGGGGCTGATTATGGGCTCTATGTGTAAACTTCTAGAGTTCCCTCTGGGGGCCTTGGAAGCTGAAGCAAAAGCAATGGAGGCTGGAATCGGCTAAAACAATCCTGAAGATAATTGAAGGCTCAAGGAATTTTCTGCAGAAGTTTAGCTCGTGGAAGGCTGTTCACACGAATAGAATCAACAACTCGGCAGCACATGTACTGGCTAGAGAGGCAAAGACTGTGGACAAGTGTTTAATCTGTGTTGAGGATTCCCTACCTTGTATTGAGAATCAACTTATGAGTGATGTAATTGCAATGGACAGTAGTCCTCATCAATGAAAGTTCTGATACAGATTGACAATCAAAAAAAAAAAAAAAAGTTTACGAATGGGGGGAAAAAGAAAAGGCGAGTACAAGGCTAAGTCCAGTTTTCCTATATGTTTGACCTAATACAATGCGGACACATGACAAATGTTGTGGATGTGTCAGCATCGTATCGGGGTCCAATGCATAGTAATATTGGACTCGAGCTATGTCCATACAAACCTTGCCCTATGTGTCACTTAAGAGGTAACTCACAGTTAGGGTACATTTATTTATTTTAAATAACACCTATTTATTTTTCAAACGTCACCAACAAATTATTAGGCATACTTAAATATTTTTGACTATTACTAAGCTAGCCCACAACCATTCTTCTTTCTATCACAAAATTTGGCTACAAATGTAAAACACTATAAGACCCAATATTTATGTAAAGCCTAAATTATTTATTGAGCAAGTTAAAATCTCATTCTTTCTAAAGCCCAAGAATTTTTATGCTTAGCAATGTTTGAAAAAGCCCATGATTCAAATACATGGTAAAACAATTTTATCAATGGAATTCAAGTTCATAATTAAAGCCCATGATTCAAATTCATGGCAATATTATTTTATCAATGGGATTCACCATAATCAAAGCCCATGATTCAAACTCATGGCAAATTATTTCATCAATGGAATTCAAATACCATAACCAAAGCCCATGGTTCAAACCCACGGCAAATTATTTATCAAAAAGCCTAGTTCTCGCTGGCAACATCAAAAAGCCTAGTTCTCACTAGCAACATCAAAAACCCAATTCCCATTGGCAACATCAAAAGCCCAGTTCTCGTTGGTTCTCGCTGGCAACATCAAAAGCCCAATTATCATTGGCAACATCAAAAACACAGTTCTCGCTGGCAACATCAGAAGCCCAGTTCTCACTGGCAATATCAAAAGCCCAATTTACGTTGACACTATTTTATCAAAAGCCCAAGATTATTAACGCTTGGCAAAAAATATTATGTCACTTAAAAGCCCAATGATGAACAATGTTCTAATTTCTTAAACATTACTATAATCTATGGCAATTATCTCAAAAAATCATGGCAATCATTTTATAAAAGCTCATGGAAAGTTATTTATCTTAAAGATTATATTCATCTCATACCATATTATAAACCCATAAAATTTATGGTCACTATTTACATCACAACATTCATAATATTTATTTTCAAAGCTCATGGTAACTATTCAATCCCACAAGCTCACCATTTAAATTATGGTGTGATTATTAGAAATCATAAACATTACTTATGATATGGAATTCATCATTTTCAAAAATGGTAAATGTTATTTACAAAAGCATTTTGAAGCTTATGCTATTATTTTAAATATTACAACTCATTGCCCAAAGACCCATTACAAATATCCATGAAATCCCAAAATATTTACTAATAATAAGAGTCCATGAGGGATGAAAACCCATGGCAACATGTGTTGTTGCTATCCATTTGGTAGGTTCAAATATGGGATGAACACAGCCCATCCCAAAGGGACCAGCCCACATGAGCAAGCCTGATCCAAAGAACTCCAACAAGAGGCAAAGGACTGAAAATAGACAACCAACTTTGTTCATCTTTGACCAAGGTCCAACTGGAGGCCTCTACAAGAGAACCAAGTCTTTGAGGATGAGCTGTCCCATCAACTTTCTGTCACCCCCTACTTGACGTGAACAGTGCCCAGAGGTTGTGATATCAATTGAAGTCTAATAGGTGATGGAACTTCATCATTTTCCTCAAGACTATATCTCCAGTGAAAGGGGAGCTAAAGCTAAGTTATCCAAATCTCAACAAATCAATGTTATAAATGTCAAAAACGTTCAAGACATGGTTCATGTGCCAAGTCCATGAATCCTAAAGGAGAAAATTTGGGAACGTGTGGTTTGGAGGGCATAAAGGGATCTCCAGCAAAACCCTCTGAAGTGGGCTTAAACTTTGACACCTAGCTTGGGGTGTTGACTCCTACTTCTTGGGGTCCAAATCTCAGTTGTAGCACTAGGATTCCTCCTTGATACATGCCTTAATCCTATTAGTTAAACTCAGCTTTAGAAATCTTGACATTTAATGCAAAAATACCCCAAAAACCCACCATGTGTCATATTACCCAAAGAAGCAAAGCAGCCCCAAAAGAAGCAAATCTCCCATTTATGGCCAAATCCTAGGATAATTAAACCTGATACTCTGCCCCTTGATCAGTCCTACGTTTTTGGACTTTTGTTAATTAATACCTCCCTAAACACCACTACAAAAAGGTAAGCATACCAGCCCACAAGACACACCAACCCCTCTAAAATTTCTGATTTTCTTGCCACTTTGCTTGTGGTTTAGCTCTCCCTAAGCACATAAATCATTCCCCTTAGCCCATGAATCATTCCCTTTAGCCCACACTCACTTAGCCTCAGACATTCCCTTTCCTTTTCTGCATATTCACAACCCATAAATGCTTCCTAATCAGTCATAAACAACCCTTTACTCACTAAATCCTTAACCTCATCATTAACTCCATCACACCACCACAAGCCTAAATACCCACTCACTCAAAATAGCCCACACTACCCCATTCATGCCTTATGTATATATATTCCCCAAAATCTTAGTTCAGCATTTGCTGCACTGAGCTGGAATCTCTCTCTCCCTTCACACCATGCCAATTAACCCCTTTCTTCTTCCCATGGAACCTTTAATTTTTACATTTTGTTTTACTATTGAAGGATATAATGTATTTGTAACAATGGAATTCTTCCCTCATATTGATGTAATGATGGCTGAAAGTACAATAAATTCCCCTGACCGAGACACACAAGGACCCCCAGAAGTTAACACTTTCCTAAATTTATTTAATAATTGACTGCTGGACTTTAAGTGTAATTTCACCCTACCGCTGGAGAATTTATTTTTCTTGCACTATCAAAACAAGACCACTAACGTACTAATTAACTATTGTGAAGTATTTTTATTGGGCTTTTGTTGCTATTTTGTCAAGGTGCAGCCTTTATTTCTTGCTTGGATAGGCTTATCACCACACCGAAAGCCTTTGAGCATCATCTCAAGAGCCCATCATTGAGTTTCGGCTTGGCTTCCCAATATTTTATTCAGAGGCATCAATTTCCCCCTCAACATTTTGGCGACTCCACTAGGGAGCCAATCATAAAGTGAAAGTCTATCATGCCTTCAAGGTTGCGCAATAGCCGACAAGAAGTAAGTCAAGATAATGTTCATCCAGCGGCACAAAGCCACCACAGTCCAGCTGCACAAGATGACCAATCCGAGCAACCTGAAGTCAACTAGGAGAATTCTGATCATCAATTCTCTTTTCTCCTTGAAATACTACAAGGAATGCAGCAAGCTCAGTTTGAACTAGTCGAATTTGTCAGAGTTCTAAGGAAGGCTCAAGGTCAAGGTGTCCAGTCACCACATGAAGAACCAGACCCTCGCACGCAACAAGAAAGGGGGTCAACAACTGGAAATCATCAGTTTGGTGAACAAAACACTCCTGCACAAAAATTTGTCACTTTATCTGATCTCACTTCTCTGCTGGAGAGAGAAAGAGCTAGGCAGCGGAAGGAGCCTAGGCATTATATTCGCAAACCCCCATATCCAGCGGAGCTACTTAGCAAACATATCCAGAGAAGTATGAAACACCTACCTTTGCCCTTTATGATGGGAGGAAGGGGTATGCGATGGAGCATGTTAGCAAATTTATGGATTTCATGGGTCCATTTACAGGAGATGGGGAGCTTTGTCTAAGGGAGTTCTCAAAATCCCTCACTGATCGTGCTTACACATGGTACTCTACTCTTCAACCTAATTCCATTCCCACGTGGGAAGATATGGTTGAAAGTTTCTGTACAAAGTATTTCCATGGCGAGGAGAAGGTCACCATCATCACTCTTCACAATACAAAACAAAAGCCTTCCGAAGGGCTCCTTGATTTTATCCGGTGATTTAAAGATGCTGCCCTTGACTGTTATGGATAGTACGAAGAACAAGAGCTAGTGGAGATTTGTGTCGACAACGTGTTCCCGGAATATCGAGCACACTTGGAAAATCTTGACATTCATCAATTTGCCCAACTACTCCAAAAACTCGCAAGACAGCCCTATCAGTCAAGCCATCTATTGTTGACAAGCCTAGAGCAGAAAAAAGAAGCCCTCCTCAAGCTCTTGCAATCTCCAGCGGTGAACTGGCAACAGGGGTAAAGCGCAAGAGGGGTGATGGTAACGAACAACAGAAGCTGCCACTTATTCCATGTACTGATGAAGAAATTAAGGTGATAGTTGAGAAGTGGGTAGCTGATAGAGTCCTTAGAGTCATCAAGCCAACCTGAGAGCTTACTAAGGAAGATAAGCAAAGTCCTTATTATTGTCACTATCACCAGTATGTGCATCATAAGACCAGAGATTGCATGGCTCTTCGGAGGATGTTTCATAAAAAAATCGCAGATGGAACCCTTGACTTAACCCAGGAACAGGAGGTCCAGCTGAACCCACTGCCACAGCACAACAGAGGGAAGGCTACAGTGGCAGTGGTAATTCATGAGGGGAATATCGAGGGTGTGAGCGACAGTAAGGAACTGCCACCCGCAGCTGTCTCAGCACTTCAGAGGAGCCCAGCCTTTCGTGCCCTGTTCAACCAGCTCGGGTTCAATGAAGAAGCAAGGAAGGCAGCAACTGAAGCACTAGTGTCCATTGCCTCTGACTCTAGTACATACTGCCTTATCGCTGAGGCCCATGCCAGCAGAGCTTTTTTAGAAACTACTAGTGCCATCACCTTCACTGATGAAGACATGGAAGTGCAGCACGCTGACCATAGTAGACCCTTATATGTAGCTGCTCAAATCAACGATGTCCACATACGAAGAGCACTAATTAATACCGGTGCATCCTTGAATCTCATTCCAACTAACACACTCAAAGCAGCTCAAATTTCGCTTAGTCGAGTCATGGACACACCCATAAAAGTTGTTGGTTTCGCTGGAATGCAAGAGCATACCATTGGAAGCATACAACTTGTCCATAGAGTGGGACCTATTATGGCACTTACGAGGTTTCATGTGATCGATTCAGCCGTGTCATACCATGCCCTGCTTAGGCGGCCTTGGCTCCATAGACACAAATTGGTCCCATCCACATATCACCAATGTGTTAAAGGAAGGTTCAACGGCAAGCCCATACGCATCCCCGCCAACCATACTCCATTCGACTTGTCTGAAGCCCACCATTTTAAAGCAGATTTTTATGATGAGTTCACTCCGTGTGGGGAAGATGCCATATCAAAACCTATTGGGACCCCGCTGCCTGATTGGGAGGTTATTGAGGAAGAACCTATGATAGATCTGAAAGGGATCCTTGATGAAAGGAAAAATAAAAGAGAGCGTAAGGAAGCATCTAACAGCGGGTCACAACTAAGGTGTATGCAAGTCCAACTACCAGATGGGCATCTTGGTTACCGATTATGACGGTACGCTGGGCCTAGCTGTCTCAAACAGAAAGGTCCCAGACTGAATAAAGCCAATACAACACCAAATTGCTGCTGTACTCAAGAAACAGCAGCTCCAACGGAGCACCCTCTTAACAACATTGCTGAAACAGCAGCTCCAGCAGAGCATTCTTCTGACAACATTCCTGAACCATGTGATGAGTTATTATCGACGCCCAATCTATCCTTAACAGCTGATATAGAGCTAGAAACTGTCAATCTTAGTGACGATCCTAATGTTCCACGAACAACCTCAATTAATGCAAATCTGTCACAGCTGGAGAAAACCCAACTCATTGCACTTTTGAAGGAAAATGCTGATGTCTTTGCTTGGGAATACAATGAAATGCCTGTTTGGATCCCAATTTCGTGGCACATGCTCTTAATGTTGAACCAGGTGTGAAATTGATGGTACAACCCATGCGAACCTTTCGTCTAGACATTGAAGCTCAAATCATCAAGGAAGTGCGGAAACTCCTTGCAACTGGTTTCATTAGGCCCATTGAGCACCCAAAGTGGCTGTCAAACATAATACCTATCAAGAAAAAGAATGGGCAAATAAGGTGCTGCGTCAATTTTCGAAATCTCAATAAAGCATGCCCAAAAGATGAATTTCCACTTCCAAACATGGACATGCTAATTGACTTGGCTGCCGGGCATGCTATGTTCTCTTTTAAGGATGGTTTTAGTGGCTACAACCAAATTAGGATGTTGCCTAAGGACGTAGCCAAGACTGCCTTCTGAACTCCCATTGGAAATTTTTACTATACCGTTATGCCCTTTGGCCTTAAGAACGCCAGTGCCACTTATCAAAGGGCCATGACTGCAATCTTTCATGATATGATGCATAGAGAAATTGAAGATTATGTGGATGATATTGTGGTGAAGTCGAAAGCAAGGGAAAACCACTTTGATGTCCTAAGGAAAGTCTTTGAAAGATTCTGCCTTTACAAGCTTTGTATGAACCCCCTTAAGTGTGCTTTTGGTGTATCTGCTGGAAAGTTTTTGGGTTTCCTCATTCACCAACGGGGGATATATGTTGATCCTAGCAAAGCACAAGCTATAGCTACCATGAAGTCGCCTGCTATAGTCAAAGAGCTTAAAAGCTTCCTTGGTAAGCTTTCATACATCTGGAGGTTCATTCCCGGTCTAGCCACTCTTACCGCTGCCTTCACACCCCCACTGAAGAAGGGAAGGCCTTACCGCTGGAATCAGAGATGCCAGCAAGCTTTCTCTCAGTTGCAGCAGCTCATGACCAAGCAGCCAACCGTGTGTGCACCCACACCAGGAAAGCCCCTTAAGCTCTATTTGGCCACCAATAGTGAGCAGTGGGAGCATTAATAGCCGAAGAATATCAAAAGGGGGCTGAGCAGCCAATTTACTATGTCAGTCGGATGTTGAAGGACACTAAAACTCGCTATTCAAGAGCTAAAAAGGCTTGCCTCTCTCTCATATATGTAGCACAGCGATTACGGCATTATGTTTTGGCTCACACAATCTACCTCATGACGAAATCTCACCCCATACGTTCACTTTTGCGACGTCCCGTTCTTTCCGAAAGGCTAGCGCAATGGCTCTTGCAATTGTCTGAATTTGAAATTATCCTCATTGCTCCTACATCGATACAACATGATGGAATTCCTCTGATTTGTCAAAGAAGATAATTCTGTTGACTTCGCTACAATTTCTTTCTCTAAATCTACAATTTCCACCGTAAGTTCAGCCAACCTTATCTCGCCATCGCGAATAATGCATGATGCAGCAGTAGCCTTAAGCCAATCAAGAATGAACTCAACATTAAACTTCATGGATTGTGATTCACTAAGTACGTTCTTCCACTCAAGTACTTTGTGCAAGTTGAGATTTTTAAGAGGTGTGCACTCCATGTCAAGCAAAACTGCAAACAAGGATTAGAACATCACCTTTCTCACAGCATTACCATACGTGCATCTAGACATTAAATCCGGATGCTTTAACAGTATTTTCCCCTTCTTGATTAAACATCTCCATGAAACCTTGAACATTGACTTTATGAAGTGCAGCACTTAATGACTCTCCTTCCACAACTATCAAACAAGATTAGTGGAATCAATTTATTTTACAAAGAAACAAGAAGGAAACTTTTTTTTATGAAGCGTGCTCAAGGTAAATCTTTGTATATTATTGGAATATGGGCAACAAAAACCGTACCTATAGTTTCTTTGCTTTTGGGAGGATCAAGGTCAAATGAGGGCATATTAGGTTCATTAGCAATACCTTCTCTAGCCGTACTAGCACAAGCAACTCCTTTAGGTGGCAGCAGAGGATCAACAACATCCCCTCAAGCTGCACCACCTCCAGCGACTTCCTTAAGGACCAGCGGAGGTACATCAGCCTCTCCCCTAGCTACACTAACATCAACAGCCATGCTAAGCGCCAGCAAAGGGTTAACAACATCCCTAATCTCACCAATTTTTGTAGTCTCCTCACGCACCATTGGGGAATCAGTAACTTTACTTGTGATAGAAATGCCATCAACAGCAGCAGAAACACGGGATGATAAGGAGGCGAGTAGCAGAAGGTTACCAGAATCCACGATGGTGTCCATAAAGTCCCTACGCTCTTTTGACTGAGTCCTCTCACTATCACTAGAATGTTGGGGTGGCTAACAACGCAAAATATATATATATATATATATGTGTGTGTGTTTGTGTGTGTGTGTGTGTGTGTGTGTGTGTGTGTCTGTATAAGAATAGAGTTAAAAAAAAATTTTAAAAAAAAAAAAGAAAAAAGAAGAAGAGTTTAATGGTTAAGTATTTACCTCACCAGAGGAGCTCCCAACATCAGGTCCAACCGTTTTCATCTTATGAGCAGTGGTTTTTCTCTTATATTTCTTTGCCTCAAAATCTGGGCCTAAGGAAGAAACAACTTCGGCAGTTGACACTAATGAAGGCCTAACAACCTCTACCGCTGGAGTTGTAAGAGCAACACTTGTGTCCCTAACCAGAGAATCATGCAACACAATCACCGAAGACTTGGATTTATCTTCCTTATTAGAGTGTAGTACAAATCAAGTGTTACAATGTAACATGAGTATATATAGTAGACTAAACCCTAGACTAATATATTTCTAGTACAAGTAGGAAACTTGGCTTGCACACAAAGTAGAATTAGGCTTGGGCCTATGCTAATGGGCTAACATATCTCTAATGCCCCCTTTCAAACTCAAGATGGAAGCTTGATAAAACCTTAAGATTTGAGAATGTTGAGAAGATCCCTTGAATGAAGTTTGGCTCTGTGACGGTGGTTTGAGGAAGGCAATGGTCTTGCAGTGTTGATGCGACTTCTAATGGTGTCATGACTATACCGGAGAGTTTTGGCAGCAGCAATGGGAAGCCAGAGAAGATGAATGGAATGAAGAAACACCGAGGAAAACAAATATTGCTCTTAAGTACACTGTAAGGACAAAAAACCATGGCCACGGGAAGGTGGCTCTGATATCATGTTAAATATTAGGTATGATATATTTCATATTGAATATGCTTGAATAGATGCAGAAGAGGGAAGCATAAAATAGGAACACAAGAACACAAGAGTTACGTGGTTCAACTTTACGGTCTACGTTCACAGAGGAAAATCTAAAAGGCTACATCAATAATATATTAGAGTGTAGTACAAATTTTGTGTTACAAGGAATCATAACAAGGGTATTGTAGGGGCTCGGGCCCCTAAACCGTGAATGGCCCACGTCACCAAAGCCCAACCCAAAGAGGGGCCCATGCGGCTAAGGCCCGTTACAATGTGGTTGGCCCATGTGGCCAAAGTCAGACACGGAGGAGATGAGATTAGCTCGCTAACAAAATGGGCAAGTCCTTGGTAATATAGAGTTACGCTCGGGCCAAGTTGGGCCCAACACCGACAAGTCAGCCAAAGGAAAGACCAAGGGAGAACAGCCAATTGAGGTCGGAACCGAACATTGTTAAATAACTTTGGGGAGTTCGCTGTCGAGCACTAATTGGCGTCTGGAACAAGTTCCAAGGAAGTCCTCGAAAGTCGTGAGGATTCCTAGGGATTCAGATAGATGTGGGGAAATAATGATAGCTCCCTTACTAAGGAGAGACTGTAAAAGGAGGAGAAGGTGAACATGTAAGGGGGTTGGAAAAATTAAAGGAAGAAAAAGGGAGAGTAAGGGAAACACAGGGAACCAGTAAGAAATGTAGAGAAATGGGGGGGGGGGGGGAACTGCATTGTATTAAGGGTTGGGGGAAGACAAGCCAGGCAAAGTTTAGGGCCTAGTTTATAGGATCGTGACACATTTCACATATAAATAAATTAGGGCCCAAATACAAACTGAAAACAAAGTTTTTGGCCGCCACAATTGGCGCCGTTTATGGGAATCCTACTCCACTTGAGGCGTTGAGCAAGCTTGCTACTATCCCACTATGGAAGGTTCGCATGTTGGAGAGGGTTCTGCGGGAGGAAATCAGTTGAGGGCCTCCTCGAGGGGTCGTAAGAGGCGGGAAAAGGAGCGTAGAAAGGAACATCAGCACATGTATGACAGGCATGAGACGAGAGTAGACTCTGATAGGGGATCTTCCCATAAGGAACGAACAGTATCATATATCCTCGAGCGGCATCATTGCAGTGATCGACTAAGGGAGTTGGAGAATTTACGAAAACAGGTCAATGATTTGGAGATTGAGCTGAGAGGCCAGAATCGAAGAAGAGACCGGGAGGATTCATCCGATGATCCTGACTACGTTGCCAATGATTCATCTCGAGGAGGTGGCTCACGCCGGTCGAGAGACCGATCACGTGAAACTAAAAGGCGTTATCGCGAATCTCCCTATCGCGAAAGACATGGACACCATAATGCCGCTCTGGATGCAATGAGCTGGGCATTGTGGAGAACAGCCCGATCACCGTTCACCAATCAGATCGAGCGTACGGAAATGCCGAGATGGTTCACGCGACCTCCATTCACCATCTACAAAGGAAAAACTAACCCAGTGGAGCACGTGAGTCACTATATACAGATGATGTCACTTTATTCTCATAATACAAGCATTCGAAGCCCAATTAATTACATGTTGCAAAGTTCCTCAACCGATAGGTTCCTTGTTATCTATGAGGATGAGAAGTGGTGAGACACTCCGATCTTATATGAACAGGTATTGGGAACTTTATAATGAGATAGGAGGGGGGAATGAGCAAGTGGCAGCCAGCACCTTCTGAATGGGCCTCCCCGAAGAGTTAGCATTAAGAGATTCTCTAACCATGCGGCCTCTCGAAGACATGCACTAGCTAATGAGAAGGATTGAGGAGTATAAGAGACTAGAAGATGACCGACTGCAGGGCAAAGGTAAAGCCCCAACCTCATTGCAGTATCGTAAAGAATATCACCCTTAAAAGTTTCAGTAGAGAACTAGGAGAGAGCTAAGGGTGCTTGTGGAAGGCTCAGAGCAGCGTGCTGAAGGAGTTAACGTTATGTTCAAGGAACCGGTTTATAAAATCTTGGAATGCATTAAGAATAAGCCTTATTTCCGATGGCCGGGGAAGATGGGTGGAGACTCGGCGAGAAGGAATCAGAGCTTATATTGCATGTACCATAGAGAAAAATGGCACAATACCGAGCAATGTCGTGTGTTGAAGAATCACTTAGAGCAGTTGGTGAAGGTTGGGCATCTTAAGGAGTTCTTAGTTTGCCAGGAAAGAGTACATGTAAGTCAGGGGTCAAGAAGTCAAAACGACCGAACTCTCCCACCTTCCTTAGGGATCATTAAGGTTATCCATGCAACCTCTCGGGGTGTAAGCATGAATAGTCAGAGGGGGGTACTAAGCGTGGTATCCCCACCTGAAGCAGATGCCACAGACCGACCTGAGAAGAGGCCCCGAAGGACCTCCATCCCAATCACTTTCAATGAGGCTGATTTGGAAGGAACATCTCAACCATACGATGATGCTTTAGTTGTGATGTCTCTGATTGGAGGTTTCTTAGTAAAAATGGTCATGGTGGATCAAGGGAGCAAAGCCAAGATAATGTACCCTAATCTTTACAAGGGACTGGGGCTGAAGCCAGAAGACTTGAGTAGATATGATACCCCGCTTGTCGGGTTTGACGGGAAGATCGTGATTCCCGAGGGGCAAATAAAGCTGCCAGTGGTATCCGAAGGCAAGGAAGTGGAAGTTAATTTTATCGTGGTCAATGCTTTCTCTCCTTACACAGAGATCCTGAGGCGGCCTTGGATCCATGCCATAGGGGCGATACCATCAACTTTGCACCAGAAGATTAAGTTTCCTACAAAAGACAGGGTCGTGGTAGTCTGGGCTGATCAAAAGGTAGCAAGGCAATGTTTGATGGTAGCGATAAACCACAAAATTAAGCAGAAGGAACAAGTTGATCGGGAGCCATTATAGCAATTACCGATGACCAAGGTATTAATGGGGGTAGACAGCATCAAAGAATTGGTACAAATAACAATTATGATGTATTCCGGCAGGTGTTTCCGGATTGGGAAAAGTTTGTCCGCCGAGGACCGAGTGGAAATTCTATTATCGCTGGTGCAAAATTTGGACGTGTTTGCATGGAGTCCATATGAAGTGCCCGGGGTTGACCTAGCCTTTATCATGCATAAGTTGAATGTAGACCCCCTGGTCCCACCAAAAATACAAAAACCGCGGAGATCCACGAAACCCCATGTGGAGGCAGTAAAGGAGGAAGTGAAGAAGTTGAAGTAGTCGGGGGCCATCAAGGAAGTGTTCTTCCCCAAATGATTATCTAACACGGTGGTGGTGAAGAAGAAGAATGGAAAGTGGAGAGTTTGCGTCGACTTCACCGACCTGAATCGAGCGTGCCCAAAAGACCCTTCTCTAGTGCCAAAGATAGATTAGTTGGTGGATGCTATAGTCGGACACCAAAGGATGAGTTTTAGACACCTTTCAAGGTTACCATCAAATTGCTTTGGCCCCCAAGGATCAGGAGAAAACTTCCTTTATAACGCCCGAGGGAAACTATCATTATACGGTGATGCCCTTTGAACTGAAGAACGCGGGGGCTACTTATCAATGAATGGTCACACACATGTTCAAGGAATTGATTGGTAAGATGGTGGAGGTTTATATTGATGACATCTGTAGACACTCAATTTTGCACCCAGAATTTAATCAAGGAGAATGACTTAAATGACCAATCCATGTACCCCAAAAATCATAATTGCATTACATGCATCAATTTTTCTTTGCATTACAAGCATCAATTCATTCATTGCATATCATAAAAAATGATCTTGAGATTCTAACGGTCACAACAGTGATTTCAGTTTTCAAATCAGACCATCGGATCGAAAGATATCGCATGATCAAGTTTGCACGGTCAACATGCATTGTGTCTAGCTAGAGTCGACCACACATGATTAGTTTAAATTAATTCTGATTGGTTAAACAATTAAAATTGATTAAATAATTTTGTGATTGGTTGATAATTAGTGTTTAAAATAGGGATGCATGCATGGGAATAAAAGGGATGATTGGATAACAATAAAATTGTGGATAATCTGAACTTTCTCTAGATTTATTTTAGGGTATTTATCTTCAAGATAATTATTCTTAAATAGCCGAAATTATCCAGAAAAGAGATAAAAAAATCATAGACAGAGGATGAAAACGCGTCTAGGTACAAGGACCGGCCAAAAAACCCTAGCAGAAGAGTCTAAATGGCACCCAAACACGAAAGAGTGTTTGGAGCCATAGGGCCAATTCGACACTTTTGGAGTGCTGAATGGCACTCTAAAAGGGCCAAATTTTCATGTGATGGGCTTTGGCCTAATGGCCTTCGGGTGACGATAAGGCACACCCTTTTCGACCTTTTCACAAAAGGATGCGTCTAGATTCAAACCCTAATCGTCCGTGCCTATTTTTTAGTCTTCTAGCCTCTATAAATAGAGACTGAACCTCATAATTCAACACCTTTTTTTTACGCTCTGAGAGGCACACGTTTTGGGCTCCCAAACAGCTCATATTTTCTGATCTCCTCTCTGATTTTCTGTAGAAGCTAGGGTTTTTAGGTTTCAAAAATAACTGAATAAGTTTTTTTGAACCCTAAAACATCCTCTCAAGTAGAAGAGTGCTCATGCAAGAGGTTCTTTTCTAAACCCTTTTATTTTTATGTTTTTCTTATCATGATGATGTATGTTTAATTGTTTCAAATATTCATAATCTGGTTTATAAAAACATGTTCTTGATTTCTTTATTGATCTATTTCTTAATTTTAAAGATCTGCATGTAGTCAACTATTTTTCTTCAAATAAAACGGATCTGCATCTTTCTTAGATGCAAATTTGAATTTTTCTTCAAAATAAGACGGATCTACATCTTTCTTAGACGCAGATCTGAATTTTTCTTTAAACAAAATAGATCTGCATCTTTCTTAGATGTAGATATGAGTTTTTCTCAAATCAAAACTGATTTATATCTTTCTTAAGATACAAATTTGATTTTTTTAATACATGCAAATTGTTGAAATAAAGAAAGAGATCATGTACTACTATGTTTGTGTTTGTTTTAATTCATGATTGCATAAATTCATATTATGAGTGGAACTCTCTTCTTAAAAAAATCCTTTTCATTTTTTTAAAACATATAAAAACAGATATGATTTTTCTTTTATTAAAAACCATTTTTTTATCATCACGAAATGGATATGATCTTTTACAAACCGAAAAGCCATTTTTTTAGTTCTTAAAAAACAGATCTGATATTTTTCAAATGAAAAGACTTTATTTTATGTAATAAAAATAGATCTGAATTTTTATCATCAAAAACCACTTTTTTCTACATACTACAAAACAGATCTGGTATTTTGACAAATCAAAATCAATTTTTTTTACCAACTAAAACAAATATGATTCTTTTCAAAAGAAGAGACTTCATTCATAAATAAATTTGTGTGATTTAATTTTTGTTTCACATGTTCAACATATCATTCATAACATGCATAAAAAGATACATTGGTCACAAGAGTCTAGAAGACCAGACTTTGTCTAGGCAGAATGGGTGCCTAACACCTTCCCATTCCGTAACCTAGCCTTCGGATTTAGGTCTTTGGCTAAGTAGATCTAGCCTTGTCTTTACTTTTTATTTTGGGTAGAATGTAACTAGGACAAAAAGCCATGTAATTATTTGGTAGTTTGTAACTAGGACCCAAAACTATGTAATTTTTCAAATATGTAATTCTTTATTCAATCAATGAAAGGATACTTTTCAGTTATGTTTTATTTATTTTTTCTTATTTTTTTGTATAAAAAATAAGTGGTGACTCTATACCACTTACCTAAAAAGAGAGGTGCCATAAAAGCACTCAAATCTCTTTTTTGAGGGACGCTTTTGTCGAGGTCTCTCACAGTGGCGACTCCGCTAGGGATGTCGAGGGCTAAGTTTCGTATTAGACTTAAGGGACCAAATATGTACCTTTGTTTTGCATGGTCTTGCATGATATTGTTGTTTGTTTGTTTATTTATGTTTGATGGGATGTGGTATGATATTTTGGTGTATGATATTTTGTTGTTTGTTTTGTTTGTTAAAAGCTTTCCCTAACTGTCATTGTGTGTGCCATTCAAACAACAATGTATGCACCCCTTTTCAACAATTTTGTGGTGGCAGTAACCATGGATCACCAATCTTCATTAGATTCGGGTACCTAGTGGCGAACTCACCAACTCATAGCCTAAAGTCACTGGATCATTTCCCGTTGACTGTAACGGACAAACCATGCCGTTTGGACCAACGCAATGTTCATTACATTACAAGTTGGGAGGTGTAACGTCCTAGCTATGGGAAACAATAAAACAACAAACCCACCCTACAACATAATGACTTAGAACCTACCCTTAGGTCAGTCCCGGTTATAACTGCATGGCATGTTGTGTGTGTTTGTTTTGGATGATTGATGGATGTGGATGGGGTTTTAGCTTTAATTAACCTGACCAAGCTTGTCATTAGGGGAGAATCTGGTCAAGATCTTAAGGAAGGCTACAAAGAGAACCTAAGCCCGACACTCAAGCTAGTAGCTCCAGCTCCAAGCCTGTCACTCCTATCACAATACTAAAGCCTTCAAGCATAGAAGAGACTCCACTGCTGCAACATCACTACCCCATCTTTGACCTCCAAGACAATTCAAGCCACAAGAAGTTTGATGCTCCTAGCAATATGGCAGAAGTGGGAGAACACCCAAACACAGAGTAACCCATGAATACCCAAAAGCTACTCAACACTATGGTAGCTAGCCAGATTCAGCTGAGGGAAGACATGAACCGTGAAGAGGATAAAAATATAGCTTGACAGGCCCTGTAAAATGGGCCTGACGGATCCATGTCCGTGGGCCGATAAAGGGCAAGCCCAACTTGTTCAAAGGTCCATCATGAATAGATGTAACAAAAACCCTAGATGGAAAATACTTGCGACACACACTTAATCACCTTGGAATCCCATGGTAAATGGAATCCTAGCACGACAAGGATTCCGGAAGATACGTGCAGATCTTCTCTACAAGGAAATATTTTGTTAATCATGTTTGGGACTATTCAAGTAGAGTCCTACAAGCAAAAGACTTCCGCACCAAGGAAGAGGTGTCAACCTTCTACTATTATAAAAGCCCAATACTCTCACAAATCGAGGTACGCATAATTTACCCTCTCTAGCACTCTAGAGTTGTGAGAAGAGTTCTAACTTGACCTTCGGAGGGTATTTGGCCGGCACCACACCGGCGCTCTCTGTTAGGTCTTCTTTTTCCTTGTGCAGGTGGTGTTTCGAGTGTAGGAATGTCATGTAACTCACTAGTGATTTTACGGCATCATCAGTTGGCGCCGTCTGTGGGAAAGACTTTTCGAAATCATTTTCTGATTCGTAAGCCATAACAAAAGCTTCCCGGACAGAAGAGTTGCATGGTGCTAACTCGCTCGATGGCAACCATGAACAACATTCAGGGAGATGAAACTCGCGCAGCGGCCCTCGAGAGGCAAGTTCAGACCTTAGCCGTTGCCGTGGAGCGCCTCACTAAGGAGAACCACGATCTGGAGGAGCAGTTACGCCAGAAAAACATAGGTCACGGCACTCAAGAGCAGGACCAAGAAGGCACCAGCGTCGATAGGAGAGAACGAGAGGGGCCAGATGGCAGTAACGCTCTAAGCAGACCAGAGCGAAAAAATTTGAGCATGCCATCCCTCACGAATGCAACTCCACCGCATATTGCCGCGGAGATGCAGGCAATAAAGGAGCAGATGGAGATTATGATGAATGCCCTCAAGGGACGAGTGTCCAGCGACCTTGACGATCTGGTCAACCACACCGACTCACCGTTCACTGCGGTCGTCAACTCCTTCCCTCTACCACATAAGTTTCGCATGCCACAGATCGACAGCTACGATGGAGCGAAGGACCCTCTGGACCACCTGGAAACCTTCAAAACCTTAATGCACCTTCAAGGGGTAGCGGATGAGATCATGTGTAGGGCTTTCCCTACGACGCTGAAGGAAGTCTCAAGGATTTGGTTCAACCGACTGACGCCCTATTCCATCAGTACTTTCAAGGAATTAAGTGCCCAGTTCACTTCGCACTTCATTGGAGGACACAGGTACAAGAAGTCTACTGCATGCCTGATGAACATCAAGCAGCGTGAAGATGAGACGCTGAGGTCCTACATAACCCGTTTCAACAAGGAAGCCCTCTCAATTGATGAGGCAAATGACAAGATACTCGTAGCAACATTCACTAATGGGTTACGGAAGGGTAAGTTCCTATTTTCGCTATATAAAAATGACCTAAAAACAATGTCGGATGTGCTTTACAGGGCCACCAAATACATGAACGCAGAGGATACGTTGCTGGCACGCGAGGAGAAGCCCAGGAAGAGAGAAAGACAGGAGGATACACAACAGGATAGGGGGCGAAAGATGCCAAGAACCGGGGAACGACGGGATGATAGGCGCTCCAAACCCCCCACTGGGAAGTTCACAAGCTTCACTCCATTAATAGCCCCGATAGACCAGGTCTTGATGCAGATCAAAGATGAAGGAGCCCTGACGTTCCCTGACAAGCTGAAAGGAGATCCCAGTAAGAGGCCAAGAAACAAGTACTGCCGCTTCCACCGTGACCACGGACACGACACAGCCAACTGCTACGATCTGAAACAACAGATAGAGGCTCTAATTAGGCAGGGGAAGCTACAGAGGTTCGTTAGCAAGGAAAGAACCGATCCACCCCAAGAGCAGGCTCCGCGACAGGAGAACGAATGCCCTAGACCACCCATAGGAGATATAAGAATGATCGTAGGGGGCACGACTGCTGCAGGATCTTCCAAGGAAGCCCATAAAACTTACCTCAGAATGGTCCATAACATCCAACTTACAGGCTCCGTGCCTAAGATGGCGCGGATTGATAACCCCGTCATCGGGTTCTCGGAAGAAGATTCTCGTAGACTTCACCACCCGCATGACAACGCACTTGTAGTCAGCCTACAGGGGGACTACAACATACACCGGGTCATGGTCGACAATGGGAGCTCGGCAGACATCCTATATTACCCAGCGTTCCAGCAGATGAGGATTGACAGAGAACAGTTGGTACCAATGAACGCTCCGCTAGTTGGCTTCGAAGGTACAAGGGTATTCCCATTGGGCGTCGTCACACTTACGGTAACAGTAGGCGATTATCCTCAGCAGATCACAAAGGATGTAACATTCGTCGTGGTCGATTGCTCGTCCGCCTACAATGCCATTCTCGGAAGACCCGCCCTCAACTCGTGGAAGGCTATAACATCAACATACCACCTGATGATCAAGTTCCCTACGAATTATGGGGTCGGCGAGTTACGAGGAAATCAAGTGGCCGCACACGAATGCTACATTGCCATGCCAGAGATGGAAGATCACCAGCAGACCATATGCATAGAAGAGCAATGGACCATAGCAAAGCCAGTTGAAGATCTAGAAGAGGTAACCCTTGATGAATTAAGACCTGAACGGACGACAAGAATGGGGACGTTGGCCAGCCAGCCAATGCGTCAAGCCCTCACAGCATTCCTTAGGATGAATCAAGATGTGTTCGCGTGGAGCCATGAGGACATGCCAGGGATCGATCCCTCAGTCATAGTTCACAGGTTGAATGTGATCCCTGCATCCTCACCTGTTCGACAGAAAAAGCGAGTGTTCGCTTAGGAGCGAGACAAAGCGATAGCAGAAGAGGTCAGGAAGCTACTAGAAGCAGGTTTCATTAGAGAAGTATACTACCCTGATTGGTTAGCAAACGTAGTTATGGTCAAGAATGCTAATGGAAAGTGGCGAATGTGCGTTGATTTCACGGACCTCAACAAAGTGTGCCCAAAGGACAGCTACCCACTCCTTCGGATAGATACCTTGGTAGACTCGACGGCAAGACACCAGCTCCTGAACTTCATGGATCCCTTTTCGGGCTACAATCAAATCAAGATGGAAGAGGCTGATTAGGAGAAAACCTCATTTGTCACAAGCCAAGGACTCTTTTGCTACAAGGTGATGCCATTTAGGCTCAAGAACGCAGGTGCGACATACCAGAGATTGATGAACAAAATGTTCGCACACCAGATTAGGAGAAACGTACAAGTTTATGTTGATGACATGTTGGTGAAAAGCCTACACGAACATGATCACCTAGACGACCTCCGGGAGACCTTCGACACCCTCCGGTCATATAACATGAAGTTGAATCCAAACAAATGCGCATTCGGAGTAACGGCGGGGAAATTCTTGGGCTTCATGGTATCCCAAAGAGGAATAGAGGTTAATTCGGAGAAGATATGGGTCATAATGGAGTTACAACTACCGAGGACAGTCTAGGAAGTGCAAAGCTTGAATGGCAAAATCGCAGCCCTGAACAGGTTCGTCTTAAAAGCGACAGACAAATGTCTACATTTCTTTCGCACTCTGAAAAAGTCTTTCGAGTGGACGAACGAGTGCCAGAAAGCCTTTAAAGAAGTATCTTTCATTTCCGCCATTGCTCAGCCCGTTCAAACCAGGGGAAGAACTCTATCTCTACTTAGCAATTTCGCAAGCAACGGTCAACACGGCCTTAGTAAGAGAGGAAGATGGATCCCAAAGACCCGTCTACTTTGTAAGCCGGTCATTCTAAGGAGCAGAAGAGAGATACCCCCAAATGGAGAAATTGGCCTTCGCGCTAGTAACTGCGGCACGAAAACTGAAGCTGTACTTCCAGGCACATACCATCATAGTCTTAATGGATTAGCCCTTGAAAAAAGCCATAAGTAGCCCTGAGGCTGCCGGACAGATGGCCTTATGGGCAGTAGAGCTGAGTGAATTTGATATACAGTACCGCCCGCGAACTGCGATAAAAGGTCAAGCTGTGGCTGACTTCATCGCCGAGTTTGCCCAGTCGTAAGGCAAGGGGGCAGAAATCACCACACAGTGGAGCATCCATACGGACGGATCTTCAAACAGACGAGCAGGAGGGGCCGGTGTGGTGATCCAAACCCCGGAGGGGGATAAGATCGAGTGCATGATCCAACTAGATTTCCCCACGACCAACAACAAAGCCGAGTATGAAGCATTGGTGATGGGGCTAGACCTCGCAAGGGCAGCAGGTGCTGAAAACGTGGTCATACATTGCGACTCCCAGGTGGTAATAAGCCAGATCAATGGCGGCTATGAGTGCAAGAACGAAAGGATGTGGAGGTATCTGGAAGAGGTGAAAAGTCGAATTAGCAGCCTCGAAGTCAGATTCATTCAAATCCCAAGGGAGGAAAACGAATGTGCCGACCGTCTAGCAAAAGCTGCCTCACCAAAGTTTATGCTTGTCCCCGAACAGGTATTGTCATTTGTTCAGGTCTCCTCACTTATTGATGACGGAACGAATGTGCAGGAAGTAGATTCTGAAATCAATTGGACTACGCCATTGATATCATACTTAAGGACTGGCGTGTTACCGAACGAGAAGGAAGCCGCTAGGAAGCTGAAGGTCCAAGCATCACGATTTGTACTAATAAAAGATGTCTTATACAAAAGAGGATTCTCTCGACCGCACCTGAGGTGTTTAAGACACGAGGAAGCTGATTATGTAATGAGAGAAGTTCACGAGGGTATCTGCGGAAACCACTCGGGTGCACGGTCATTGGTGCACAAGTTGATCCGAGCCAGATACTATTGGCCCACAATGCAAAAGGACATACAAGCTTATGTCAAGGCCTGCGACAAGTGTTCAAAGGTTCAGTAATTTCATCAGGCAGCCATCCGAAGAGCTGACCCCCATGACGGCCCCTTGGCCATTCGCTCACTGGGGACTAGATATCATGGGCCCCTTCCCTACAGCAGTTAGACAGCTAAAATTTTTGGTAGTTGGTATCGACTACTTCACTAAGTGGGTGGAAGCAGAAGCCTTAGCCACTATCACAGAGAAAAACATTCGAAGTTTTGTGTGGAAGAATATCATCTGCAGGTATGGGATACCCAGAGTGCTCGTCTCCGGCTCGAGGGGGCAAAGGGTATCTGGCCGAATGAGCTACCAAGTGTACTGTGGGCATACCGAACCATAGCAAGAACACCAACTGGAGAAACGCCATTTCGTCTAGCATACGGATGTGACGCTGTCATCCCAGCAGAAGTAGGGCTCACAACATATCGAGTGGAGAACTACAATGAGCATAAGAACGAAGAGGCCATGCGCCTTCAACTGGACCTAGTAGACAAAGTCCGAACGATAGCAGAGCAGAGGCTGGCGCGGTATCAGAACCTCATGGCGAAACACTACAACTCCAATGTCAGGCATAGAGACTTTCAGGTTGGAGATCTTGTACTCCGGAAGGTAATGGGCGCAGCTAAAGATCCGTCGCAAGGAAAGCTCGGCCCCAACTGGGAAGGACGCTACAGGATCGCATCATGGCAGAGAAAGGGTACCTACCACCTCGAGACACTGGACGGGTGAAAGCTACAGCATCTATGGAACACGAAGCACCTACGGAAATACTACCAGTAGAGATAATATGAAGAACAACACGACCTCTAGTTTCCAAGTTTATTTAATTTTACTACAATTACTTTTACTTAGACAATTTTATGCTATAATACTTTATGTAGTACCTTTTTAGCCCAAGGGGGTAGGTACTTTTCTACAAATGCATGGTTTTTTAATTAATAAGAGGAATATTCAGACACAACTATGTTTTTTCTACCTGAATACTTAGTCCAAAAAGGTGACGGATAAAAACTACCGTCCACTAACTGGACGGATCATCCCACAAGGATGGAAAATACGTAGTCCAAAAAGTGGACGGGTAAAAACTACAGTCCTCAAAGTGGACGGTTCATCCAAGAATGAAAAACTAAAGTCCAAAAAATTGGACGGATCATCCCAGGAGGATGAAAATTCAGTCCACAAAGTGGACGAACCCCCTAGAGGGAAAAAATTAGTCCACAAAGTTGATGGACACCCTATAGGGAAAAAATTATCAATTCCACAAAGTAGACGGACACCCTAGAGGGTGAAAATTCTAGTCCACAAAGTGGACGGACACCCTAGACGGTGAAAATTCTACATAGTCCACAAAATGGACGGACCCCCTAGAGGGAAAAAATTATCAATTCCACAAAGTGAACAGACACCCTAGAGGGTGAAAATCCTAGTCCACAAAGTGGACGGACACCCTAGACGGTGAAAATTCTATATAGTCCACCAAGTGGACGGACCCCATAGTGGGAAAAAATTATCAATTCCACAAAGTGGACGAACATCCTAGAGGGTGAAAATTCTAGTCCACAAAGTGGACGGACCCCCTAGAGGGAAAAAATTATCAACTCCACAAAGTGGACGGATACCCTAGAGGGTGAAAACTCTAATCCACAAAGTGGATGGACCCCTTAGCGGGTGGAAAAAATTATGTAGTATAAGAATGGACAGACCCCCTAGCGGGTGGAAAAAGTTATTTAGTCCACAAAAGTGGACGGACCCCATGGAGAATAGAAAACCCTATCTAGTCCACAAAAGTGGACGGACCCCCATTATGCAAAAAATCATTCAAGTCAACAAAAGTAACGAATTACATAGAAAAGGTTAAAGTCCTTTCATGCCCAGTACATGGACGAGTGCCAAAGAAAAATCTTTTCTTCCTTTTTCCTGCGAAAAAGGTGAATAACAGACGAGTATTGACAAATACTAAAACAAGGTGAACGGATAAATTCCACAAGCAAAGTCACAAATAAATATTAACAAACCCTTAAAGAAAAAGCGTTTACATGATATCAATGATGGATGAAATTGTTCTCCAATTACAAAAGTAAATTATAGTAACAATATGCAACTATTTAGCAGCTGGAGTATCTTCCGGTTGTTCTGCAACATTGACGGGCTGATGGTCTCCCTCGATGACGGGATTGGCCTGAACATTCTGAACTGGGGCAGACTCCCCGTCACCTAGAACTTCGTCTTCAGCAAAAAGGTCGTCAGTGTCCTTTAAGGCGACGGGCATGACGGAAGCTTGAACTTGGTCATCAACTTTAATATTTGAACCATCCAGGTCGGGATAGGCCTTCTTGACCTGATGAAGGGCGTCGTCAAAACCTTGCGGGAAGGAGTCTCCTAGCTTTGACAGCAAGGCGTCGGAGTCACGGTACTCACGAACCGCTACCTTCTTAGCTTGACAGAGCCCATCCTTCAGGTCTTGTATCTCTCCTTGTCCTTGACCTCAAGGGTCTTCTTTGCCTCCTCCGTGCTCTGCTTAAGTTCTTTCCTCACCCTCTCCGAAAGTTCAAACTTTTTCTCCATTTTTGTTTTCCAACTCCGTAGTTGGTTTAGCTCATCCTCCGTCTACTGTGCCTTCGTCCGTACACGTTCCAGGGTTGCCTCGTGCTTGAGACACCGTCCCATCAGCCCTTTCATCATCACCATTGCCTAAAAACGCAAGAGCAAAAAGGGCATTAGATTGAAGGCATACTGAAAGGACGGACATGGAAAGCAGATTGAAAGACGGAAATAGATATGATGGGCTAGGTTACCTGGGCAAATGCAAAAAGGCCCAACTCCCCCATGGCTTTCGTGGAGTGGTTCCCCAAGTCCTCATAATCCTCCGTCGAAATAATGGACGAGATTTGCTCCAAGGCATGTTTAGAATCCTCACGGAGGAGGATGGGCGGTTTCTCTTGATTGGACGGAGCCTTCATAAAACCTTTGCCTATCCCGTGCTTCACTGGGGTATCCGTCTTCGCGCCCTCAGCCATTAGCCCTAAGACGGGTTCCAAAGGAACTCTGGGTTTCTTGGCCGGACGGTCTCCCTTAGGCGGAGGTTTTCTTTTTATGGACAGGTTACTTGTAACCGTCGCCGGACTCCTTTTTCCTGGTAGCTTGCGACCTTATCAATGCCCTCCTCTTGGCGTCATCCATTTCTGAAAAAGTGAACGGGTAAAGTTAACTAAGATAAGAAATGAAGACCGTTCAAATAAAATGAAGACGACGGACTTACGTTTGCGAATTTTTTCTTCGTACTTGACGGCTGCTGGTGTCGGCTCAGGTCCGTCGCAATACCAGTGGATGGTCTTGAGGTTAACTAATTTTTCCCAACTCCTTTCTTCAGGCTGGGTCTTTGAAAAAATCTTCTCAAGAAAGCTAAACTCCTCAAGATCAACTTGTGGACGCCGTCTAACTACAAAGAAGAAGAACGGTTAAAATTCCTAAAAAGAAAGGGGTTATAATAAACTGAACGGTTGTAAAAATTCACACACTAGGACGGATGCATACTGGACGGGTGCAATATGCCCCAAGTCCTATCGACGGGCATGTGTTCGCTCTCCCCTAGGCGGTACATCCAATTGTCACCTTCTAGGAAGAAATAACGGCTCTTCCAATCCCTATTTGAGTCTGGTGTTTCATATATAACTTTCAACAACGGACTCCTGGGTGCGAAACTATACATCCCCCTTGACTTATCAATCTCGTTTGGACGGTAACAGTGAAGGAATTCTCTCACCGTCAGCCTTCTGGCACCGTCAGTCATGGCACCATACAGGATCTCCATTGCTATGAAGACCCTCTAGGCATTCGGCGACACTTGATTAACGGATAGGCCCAAACATTTGAGAAGCTCACGATGAAGGGAGCTTAGAGGGAACCTAAGTCCCGCCTTCAGCATCTGTTCATACACTCCAACACCTTCTACCCCTTCATAGTAGCATTTCTCTGACTTATAGGGCAGACGGATGGGGATGTTATCTATTTCGGTAGCATGATGAACTCCCTAAATCCATCAGCACCTACGACGGATCTTATTGTTTGCTCCTCACCGATATCAGAATCCTCTTCTTGATCAGCCATCTCCATATCCTCATTTGTTGAGGACAAGGAGGAGGTAGACGGACTCCTCTCTTCACCTGGACTCTCTAGGTCTCTATGACCGGACGGATATACTTCCTCGTAATCCACCCCATCACGGACGAATGACTAGTTACTTGACGCACTAGACATCGCCTACACGTGACGACAAAACCTAAGACTCAGACGGATCTAGAAATTATGACGGGTGTATAAAGTTCAGGAAAATAAATTAATTAAAATAAGAAGGGCGGTATATCTATAGGATTCGTGGAAAGAGAACACTTACCAATTTTTGTGAGTGGATGGAGGAAGTGCGTCGATGACAGATGTAGCCAGTTGAACGGGGTGGTCTCTGACAAGGATGACGGATTGCGCTCTGACAATATGTTTCAGCTGAAAATGAAGAAATGAAGAAGGTAAACCCTAGTATTTATAGAGGAAATGCATGAAAGACGAAGCGACGCTTCGATCCGAGATAAAATCCAATCGGAGGACGACACGTGTCATGCGCCATAATGGCTTCCGGACAACCTGTTAGACGTTTGCGCAGTTGACGGCATCCGCGCTAAAACCGTCGACCCATTGGTCTTTGAACCGTCATCCCATTAACATGGAACCATCATCCCATTAAATTTGAACCGCCATCCCAATTAACTTTGAACGGTCACCCCACTAGTCCTTTCTCACAAAGTAGACGGACCTGTAGGGTGAAGGAGGCAATTGAAGAGGATAAAAATATAGCTTAACAGGCCCTGTAAAATGGGCCTGACGGATCCATGCCTGTGGGCCGATAAAGGGCAAGCCCAACTTGTTCAAAGGTCCATCATGAATAGATGTAGCAAAAACCCTAGATGGAAAATACTTGCGACACACACTTAATCACCATGGAATCCCAAGATAAATGGAATCCTAGCACGACAAGGATTCCGGAAGATACGTGCAGATCTTCTCTAAAAGGAAATATTTTGTTAATCATGTTTGGGACTATTCAAGTAGAGTCCTACAAGCAAAAGACTTCCGCACCAAGGAAGAGGTGTCAACCTTCTACTACTATAAAAGCCCAATACTCTCACAAATCGAGGTACGCATAATTTACCCTCTCTAGCACTCTAGAGTTGTGAGAAGAGTTCTAACTTGACCTTCGGAGGGTATTTGGCCGGCACCACACCGGCGCTCTCTGTTAGGTCTTCTTTTTCCTTGTGCAGGTGGTGTTTTGAGTGTAGGAAGGTCGTGTAACTCACTGGTGATTTTACGGCATCATCAAACCATATGATGCAACAACTTCAGAATTCAAAGAGTAATCAAGAAGGGGATAATACTGATCATGATCCACCAGTCGTAGAGAATGAGAAGAAGATCAACGGGAGGATGAATAAAATGGAGGAAATGATTAGAAGAGCCCGTAAGATGGAGGAACTTATGGACTACAATTCTCTTTCCCTGTTCCCTAATGCAAGGTTGCCACCCAAGTTCAAGATGCCAAATCTAGACAAGTTTGATGGTACCGGTTGCCCAAAGTCCCATCTAAAGATGTATATGAGGGCTATGCAACCCTTAGGCGCGACCGAGGAAGTGCTTGCTCAGATGTTCCAAAACACACTGACCGAAGCTGCTCTTAGGTGGTTCCTCAATTTGGATGATGCAAGAGTAAGAAGTTGGGAAGACATCTGTCGTGAGTTTCACAAGCAATACAAGTACAATATGGAAGTGGATATCACAAGAAGAGACCTTGAGACTACCAAGCAAGAGCCGAAAGAATCCATATCTACTTTCATTACCAAGTGGAGAGCCAAGGCCACATAGATGATGAGTAGGCCAAGTGAGGAAGAGAAGTTAGCCATGGTTGTAAAGAACTTATTGCCTGTATACCATAAATATTTGTTTACACAGTATTTTCCCAATTTTAAAGCTTTAATTGCTATTGGAACCCAAATTAAGGATGCAATAAACAATGGTACTATAAAGACTGATGACCTTCCTAGGTTTAGAAAGAATGTAGAATCTAATTCCAAGGTTGCAGAAATTTCTAATATCCATAAAAATGATCCTTATCAATTGATTGCACGCATTGCACCTGTGCAAGTACCCTAAGGGCCTAGGCCCAAGAGAGAATTTCATGAGTTGTACATGCCCATGAGCCAAGTCTTTGATAAGCTAAAAGCAAAAGGGTTACTAAAGCCCTTAGACCCAAGACCAATTTTGAACCCTTTGCCCTCAAGGTTTTATGTGAATAAAAGATGTGCCTACCACCAAGTCCCTAGTCATGAGATTGACTGTTGTTTCACCCTTCGTCATGCAATTCAAGACTTAATAGACAACAAAGTGATTGCGCCGCCTACAAGGCCTAGCATCACTAACAATCCCTTGCCCAATCACAATTTTGGGAAAGGACCAAGGATTAATTGCTTGATGACCAAGGAAGAGAATAAGGAAGACCCGTCCACCTTGATCTATGACCTACCCAAGTGCCTCATGATGACATGGGAAGAATTAATGGATAGGACCTCTACTACCACTACGGGATACGACATATGGAATGAGCTACCAAAACAAGAAAACAACCAAACATCCACAAATGAGGGGAGACACTTCAAACCCCGAGAGAATAGCCAAACATCCACAAATGGGGGGAGACACTTCAAACCCTAAGAAAATAGCCAAGCACCTACAAATGGGGGAGACACTTCAAACCCCAAATAAATGGCCAAACACTCACAATGACTCAACTAAAATTGCCCACATCACAAGGAGGGGAGACACTTCAAACCCCCATATCTTAAGACTGACAACCCAGTGGAAGCTCTGAATAGATCTACCCAACAAACACCTGCCGAGGAGGACGAAGTTCTCAAGCAACTACAGAAGACACTAGCCAACATATCCTTATGGGGTTTACTCATGGCCTCATACAAACACCGAAAAAACCTAGTAGACCTGTTAAACCAAATCCAAGTCCCTACAACCACAACCTTCCAGGATTTGAATGCTATGATTGGGTCCATCAATAGAGAACTTGCTATTTCCTATTCTGACAAGGATCTGACCAAGAAAGGGAAGCACCACAATGATCCATTGCATATCACTGTAGATGCCATGGGGAAGAGAATACCAATGGTTTTGGTGGATGATGGAAGTGCCTTGAACGTGTGTCCTTTGAAGACTGCAAGCTGCTTTAGCCTGAGCGTTAAGGACTTTGTGCCTACTGATCAACATGTAAGGGCGTACGACAACAGTAGAAGAGAGATTTTGGGAACCATAACATTAGAGCTTACCATAGGACCAATGGTTAAGAAGGTGGATTTTCAAGTCCTTAACATAGCATCATGCTTCAATATGCTCCTTGGGCGACCATGGATCCATGACACAAAAGCTGTACCTTTTTCTTTATATCAAAAGGTTCAGTTTCCACATGAAGGGGCTATTGTGACCATCTATGGAGATACTTTGACTATGCCTAAACCCGTTTATGGTATTGATTTTGAGAAAGAGCCGTTAACCTTGGATGGCTTTGAGATTGAGAGGCCTAGCTTGGAAAAGAGAGGAGAAGAAGTTGAGAAGATCCCGATGGACTTTGCTTCTTATGGTAACAACAATATGGTAGCAATGATGAGGAGAATGAACTACCTTCCTGGGATGAATTTGGGGAGAGCTGTGAAGAAGCCAACTGTTCAAGACTTGGCAATTCCTACTGCCACACTACCTTTTGGGCTAGGCTATAAACCCACTGATGATGATTTTTTAGAAATGGAAGTAAGAAAGATGGGCCGAGCCAAGGCCAAAGCAAAAGGACTTCCTTGTCCTCCAGAACCTTTGAAGCCCTACACTCCTACATTAAATGGGAAGTTTGTAAAAGCTGGAGAAAGTCAACGTTATTGGGGATTCCCAGAACCGAGATTTGATCCTGTGACAAAGACAATAGTGCCCGGCTTCGAGATACTACTTGATTGCAACAAGGTTCTAGAGCCAAAGAAGGAAGATACAACTTGGGTTCCTACTGATTGGACTGATCACATGGATCCTAATGCCATGACTACACTCCTTGGAGATCATATTTACAACATAGAAGAAGAAGAATATTGGGAGGCCTGCCAGCATACATTGAAGAGCCCATATGAACTAAGAGCCAATGATGGAGATGAGGAAGGAGGAACAGCCCTTAGTGATGATGAAGATGGAAGTGAAGACAAGAATGATAGTAGTAATGACAACAGCAGCAGTGACAGTGGACATGATGATGATGACAGCAGCATCAATAGTGATGATAACAGCAGCAGAAGCAATGACAGCCCATACAGCAGTGATGATTGGGGTGAACCCCCTGGTGATAAAGAAGATGAAGATGCGGACCTATTCTATGAGGAATATGACAGTGATGTGGACTATTACGAGGAAGACATAGAAGATGATGCCGAAGCCAATAGGTGGAGCGACACTGATAGTGACCAATACAAGTTGATAAATGTGTTAGAGGATGCAAGAGAGGATAATGCACAAGCCAATCAAATGTATCATGATGAATATCCTTATAGGCACCTTTCAGATTGGAGTGATATCACTAACGTTAGCTCAAGGTCTGGCCCTAGGTATGATAAGCATGGAAGAGAAGTTCCAAAATTAGGGCCGTACTATGATTCAGAACCAAGTACACCAACCCTACATACTAAAGAAGAGGATGACATAGAAGCTAGGCTGGTCGCTCTAGACCAAAAACTAATGGTCCACAGTCTCAGAATCATGACACTTGAGAAAGTTGAACGTAATAAGGAGAAAATAAAAGAAAGTAGGTTAGAACATCTCCCTCAGTCCACTGACTTGTGCAATAGAAGCAAACACGATCTATTTGATGAATGGATGGATAGCATAGAGCGCCTTGATGCTTTTGTGACCGACAAGCCCACAGACATGGAAGTTGAAGAAGAAATTACAAATGATATGGATGTAGATCCCACAGTACTGATGCTGGGGGAAGGAGCTTACTGGGAGCCACTTGCCATTGTGGAAGCCACGACTGAGTTATAGAACTGGGCATGGGAGGGAGCCGCCCACCCCATGGAGGACTCTGTGAGGAAGATCAAGATTGTCAGGTCAGTCACCTTTGCCAAGAAGATCAAGACCACCGAGCCAGTCACTCCTGCCAAGAACATTGTTTCCATTCCTATTGAGTCTATTTCTGCTAGTATTTCTACTCCTGTTAAGTCTGTTTGTGATAGTTTTCCAGTTGAGTCTGTTGAGTCTATAGAGTTTGTTAAAAACTCTTTCCCTTTTAATATGATTTCTAATTCTACTTATTTGCTAGCTTTGAATGTTTTTATTTCTAAAATTGGTAAAGAAACTCTTAATAATAAGGAATTAAAACATGGATACCTATAAAAGAAGAAACCCAACCCATTAACCTGGGAACCAATGATGAGCCCAAAATGATCCAAGTGGGCAATACCCTAACCGCCTCAGAGAAAGATGCATTAGTAGCATTGCTGACCGAGTTCAAGGAGGTCTTTGCCTGGTCATATGAAGACATGACTGGGATTGATACAGATATAGTATAGCATTGCATTCCAACAGATCTAACTATGAAGCTAGTCAAACAGAAGTTAAGAAGAATGAAGCCGGAGTGGACTCTCAAGATTAAGGAAGAAGTAGAGAAACAGTACAATGCAGGATTCCTAAAAGTGGTCAACTATCCAGAGTGGTTAGCTAATGTGGTTCTAGTATCGAAGAAAGATGGAAAGGTCCAAATGCGTGTAGATTTTCGAGATCTGAACAAGGCCAGCCCGAAAGATAACTTTCCATTGCCTCACATTGACGTCCTAGTTGACAACACAGCAGGGCATGCGCTGCTCTCATTTATGGATGGATTTTCAAGATACAATCAAATTAAGATGGCTCCAGAAAATATGGAGAAAACCTTCTTTATCACTCCATGGGGGACATACTGCTACAAGGTCATGCCATTTGGCCTTAAAAATGCTAGTGCTACTTACCAACGAGCAGCCACTACTTTGTTGCATGATTTGATCCACAAAGAAGTAGAGGTTTATGTGGATGACATGATAGTAGAGGTGACTAGAAAAGAGAATGCGATTTACTACATCAGCAAGAAGATGTTGCCTTATGAAGAGAAGTATTCACCATTAGAGAAGACATGTGTAGCACTTGTATGGGCAACCCGTAAACTCAGACATTATATGCTTGCTTACAAGGTCCTGTTGATTGCAAGAATGGATCCTTTGAAGTACCTAATGGAAAAACCTACGCAAGATGGAAAGACTGCTAAGTGGGTTTTGCTTTTGTCAAAATTTGATATTAAGTATGTGACTAAGAAATCTGTGAAGGGGAGAGCAATTGCCGATCACCTAGCCCATTGTTCACTAGAAGAAGCTGAAGAGATCCAAGGAGACTTTCCAGATGAAGACATCATGAGGATTGAAGTAGAATCATGGAAGATGTATTTTGATGGAGCAAAAAATCAAAACGGAAGTGGAATTGGAGTTCTCTTAATTTCTCCAAAAGGGACACACATTCCATTTTCTGGCAAACTCAATTTTCCTACCACCAACAATGCCACAGAATATGAAACTTGCATCATGGGTCAACAAGCAGCCCTAGGCCTTGGAGTAAAAGAGTTGGAGGTGTATGGTGACTCAGCATTAATAATCTCTTAGGTACAGAATAAATGGAAGATCAAAGAAGAAAGACTTATGCCTTATCACCAATGTCTTCAAAAGTGAGCATCAAAATTCAGCAAGATCCAATATCAATATGTGCCGAGGATGCAGAATCAAATCGTAGATGCTTTAGCAACCATGGCATCCATGATGGATGGGACAAAAGAAGATGAAGCTAGACCGATGGTGTTGGAACAAAAAGAAGAACCAACCTACTGCATGACAATAGAAGAAGATGAAGGAAAGGATGGGGAAGGTGAACGGTATTCAAACATCCTACAATACCTCAAGGATGGGACATACCCGAAGTCTGCAGAAGAATGATCAATTGACCATCCGAAGGTTATCCACTAATTACATTATTTGTGGTGAAAGAGTTTGCAGAAGATCATATGATGGAATTCATCTCCTTTGTGTAACTACTAAGAAAGCACAGTAGATAATTGAAGAGGTTCATGAGTTAAGTTATGGGCCACACATGAATGCACATATGCTGTCGACAAAGATAATGAGGCAAGGCTATTACTGGACTACTATGGAAGCCGACTGTGCGGCTCATGTTCGAAGATGCCATCAATGCCAAGTCCATGGAGATCTTAAACATATGCCACCCTTGCCACTACATACTATGACATCACCTTGGCCATTTTCTACATGGGAAATAGACATTATTGGGAAGATTCACCCAGCAGCATCCAATGGCCATGAATTCATACTTGTAGCCGTTGACTACTTTACTAAATAGGTAGAAGCTGCATCATACAAAGTCTTGAATTCAAAGAAAGTTGCTCAATTCATTCAAACCAATATCATCGACAAATATGGGGTACCGTATGAAATTATCTCAAACAACGGGTTGCACTTTAAAGGAGAAACAGAGAAGTTGCTACGACAGTTCAACATTCAACACCATAAGTCTTCACCTTACCGCCCTCAAACTAATGGAGCAGTTGAGATTGCTAATAAAAACATAGGGCGAATCTTGAAGAAAAGCACAAAGAACTACAAGGACTGGCACCTACAGTTGCCCTATGCACTCTGGGGGTATAGAACATCAATCTGATCTTCCACAGGAGCCACTCCTTATTCATTGGTGTATAGGATGGAAGCAATCCTTCCCATTGAAATGGGTGTTCGTTCACTATGGACAATACTGGAAAGTGAACTCTCTGAAGCAGATTAGTTGCAAAGCAGATATGATTAGTTGTGCATGCTAGATGAGAAAAGACTCAAGGCCTTGTATCATATTCAAGGTTATCAGAGGAGGCTTAGGAAAGCTTTTGACAAGAAAGTGAGAACCAGAGATTTGAAGTTGGGGGATTTAGTGTTAAAGGAAATCCAAGCCCCGATTCAAGATGCAAACGGGAAGTTCAAGCAAAATTGGGCAGGACCATACATTATCAAACAAATATACTCTGGGGGAGTAGTAAGATTGATGGACTTGGATGCAAACCCTTTCACAGAGCTAACCAACATGGATCAACTGAAGAAATACCACTTCTGAAGTGGTTGTAAATTATGTTATTTCCCTTCTTAGGTTTGACTAAAAAAAAAAAAAAAAAAAAGGAGAGAAAACAAAAAGATAGGTTGAAAACCCGAAAGGGCAATCTATGCAAAAAGAGAGTAAAAAAAAAAAAGTGAGAGAGCCTGCTAGGTTGAAAACTCGAAAGGGCGACCTAGGTAAAAGTTAAGGCAAATAAAAAAAACCATCATCATCTATGAACTACGTTATGACCTGATCCTTCTATCAAAGGGGTACGTAGGCAACCATGCATTGGTTCGATCACAGTTTCCCAAAACCCACCATTTGCCCATTGACCAAAATTACCAAAAACTCAACCATTCCATTAAACCATGTCACTACAAAAAATCCAAGAACCCAAACTCTAAACCAAACCATAAAAAATTCCAAACCCCAAAAGCCTACACTTTAAACAGAATCCCTAACCTGCAAATCCTAAATAGGTCCTAAACATAAGAGTTTTTACATCAACTTCTAAAATAAACAAGATCAAAGCCAAAAGATAAGAAGGTCGCTTTGTCTTTAGTCTTTTCTGTTTCTGTTGGTCATTAATTTCTTTTGTGATAGGTACTTCATCATTCCTATCCCTTCTTTTGAATTCATAGTTGTCTTCATCAGGTCTTTCCCGGTTGTCTTTGAGAAACTGTTCTCTCATAGCAATCCTTTCAGCTTCCTTGTCAACAATCTTGTCTATTAACCAGTTAGAGTATTCTGTAGTCATCTTGTGAAAGTGAACCTTGACAAAAGATTGGTCCACTCGGTCAGCCATCTCTAAACCCAATAGCATGTTCTGTACAGATTTAGGATTTGTGTCCACAGGAGAGAAAGGTCTTCTTCTTTTGCCACCAGGCATTCCTTGCTCATATTTGAATTGCCTCAAGAGTCTGTCTCCCTTGTAGAAAGTTGCCCTCTGCAATCCAACAAGGAAGATATGATCTGATCCCAGAGACCTCAGTAAAGGGGGTGGGCACTTCCACCAATAACAGTCCCATTGAATTGAGGTACTGGATTTCTTGTCTAAGAATTTCACCCAATCACTCTCAGTTTGGCATTCAGTCTTGATTACATCCCTGCTAAGAAAACTGCCAGGCCCATTATTACCAGTTGTAGGCTTGGCAATCATGTCCAATCGCTCCATCAGCCATATCTGCAAAGTCAAAGGACTCCTTAAGAAGTTCTGAGTTTCTCCACCATGAAATACAACATCAAGTCCTAGAAGAGTTTTTATCAAGATCAAAGAAACAGGATTATCACCATCCTTAATTTGATTCACAACACTTATAGCTCGAGCATCCACAAAGCCATGTCTTTCAGAGCAAAGCAAAAGTTCTCCCACAATGCATAAAGCCAAACCGAAGTTTTTCTGCATGTTATCGGTCACTCCATAGGTGTGTTTGTCAATCAGCCGAGAGATAATGGCACGAGAATTCACCATATGACCTTCCATCATACTATCAGTAATGGAAGTAGGAAGACCAAGAGCATCAGACAAAGATTCCTTATGCTTGGGATCACAAGAAACCGCTACAGATTTTTTGTTTAGATCATAGCCCAAGATAGCGGAAAATTCTTCAATTGCCGGACAGAGTTCAACAGTGTTAAACCGAAACACATGATCTTTGAGATCCTAGAATTTCACAGCAACACGAAGGAAATCCCACTTGATCTTTACATTCCTCAGAGCCTTGATTCCCTCTAATTTGTAGGCTGTAAAATTGGTTTTGGTACTGAAATCAAAGCTACGAACCCATCTGTTGATATCATGAATTGTTGAATGAGAAAAGTTATGATTGCTAGCCATGGATGATGTTTGCTTGTGATTATTGTGTTTTACTAACCTTTATGCAGAGATTTGTCGCAGGAGAATTCGTTTAAATAAGCTGCATTAGTTCCTAATCAGGTTTGAAATGGGTTTCAGAGAGTTTGTAGCTGACTAGGAGAGTGTTTCATGATCATAAACAAAGTAAATGTTTTTCAAAAACGCGAAAACGCAAGACACGCATTAGAAAAGTGTGAGGAGTCGGCCCACCATGGCGTAAGTAACATGGCATGGCTCAATGCAATTCGGCACTCCAAGAGTGCCAAAGGGCACTCCAAAAATGCCGAATGGCACTCTTCATTTGCCAAGTGGCACGCAGCCCCTCAATCCTACACTCATGCAATTCCATGCAGTTTTACATTCTCGTGTAATTTTTAAGACCGTTTGACACTCAAAAAGATTTTTTCTGATCAAATTGACATTCTAACGTGTCTAACCCACTTATTTTCAAAAATCATCACTTGCACCATTGTTTTAAAAAAAAATTAATCAAATCAAGTTTTTTTCAAGAATCATGCATCCTGTTGTATACTAGGGGCATTCGCCCATTGCTCATTTTTCAAAAAGATCACCATCATCATTTTTCTAAAAAAAATCATTATAACCAAGATCTCTAAAAAATCATGCATTCATTTTATACTAGGGGCATTCGGCTCCACCTCATTCAAGTAAGTGCAGACTCCAACAGAGCCAAGCAAGATAAGTTTAAATTAGTACTACAAGATCTCATCAGGTGAATTCTAAACTTGTCTTAGTTAAAGTCTCTACATGGTGCCAAGGACAAAGAGTTAAACATGGAAAATAATACAAGATTGCCTAAGGAACACTTCCTTTTCTTTTGCAGGAAAATAAAAACACAAATCATGCATCATTAGGACTTCGAGTTCGCCTGCGTGAGGATCTCCTTGATTCGCCTCTAGAGGAGCCACCTTCAGTATTTCCTTCCTGACTAGCGAAAAAGCAAGGATCATACTGGTGATTTTCAAGTTCGAGGCTCCTAATCCTTTCCTCTAAAGTTCTTCTGGCAGCATCAGCAATTTCCATTCAATGTGCCTGAAAAGTCAGAAAAATCAAGTGTTAATTTCACCATCAAACACAGTTCAAGCAAGAGAGGCTCAAAAAGCAACGTGGCATACCCAGTTCGAATCATTGAGCACATATTGGGAAGACTGAGTGCGAGCCAATGACTGCAAGCCTCCAAATCATCTGCATGCTTTCTTCCACAAGATCCACATCAACCTAAAGCAACTCTACCAGATTAAGAGCCACTCATCCAATTAAGAAAAAGTAAGGACAAAGAACTGAACATTCAAGAACATACCGGATCGGGCCAAGGGACATTTGGTACGTGCTCTAGCCTGGTCAAAGGCATGGAACTATACGTTCCATCAGGATTCATCACATCATACTGCCATGCCGGAAAATGAGGATAAGTCTCTGCGAAAGAACTAGAAAAGCTACCAGCATAGTGAGGAAAGGGAATCTCTTCCTCTTCCTCTCCTTCAAAAGATGGAGGCTGAAAGTCCAATGTGCAAATATTGTTACCAAGCAAAAATATGGAAAAGGAATTTGCAGAACAAAATTTTGATCTTAAAAGAGAAGGAAAATACCGTTTTGCCAACCAAGCAACCTTACAGATGGTCCCGAACAAATTCAAAATAATTCCCTTCTACTCCTGCAACAATGTAGCCATCACGGGCCTGAGCAATCTCTTCATCAGCCAAAAGGTCAGCCAACCAAATAGTGTGACAAGGATGAGTTGTAACTGTGGCAGGAGGATACACATGTTCAACTTGAGGCAACACCCGATCACTAAGATACCAGTACTTTCCATGCCCACATTCAAACAATACTTGGCGGCTATTCAGTTCTAGAGCCCGCTCACACTCAGCATACCCCTCACATCCAGCCCAAGGATTTAAGTTCATCTGAAAAGTCACAAAGGAACTCAGAATGAGAAATGACCAAGTCATAACCAAGTGCCAAAGACTTAAAAGTAGAAGGAAGAAAGAACTCACATCATCAATGGTCAGATTGTCAATCACTAAGCGCCAAAGCTCCAAAGAACGCCTGGAGGGTAGAGACAAGCGATGTTTGGGCAACCAACGAAGAAATCTAGGAAAATTGCCAGCAACTTCCTCCCGAATTTCAAGACTAACCCCAAAATACTCATACATCCAGACCTGAAAAACTCACAATACAATTACCACATAGCCAAAATAACCATTACAACATAACCAAAATAATTTTCCATGACCTACACATAGCCACAATAAATACCAAACCTCACCTACCAAACAAACGGAGCCTCACTCAAGCTTGAAAGGCTTCGCCTAGAGAGTTGGGTCATGAAATGCATCAGAGTAGCATAGGCTATGCCGCCCCAGTTATAATTCCGGATTTGCTCAATTTTTCTCAAGCTCCCCAAGTAGCACAGATTCACAGTACTGCCTAAATCCGGGCACAAAAAAGTCCCAATAAAAAGAAACATGAACATACGAGCACCTTTTGCCACAGTCTCACATTGGGGAATACTCTCACATAGCCAAGACAAGAGAATATTGTTACTCCTCATTCTAGAAGGCACTACACCTAGGAGTTTCTTGAGCTCAGTTGAAGTAAAGGAATCATTGACAATAATTCTTTTACCACCCAACCTCAGACCAGTGATGACAGAAAAGTCATAAGGTGTCAACATTACCTCCCAAATACCTGGAAAATGGAAGGTATAGGTAGTGTCCCAGAAGCGCTCTGCTAAGGCGAGTAACTGAAGATCCTTGTACTCATGTGTCTCATGATTTGACAAAGCTTCGAAGAAAGTTCCAAAACCCGCGTCATTGATGATGTTTTTGATGCTAGGAGATAATGCTGCCCATGCACTTTTCAACATTTGGAGACTGCCTCGACTCTTGAGACTCTACAACATAAAAATTCAGCTCATCAATTTCCATAACTCAAAATACGCGTAACCAAAAATTTTCATACCCAAAAAAAAAAAAAAGAGTAAAATTCTCACAATCAATGCCCCACCAAAATTTCACCACTACCAAAATTTTCACATATCCATACAACCACCAATTTTTTTCCATAGCCATGCAAAAAGAAAAATTTCTACATGTCCAAGAAAAAATTCCCACAACTTCATGCACAAATAAACTCTCACATACCCAACAAAATTTTTCCCTAAATCAAAATTTCACACCCACAAAGTTTACCAATACCCACAAATATATCCATGCACATACCCACAAAATTTTGCCATGTCCATAAAACAAAGTTTATACATGCCAATAAACTTTTCCCACATACATCATGAACATGTTCACATAAGCCAAACACAAAATTTTCACAATGACAATCCTCCCAAAATCCAAACCAAAGTTCATCCAACAATATCCCAATTTACCTACATTGTCAAAATTCCATAAGCCACCAATATTGCCCAAATTGCACCATGATCAAAGAAAAAACAACACTTCAAGAATGATCCAAAGCCAACATTTCCAAACATGATCAATCCCACAATGCCCCAAAACTTCAAAATAACCAAATGACAATACTTCACCATGAAACTTTCAATGAAACATGCCACAACATTTTTTCCAAGCAAAGAAACCAAAGAAAAACTCACCTTGGTGTCTACATGACAATATGGAGCATGGGTCCTAGGGTCTTGAAGAAGGCCATCCTCATCATGCCACTCAAATGTTGGATCATATTTCTTACCATGAGAAGCTAGAAAAGAAGATCCCTTAGAGGAAGAAGCCATTTTAATGCAAAAAAAAAAAAAAGGGTTTTGGAAAATGGGTTTCACCAAAAATGGGTGTGGAATGAAAAAGCTCAAAACATGAAGATCTAAAGAAATATTGATAAAGATGGATGAGGGAAAGTTGAGAAGCTTAGAAAAATGCTTTTTGTGAGAAGAAATGGTGAGATGAAGAAGAAAAATCAAGGGGAAGAAGAAGGTGAATAGTGTTAATGGAGGAAGAGAAGTTGATGGAAGATGAAGCTAAAAAGCAAAAAGAGAGAGATAAGGAAGTGGGGGGCCAAAATTTCGGCCCCCACACACTTAAACTCAGCAAAAGCTGAGCAAACTTAGTCAAACTGAATTGACTCAGTAAAAAAAAAAAATCTTTTTCAAAGTTTTCAAATATCTTTTAGAATCCAAATTTTCAATTCAAAATTTCAATTCCCAAATTCTTTTCAAATGCCCAAATTTTAAACTCAAATCTTCAGTTTTCAGAAAATTCAAACTTCAGATTTCCTTATCAAAATCCCAAGCCTTAATGTTCAAAATCCTAAGGCTCAAAATTTCAAATTTTAAGTTCCAGATTTCAAATGAAAATTTCTAGGTTCCAAAGTCTTAGAATTTGAAATAGGAATTTCAAAACTTCCAAGTTTCAAAAATCAAGTGTTTCTCAAAAGAAAAATCTTTTGTCAATTAAACTTTTCTTGATAAAATTCAAATCAAGAGTGAGTAAATGAAAATCACACATCTCAGAAACAGTAGGACCATGAAGCATCCCATCATTTAAAGTTTAATTCTGAATCTTGACTTTTTGCAGGCGACATTGCAACTCCAGATCGAAATAGAGGAAGACCTTTGATCAACATCAATAGTTCTAGATTATCAAAGTAGAGGAGGACCTTTGATCATCATCCCATTCCAGATCAAAGTAGAGGAGGACCTTTGATCATTATCCCATTCCAGATCAAAGTAGAGGAGGACCTTTGATCGCCATTTCAGTTCTAGATAATCAAAGTAGAGGAGGACCTTTGATCATTATCTCAACATTCCAGATTGAAGTAGAGGAGGACCTTTGATCGACGTCAATAATTCCAGATTATCAAAGTAGAGAAGGACCTTTGATCATCATCCTATTCCAGATCAAAGTAGAAGAGGACCTTTGATCGCCATTTCAAATCCAAATAATCAAAGTAGAGGAGGACCATTAATCATCATCCCATTCCAGATCAAAGTAAAGGAGGACCTTTGATTGCCATTTCAGTTCCAGATTATCAAAGTAGGGGAGGACCTTTGATCATCATCCCATTCCAGATCAAAGTAAAGGAGGACCTTTGATCGCCATTTCAGTTCCAGATCAAAGTAGAGGAGGACCTTTGATCATCAACTCATTCCAGATCAAAGTAGAAGAGAACCTTTGATCATCATCTCAACATTCCAGATCGAAGTAGAGGAGGACCTTTGATCGACGTCAATAATTCCAGATTATCAAAGTAGAGGAGGACCTTTGATCATTATCCCATTCCAGATCAAAGTAAAGGACGACCTTTGATCGTCATTTCAGTTCTAGATAATCAAAGTAGATGAGGACCTTTGATCATCATCTCAACATTCCAGATTGAAGTAGAGGAGGACCTTTGATCGACGTCAATAATTCCAAATTATCAAAGTAAAGGAGGACCTTTGATCATCATCCCATTCCAGATCAAAATAGAGGAGGACCTTTGATCATCATCCCATTCCAGATCAAAGTAGAAGAGGACCTTTGATCGCCATTTCAATTCCAGATTATCAAAGTAGAGGAGGACCTTTGATCATCATCCCATTCCAGATCAAAGTAGAGGAGGACCTTTAATCGCCATTTCAGTTCTAGATAGTCAAATTAGATGAGGATCTTTGATCATCATCCCATTCCAAATCGAAGTAGAACAGGACCTTTGATCATCATTCCCATTCCAGATTATCAAAGTAGAAGAGGACCTTCGATTGTCATTCCATTCCAAATCGAAGTAGAAGAGGACCTTTGGTCGCCATTCCCATTCCAAATTATCAAAGTAGAAGAGGACCTTTGATTGTCATTCCAGCAATTCCAGATCAAAGTAGAAGAAGACCTTTGATCGTCATCCTAGATAACTCCATTTTTAAGATCAGGATTGGAAAGTTTCCTGGTCACCCCACTAGTCAAGAATCATGTCCAGAGTCATCAACTACCAGCTAAGTCTGGTATTTTCATTTTTTTTTTTTTTGGTCAAAAGATAAGGATAGTTCTATATTCCAAGATTTTAGGTTTGAGGGCTATGTAATCTTTGAAAATTCAACCTCAATTAAATCATGGTCGCTAAAATCAGTGTCTTTGTTTTACATTAACATTCCCTTTTCAAGCTCTGTCAATGAAGGGCATTCTATAGACACTCAATTTTTCACTCATAATTTAATCAAGGAGAATGACTTGAATGACCAATCCATGTACCCCAAAAATCATAATTGCATTACATGCATCAATTTGTTCTTGCATTACATGCATCAATTTGTCTTTGCATTACATGCATCAATTTATTCATTGCATATCATAAAAATGATCTTGAGATTCTAACGATCGCAACAGTGATTTCAGTTTTCAAATCGGACCATCGGATCGAAAGATATCGCATGATCAAGTTTTCATGGTTAACATGCATTGTGTCTAGCTAGAGTCTGATAGGCGACAAACAGATTGACCCCTTGTGCTTGAAATTAATTAATTAATTAGCCAAGTTATTAATTAATCAATTTATCATGCAAAACGCATGGTAGCACAAACAAATCACCAATAAACTAATTATGCAGCGAAAAATAAATAACACTGTGATTTGTTTACGAATGGGGAAAACCTAACGGCAAAAACTCCACCGGGTGATTTTCAGGTCACCACTCCCGAAACTCCACTATTATCACAACAAGCGGTTACAAGTAAAGGAATCTCAAGTACCTTACCAACCTACAGTTAAACCCTTACCCCAATACCTAATTGGACTTGTTCTGTAGTGACAGTTCCCCCTTTTGATGCACGGCTCCCAAGTACGTGACTAACCAATGCGCGGATCCCAGTACGCAACTTCAATCACCAACTAAGAAGGTTGTTGGCTGCAAAGTTCTTCAGTTCATCCCAACGATGAAGATCAAGAAGATGCTTGGTCACAAAACCCTATGGTGCAAATACATAGCAACTTCTTTAAGAGAAAGAGATGAACTAGGGCAAGAACTTCGTCTCTGGTCACAATTTGCTTGAACACAGATATGAATGCAATCAAGCATGCAACTTAACCAAAAATCCAATCAACATATTAAGCTCTCAAAAACATCTCTCAACAAAAATTTTAAGCACAAGGATCTTCCAAAACACACACACACACACAAAAAATCTAACCGATTTTATATTTCAAAAACAAGTTAAGACAGTTTAGTGAGCATACATTAACACATGTAAAACTTGTGATGGCCAAATCACATTGTACTTGCACATGTATCAAGAGTAGCAAAGAATATTGCGTGTCGTGTGTGAAAAACATCGCAAGATTGCAAATGTGTCACCATGTTATGATAATTTGAGATATGAGAGAATCACTTTAACTCACTCACAATCATAACTGTTTGATGGGGATTATCACCTTTGAGGTACATCCTATAACTCCCACATCTCCTAGAATACACGCTTGCAATCATTTTTAAAGCATTTTTGATCTTTTTGCTTTTGATTTTTCTTTGCATATTATTTCTTTTAAGCATATCATGCATGGGCATATAAGAGAGAGAAAAGAATTACCCAAAGATATTTGACATTCCAATTTTGCTATGCCTAAGCACACAAATGTCATTGACATTGCACTTTTGCTATGCCGAAGCATACAGGTGTCATATTATGATTGGCGGGCAATAGTGGTGAGATGGTTATTTATGTCTTTCTCTTAGGATTTTCTAATCCTTCCCGTCAAAAAGAGTGATACGAGTGTTAAGTACAAGAGATTACTTAATCTTACTCATCACAAACAAGAGCCACAAAGCTCACTTGCTTATTTGTGCATAGGGATGCTTATCTAAGCTACAAGAGATACAAAGTTTAGAATACTTTGTTCCATTGGCCATCCAAGGTACACAAGTACCAATGTACACAAAACACACACTGTTTTTGTATTTTTCTAATTTTCAAAATATTTTTTTAAATTTTTATATGAAAAACAAAACAAAGCAAAACTGAAAAATAATCAAACAAAAACAAGTTAAGCAAAGCATAAAAACTAGACTGACTCAAAACAGTAAAGCAAAACACACAAGTAATGCAACCAAAAATAAGAAGAGAGAGAAGAAAGTGATAGAATCACTTGGAGCCCTTTTCCTTCCACACTCTGGAAGAACCTTTCCTTTGATTAAACCCTTGAACCGGCGGTGAGGGGGAAGAATTGAAATCGTTCAAGTTCGAAAGGAATATGAGGGCTTTGAGAAGATCTCCAAGGGGAGCAAGAGAGGATTGAAGCTGATTTTGGCTTCCAGATGCTATCATGCCGTTGCTCTGTTGAGTGGCAAACCACTTATAGCAATTTGATCGAGTATGACCGGCAACTCCACAATGATGACAGAGATGCTGCTTCTTCTGCTTAGGCTTTTGAGAGTTAGCCTTTTTAGCTCTAGGGTTCTTAGCTTTTTTCTTATCTTGCTTAGGAGGTGCTCCTATGATAGATTTACCTTTGTCTAAGTTCTCACTAGCTAACTCAATTTTAACATTATTGTTCTCAATTTCAACATTATTGCTAGGAGGAACAAAAACAGTAGTACTAGTAGAAGCAATATTAAAGGAACAGAGACCATACCCTAAACCTGTTCGATCAGAAGCAGATTTCTGAAGATTGAGCATCTCATCAAGCTTTACACTTGAAGTCCTCTCCAATTGAGCTCTGACTTGAAACAGCTCCGCTTCAAGCTTCTTGGTCTTCTCAGCCAAGAAATTGTTCTCGAACCTCAGTGCACCAATAGTCTGATTAGCCTCATCAAACTTTGTGGACAGCACTTCACGATCAAGTTCCACATCACTGAGCTTCTTGGTGGCCAGCCTATAAAGTTTCTCATGTTTTTCAGAAACTTTGTACAATTTTTCATAAGCTGTATGGATATCATCTTGATCATCCATCTTCTCAAAATTGGACTCCACCAAGTCCTCTTCTTCATCCACACTTTCAAAAATCCCCTCAGTAGGATTGACAGTGCTAGTGAAGGCATTCAAGATTCTGTCATCTTCATTGTCGGAATCATCCTCAGGCTCGGTGTCGCTTAAAGTAGCAGCAAGTGCCTTGCTCTTCCCAATGCTCTTGAGATATGTAGGACACTCATTTTTCATGTGACCAAAGCCTTGACACCCAAAGCACTTAGGTCCTATGGGAACAGTGTACTGACCGCCATCCCTAGCATCCTTCTTCCCTTTGTCTTGACTCTTGAATTGAAAAGAACTAGATTGCCTACGGTCCTTGTTGAAGCCCTTTCCATTGGCATTCTTCATGAATTCCTTGAACTGCCTGGTGATGTAGGACTTCATCTTGGAATCTTCATCGTCGGAAGAATCATCTGAGTCACTACTCTTGACCCTCACAGCCATGATCTTGCTCTTACCCGACTTACCAATTCTAGTCAACCCTAGCTCATAGGTCTGCAGATTTCCAACCAGCTCAGTCAAAGGAATCTTGTCAATATCCTTTGATTCCTCTATCGCCGTGATCTTGGCATGGAATCTCTCGGGTAAAGATCTGAGCACCTTCCTTACAATCTTGGGTTCAGGAATGGTTTCCCCAAGATTGAAAGCTGAGTTCACTATGTCCTTGAGCTTGGCATAGAACTCATCGAACGACTCATCCTCCTCCATCTTAATCTCTTCGAAGCTTGTAGTGAGCCTCTATAGCTTCGAATCCTTGACAGCCTTAGTTCCCTCATAGGTTGTTTGGAGGATGGTCCATGCCTCCTTAGCAGTTTCAGTGTAGGATATCTTCTTGAACTCCTCATTGGTGACTGCACTGAATAAGGCATTCAATGCCCTGCTGTTGAAGTTTGCCGCCTTGATCTTCGCATCATCCCAATCGGCCGGTGCTTTTGTAGGCTTAGTCCAGTCTATCTCCACAGCTTGCCACACCTTCTCATCTAAAGACTGCAAGAAAGCTCTCATGCGTACTTTTCAGTATGCATAGTTAGTACCATCAAATAAAGGAGGTATAATTAACGACTGTCCTTTATCCATGACAAACAGGGGTCAATAGATCAACACAGCAAAGATTAATACCTAATCAGAGTGAGCCTGCTCTGATACCACTTGATAGGCCACAAACAGATTGACCCATTGTGATTGAAATTAATTAATTAATTAGCCAAGTTATTAATTAATCAATTTATCATGCAAAACGCGTGGTAGCACAAAAAAATCACCAATAAACTAATTATGCAGCGGAAAATAAATAACACAGTGATTTGTTTACGAATTGGGAAAACCTAACAGCAAAAACCCCACCGGGTGATTTTCAAGTCACCACTCTCGAAACTCCACTATTATCACAACAAGCGGTTACAAGTAAAGGAATCCCAAGTACCTTACCAACCTACAGTTGAACCCTTACTCCAATACCCAATTAGACTTGTTCTGTAGTGACAGTTCCCCCTTTTGATGCACGGCTCCCAAGTATGTGACTAACCAATGTGCGGATCCTAGTACGTGACTTCAATCACCAACTAAGAAGGTTGTTGGCTGCAAAGTTCTTCAGTTCATCCCAACGATGAAGATCAAGAAGATGCTTGGTCACAAAACCCTATGGTGTAAATACATAGCAACTTCTTTAAGAGAAAGAGATGAACTAGGGCAAGAACTTCGTCTCTAGTCACAATTTGCTTGAACAAGGTTTGCTCAATGCTTGTGCAACTTGTGAACTCTTTGACGGCCCTTAAAACAATCCTTTTATATGTTTAGGGTTAGGAGAAAAGAAGGCCCAAACACATAATCACGGAACCCAAGAAAAACATATCAGATTGCTGTTTTCTTAAACCTCGACAAATAAGAGGTGTCGAGCATTTGTCGAGCTAGCTGTCAAGCACACGGGCATAAACAGCTTCTTAAACCTCGACACATGCTAGCTGTCGAGCTTTAATGTTTCTGCACTTTCAGCTTGTTTTCTTGGACAGACTTGAAGGCTTCAACACTTGATCTTGAAACATGGTTTCTTGAAGTATTTAAATACATCCTAGAACTACCCAATTACAAGTAAAGTGTGTTTTATCAAAGGATTAGCCAATTACATAAAATCATGACATATGTTCCTAACATGGGAAACACATATGTCCTAACAGAGTCGACCACACATGACTAGTTTAAATTAATTCTGATTGGTTAAACAATTAAAATTGATTAAATAATTTTGTGATTGGTTGATAATTAGTGTTTAAAATAGGGATGCATGCATGGGAGTAAAAGGGATGATTGGATAACAATAAAATTGTGGATAATCTGAACTTTCTCTAAATTTATTTTAGGGTATTTATCTTCAAGATAATTATTCTTAAATAGCCGAAATTATCCAGAAAAGAGATAAAAAAAATCATAGACGAAGGATGAAAACGCGTCTAGGTACAAGGATTGGCCAAAAAACCCTAGAAGAGGAGTCCAAACGGCACTCGAACACGAAAGAGTGTTCGGAGCCATAGGGCCAATTCAACACTTTTGGAATGCCGAACGGCACTCTAAAAGGGCTGAATTTTCATGTGATGAGCTTTGGCCCAACGGCCTTTGGGTGATGATAAGGCACACTCTTTTCGACATTTCCACAAAAAGATGCGTCCAGATTCAAACCCTAATCATCCATGCCTATTTTTTAGAGTCTTCAGCCCTTTATAAATAAAGACTAAACCTCATAATTCAACACCTTTTTTTTACGCTCTAAGAGGCACACATTTTAGGCTTCCAAACAGCTCATATTTTCTGATCTCCTCTCTGATTTTCTATAGAAGCTAGGGTTTTTAGGCTTCAAGGATAACTGAATAAATTTCTTTGAACCCTAAAACATCCTCTCAAGTAGAATAGTGCTCATGCAAGAGGTTGTTTTCTAAACCCTTTTATTTTTATGCTTTTCTTATCATGATGATGTATGTTTAATTGTTTCAAATATTCATAATCTGGTTTATAAAAATATGTTCTTGATTTCGTTATTGATTTGTTTCTTAATTTTAAAGATCTGCATTAGTCAACTATTTTTCTTCAAATAAAACGGATCTGCATCTTTCTTAGATGCAGATCTGAATTTTTCTTCAAAATAAGACGGGTCTACATCTTTCTTAGATGCAGATCTGAATTTTTCTTTAAACAAAATAGATCTGCATCTTTCTTAGATGTAGATCTGAGTTTTTCTTCAAACAAAAACGGATCTGCATCTTTATGAGATGCAGATCTGAATTTTTCTAAAATCAAAACTGATTTATATCTTTCTTAAGATACAAATCTGATTTTTTTAATACATGCAAATTGTTGAAATAAAGAAAGAGATCATGTACTACTATGTTTGTGTTTGTTTCAATTCATGATTGCATAAATTCATATTATGAGTGAAACTCTCTTCTTAAAAAAATCCTTTTCATTTTTTTAAAACATATAAATTTTTCTGTTATTAAAAATCATTTTTTTTATCATCACGAAACAGATTTGATCTTTTACAAACAAAAAAGCCATTTTTTTATTTCTTAAAAAACAAATCTGATATTTTTCAAACCAAAAGACTTTATTTTATGTAATAAAAATATATTTGAATTTTTATCATCAAAAACAACTTTTTTCTACATCCTACAAAACAGATCTGGTATTTTGACAAATCAAAATCAATTTTTTTTACCAACCAAAACAAATCTGATTCTTTTCAAAAGAAGAGACTTCATTCATAAATAAATTTGTGTGATTTAATTTTTGTTTCACATGTTCAACATATCATTCATAACATGCATAAAAAGGTACATTGGTCACAAAAGTCTAGAAGACCAGACTTTGTTTGGGCGAAATGGGTGCCTAACACCTTCCCATTCCGTAACCTAGCCTTCGGATTTAGGTCTTTGGCTAAGTAGATCTAGCCTTGTCTTTACTTTTTATTTTGGGTAGAATGTAACTAGAACAAAAAGCCATGTAATTATTTGGTAGTTTGTAACTAGGACCCAAAACTATGTAATTTTTCAAATATGTAATTCTTTATTCAATCAATGAAAGGATACTGTTCAGTTATGTTTTAATTATTTTTTCTTATTTTTTTGTATAAAAAATAAGTGGCGACTCTATACCACTTACCCAAAAAGAGAGGTGCCTTAAAAGCACTCGAATCTATTTTTTGAGGGACGCTTTTGTCGAGGTCTCTCACAACATCGTAGTGAGGACTAAGGAGAGTGTGGGACATGCTGATGACCTGGTAGAGGTCTTTGGTATACTGAGGCAGCATAAGTTACGCCTTAACGCCGAAAAATGTGCTTTTGGGGTAAGGTCGGGAAAATTCTTAGGTTATATGATCACCACTCGAGGGATAGAGGTGAACCCCGACCAAATAACGGCCATTCAACAGCTCCACCCACTGAACAATCCTAAAGAGGTCCAGAAGCTTATTGGCATGATTGCCACTTTGAATAGGTTTGTATCAAGATCAGCAAACAGATGCAGACCGTTTTATCAGTTATTGAAGAAGTGGAAGGGTTTCTAGTGGACAGAAGAGTGTGATTTGGCATTCAAAGATTTAAAGTCTTACCTAGCCAGCCCACCCATTTTATCCCAACCTGAACTAGAGGAGGATTTATACATGTATTTAGCAATCTCCGACCATGCAGTTAGTTCGGTGTTGATTAGGCAGCACGAAAGGATTCAGAGGCCTGTGTATTACTTCAGCAAAACTTTGGTGGATGTAAAGACTCGGTACTTACCGTTGAAGAAAAAGGCGCTGGCCCTGGTGCATGCTGCCAGGAAGTTACCACATTACTTTCAGGCTCAGACGGTATGGGTATTAGCCGAGTACCCTTTGCAATCACTATTAAGGAGGTCGGATTTCATTAGAAGGATAGCGAAATGGGGGACAAGATTAGGAACGTTTGACGTACGTTACAAACCGAGGAACTCCATTAATGGTCAGGTGCTGGCGGACTTTGTGGCTGAGTTCACCCTTTCTTCACAAGGCTCTATGGGGATATGCCAAGTCACTGTTAGATGGTGGAAAATGTTCATGGATGGAGCATCTAACGCAAAAGGATTAGGGGTTGGGATAGTGTTGGTGTCACTCGAGGGTGTAAAATTGGAGAAGTCACTAAGGTTGAGCTTTCGGGCGTTGAACAATGAAGCCAAATATAAAGCCCTCATTACTGGGCTGTGGGCAGCGTAAAAACTTGGTGCCAAGGAAGTGGAGATGTTCTTAGATTCAAGATTGGTGGTGAGTCAAATAGATGGGAGCTTCGAGGTAAGGGACTCTCACATGTCACAGTACTTAAAGTTATTCGTGAATATACGGGCGAACTTCCAGAAAGTTAGTGTAGTCAGAGTGCCAAGAAGTCAGAACAGTCATGCCCATTCCTTGGCCATGCTAGCATCCTCTTTAGACGACTGCATTCCCCGAATGATTATCGTAGAATAGTTAGAGCAACAGAGCACTAAGCAGCAAACGGTAGTAGCAGTCACTTCAGAACTGGGGTCAAGTTGGTTGGACCCTTACTTGCATTTCTATCTGATGGGTCATTGACCACGAATGACAAAGAGGCCAAGAAGGTGCGGAGAACATCGGCTCAATTTTTGTTGTCCGAAGACAAGAAGTTGTACCGGCGTTCATTTGGAGGACCATACTTGCTGTGTCTTCACCTGAGCAAAGTCGCCGAGTTGTTAGTTGAGCTTCACGAAGGAATATGTGGGGGGCACTCAAAGGGAAGGTCACTCGCACACCGAGCTATGACCCAAGGATTCTAGTGGCCGAACATGCAGCGAAAGGCAATTGACTATGTTAAAAAATGTGATCAGTGCCAGAGACACACACCTATCTTGCACCAACCAAGGGGGGGAATCTGAACCTGATCACTAGTCCTTGGCCCTTTGCCTAATGGGGATTAGATATAATTGGGCCATTCCCCCGTGCGTCAGGGAACAGGAGATATGTGGTGGTGGCGACGGACTATTTTACCAAGTGGGTAGAAGCCGAAGCCTTGGCAAATATTAGGGACGTCGACGTGAAGAAATTTGTATGGAAGAACATCGATACAAGGTTCAGAGTTCCCCGGGCATTGGTGTCTAATAATGGGCTACAGTTCGATAGCAAGATTTTTCAAGAGTATTGTGGTAGCCTCGAGATAACCAATAGGTATTCATCACCCGCGTACCCTCAGAGCAATGGGCAAGCCGAAGCAACAAATAAGACGATCGTTAAAGGTTTGAAGAAGAGACTAGAGAGGGCGAAGGGAAATTGGGTCGAAGAGCTTCCGAACATTTTATGGGCCTACCAAACAACTCTTCAAAGGTCAACAGGGGAGACACCCTTCTCCATGACCTACGGCACCGAGGCAGTTATACCGATAGAGATCAGCTTGTCAAGTATGAGGGTTACCGACTTTATGTGGAGCAATAATGATGAGTATTTGATTGGGAATTTGGATGCCCTAGAAGAGCGGAGAGAAATGGTATTGGTTCGACTGGATGATTACCAACAGAAGCTAGCCCGAGGGTATAATAGGAAGGTGAAGCCTTGGGAGTTCGTGGCAGGCTACCTTGTTTTGCAGAAGGCTGTTGGGAGCATGAGGGATCTTAGTGCTGGAAAACTAGTATCAAATTGGGAAGGACCTCGGCTAGAGCAGGAGCTTATTACTTGGAAGATATGGAAGAGAGGCCCCTGCCCTGACCATGGAATGTTTGTAATCTAAAGAAATACTACCCATGAGTGTAATATAGAATGTGGTATGCATCTCTAAGACTGTAGATTTACTTGAATGGTGAAAGTAGATGGAATTCAGTTACAAAGCTTTGTGTAGTATATAAGTGAACCAAAGAGCACCCATGCATATCCTTAACAAATTTCTCTAAGGATAGAAACATAGCCTCGGCTTGACTCCGGTCATCGACCATGTGGAAACCTTAAAAAATTTCTCTAAGGACAGAAACATGGCCTCGACCTGACCTCGGTCACCGACCATGTGGAAACCTTAGCAAATTTCTCTAAGGACAGAAACAAAGCCTTGACATGAACCTGGCCACCGACCACGTGGAAGCTTTAACAAGTTTCTTTTTTTGTTTCTAAGTAATCCCTGGTTCTCCTTCGTGGTTTATTTGAATGTGAGCGATGATCCCCAGGAAATGGAGGTAGTAAGTTTTACATGTAAATTACTAAGTGTTGCTGCTTAAAAATCCTTTTGAGATAAGATAGCACCATCTCATTTAGAGTTATAGTATCGTGCATACAAAGAGGGCTTGGCCATACGACCGATTGTTAATGAAAATTTAATTATAGCGAGAAGATTGCACTAAGTGTTGTGAGAAAAAGAGATGAAACATAAATACAAACAAACAATTTAACCGAGAAGAGCACAAATGTTCAACATGGGAAGAATCAAATATAGTTCAAATACATGATGCTCAAAGCACCGAGCCGAGTACTAATCATGCAAAAAAAGAAAAAGGAAAAAGAAATATAAAATAAAAAATAATAAACTTCTCCAAAAGATGGGTAAACTAATTGGACGGGTTTTGTGGGTCGGCAGCTGAGGTCTCGGGAGTGGTGGTAGTATTCAAGGGAACGGAGCTCGAATCTGATGGCAGAGTATTCCGAGCCTCGATCGGGGCAACAGTGTTCTGATTCTCTTCATCCAGCACCACTATATGGGCATCAATCTGCTTCGAAAGTTCCCTCATGCCTGGGCTATCCTCTCCCTCTTCCTCCTCAGCATCCTCCATTGCTCTTCCTCTTGAGCGTCCGTCAGTAGGTCTTCAAGGAGGGGGATCTGGTTGGCATCTCTGAAGAAGGAATCCTCAGGAACATCGACCGCGTTGACTACAGCCATCCAGCCCTCAGAGAACCCAAGCTTGCGAGCCTAGACGATCACCACCCCGGCCGAGTTTTCCGCCTCCTTGAACCCCATGTTATAGTAAACTTGCTCGTAGTTATTCATTACCTTTTTAAGGTCGGCAAGTTCCTTCTCACGAGCTGTAACTAGGCTGGAAACCTCGGCCAACTTGACCTCAGTCTCATTAAGCTTCCCCTGCAGCTCCTCGGCACTTTTCTCGGCCACTTCCCGAGCCGCCTCCACCGTGGTGGCTCGGCGCTTTGCCGAATTTAACTCAAGGTTTTTTTCATTTAGAGTGGCCTCGGTCACTTGTTTCAAGGCCTTTTCCTTGTCAGCCTCCTCCATGATACCTTTAAACTGACCTTCTACCATATGAGTCAATTGGGAGGCCTGAAAAAAATAATAATAATAATAACAAGGGTACAAGTTAGTCTGATCCGAGCATTAACACTTAGAAAAAATTGAATCAAGTTAAAGGGAATCGGGAGCTAATAACACAGAATGAATGGGAGATAAATTCACTTACAGCTATTGTGTGCCACTTCAGTTTTGAGAAAAGGTAGTCATCCCGACAGCCCTCGTAGTGGTCCATGTCATTGGGGAGCAACAAGGCCTTGCCGAGGCTGTCGGAGGTTTACCCACCGAGGCTGTTCCGCCAGGTTCAGATGGAAGAGTCAATGGGGAGGACTTTATCACCCAGCATAAACGTGCACTCCCATCCGGAAGAGGATGTGGAGGTGGAAGCTGCATGAGACCCGATTGCCGTCGGTTGATCGGCTGGACTTACCCCTTAGATGGCCCCCCCGGACTGGGGAATCAAGGTAGTTACGGCTGAACTCGGGGGAGGCTGCTCAGTCGTCTGCGGGCCGGTCTAAGGAAGGGTTTCCTCTGCCACCCTTTTTCTTTTTCGGTATTGCTGCTACGTCGGGGGAGGGGATTGGCTCGCCGAGGAGCCGTTTGTAGAGTGACCTGTCCCCCGGAAGCTTGTGCTCCCAGGAACCAGCACTCCAAACCCATGGTACGCCTCTAGACCATTCCTTCGGCTGGATTGGGGGCTATTGGCACTTCGGCGATGGGGGCTTCTACCGGGATGTGAAACGGCACGGCCTTGGAACACCGTGTCACGGGATCCGTCCCGAACTAGTTCAAGGGAATCAGCACAGACTATCTTGAGCCCTAGGTGTCTTGCCTCTCAACTTATGAGTCTGTGCGGAAGGAATCCGGGAAGCTGCACGTCAAGGTAGGACAGTAAAGAGCTACCAACCGTTAGGGCACCCGATGAATCTTGGTAGCTCGTGTACGAAGGGACGCACCCGAGAATCAAGTGGGAAGCTCTTAACTGCCCGTCGTAGTGCATAAAAATCTCCGAGCGCAACACGAAGTTTAATTCCCGAGCTCTTACGACATGCAGGTCGGGTTGGAACCTCTTAGAATCTTTAAAACAAAAAAAAAAAAAAAAAAAAAAAAAAAAAAAAAAAACAGCAATAAGTAACGATATGTGCAATATAACAAAAAGGGGGCGGGGGGACTCCTAAAGCAATGTTACACTTGACAGGTTACCGACCTATCTGGCAAGGAGAGGTCGGACATGTTAATTTGCCGTTTAACCAATTCCCACTCACCCTCACGAACTCCCCTGCCGAGTTCCTGTTGGAGTAAGGGAGGCAGGAGATCAATCTGACCGTGGTATTTTAGGTTTTAAGATAATACCCATGCTTCAGACTCCCCCGAATGGTGTACAGGAAGTTGATGCCATAATGGGTTAGGTGTAGACCATACAGTTGGTTAAAATGCCCCACACAACTGACTACCCTATAAAAGTTAGGCAGACATTGATCGGAGCTAAGCCCATAAAAACCCAAGGCCCTAAGCAACAAGGGCGCTATGGGGAACCTAACCCCACCCTCTAGTATTGACATTAAGGGAAAAAAGACTACATGGGTTAACCTCTGGTCTTCTATATCACCCTTATGACAGTATGATATATTCACGTCATGAGGGATGTTATACCTAATTTTGAAAGACTCAACATCTACACTAGTCCTCAAGAGGTGTGAAAAACCCATTTTCTTTTCTTTTCTCTACCCAACCCACAAGAAGATTTACAAGGGAAATAAGACTTACTCTGAGATTTTGTTGATGATAGAGATGGGCTCGGGAGGAATATGTGGGCTCAGGAAGAAGAAGGAAATGAAGTTCAGAATTTGAAAAAGAAACAAAGTATATAATGGCACGAAGAACATTAGTATTTATAGAGATGAACACCATTTAATGAGACTGCAAAAATCAATCAATGCTTACCATTGTTTCTTTTCACGCGTGCCTCAGTAATCGAAGCGCTAGATCATCTCAATCATCTAATGTTGAAGATGCTACCACGTGCACATTCAGGATGAGCAATCATGTCCATTGCATTAATTGAGCGATGGTTGACATTCCCGAGGCGTAACCGTCATAGTTGAAAAAGAGAGAGAGAAAAATCGCCGACCACATAGTAGGAAACCCCGATCCCATCTCGACTTCATGAAAATGGGATTGTGAGGGGCTATTGTAGGGGCTCGGGCCCCTGAACCGTGACTGGCCCACATCACCAAAGCCTAACACAAAGAAGGGCCCATGCGGCTGAGGCCCGTTACAATGTGGTTGGCCCATGTGGCTAAAGTCAGACACGAAAGAGATGAGATTAGCTCGCTAACAAAATGGGCAAGTCCTCGGTTTTATAGAGTTATGCTCGGGCCAAGTTGGGCCCAACACTAACAAGCCAACTAAAGGAAAGACCGAGGGAGAACAACCATTTAAGGTCGGAACCGAACATTGTTAAATAACTTTGGACAGTTCGCTGCTGAGCACTAATTGGTGTCTGGAACAAGTTCCAAGGAAGTCCTCTGAAGTCATGAGGATTCCTAAGGATTCAGATAGATTTGGGAAAGTGTGTCAAGTGGGGAAGTAATGATAGCTCCCCCACTAAGGAGAGACTATAAAAGGAGGAGAATGTGAACATGTAAGGGGGTTGGAAAAATTAAGGGAAGAAAAAGGGAAACACAGGGAACCAGTAGGAAACGAAGGGGGAACTACATTGTATTAAGGGTAGAGGGAAGACAAGCCAGGGGAAGTTCAGGGCCTAGTTTGTAGGATCGTAACACATCCCACATATAAATAAATTGGGGCCTAAATACAAACTGAAAACAAAGTTTTTGGCTGCCACAGGTATATATAGTAGACTAAAACCCTAGACTAATAGACTTCTAATACACTAGAAGACTTGGCTTGCAGACAAAGTAAAATTAAGCTTGGGCTTATACTAATGGGTAATATATCTCTAACACTCAAAAATAGTTTGATAACAGGTTACTAGCAAGAAATATCCTCTCCATTACAATAAAGTTTTTTTTTTTTTTTTTTTTTTTTTTTGTGTGTGGATAAAATGCAATAAAGTCTATTAATCCTACACACACATATATACAAACAGTAAATAACCGTTAATTAATTTTTTTTATTTTTTTGAAAACAATAACCGTTAATTATTAATAACTATTTAAAAGAGTTAATTTTAAGTGAGCCACGCCTTTTTACATAATTATGTAAAAAAAAAATTATATTAAGATCCACCTCGCTCGGCACTTTGCTTGATCAAACCTCAAGCAGGGACGGAGCTAAGCTTGAAGTTTGGGGGGCAAGGGCCCCCCTAATTTTTTTTTAAAAAAATTATTAGTATATATATATGGGTATTAATTTTAGCAATTTTTTTTAATAAAATTACACTTTACCCCCCTAACAATATCATTAATTCTTTTAAGAGTAATACTATTGTGAGGATAGGAAGTCCGAGTAAGTATATTGGGTTATGGGCCATGCCCGAGGACGAACAAAAGCCCAAGGATGGTCAAAGGGATTGTTAAGCCTAAATCAATGGGCCGAGGATAAAAGAAGAGAATGACGGGTCAGCTGTGGTTCCCGAGGAGCCGAGCCACCTTGGGAGAGTTTTAGGTAGGTAACCATGCTTTAGGTAGGTAGCCATTTTGGAAAGATAAGCTTTAGGGAAGGTAGCAGAGCTGGGTCAACAATAAAAGAAGAAATATCTGGGAAGAAGGCTGTCACCACCACATTAAATGCACTGCACCAAATGAACTGGCCACATTTATGGAGAAATGACACCTGAACAATGCCATCTCAGTTCACAGCTACTCACAAAGCTTCTAGGAGGTCCTGATGGGACAAGCATCCAAGGAATTTTCTACAAAATCAACAGGTGGAAGGCTGGGATGGAGGGGTGAAGGACTATATAAGGAAATGGCCACCGTAAAAAAAGGGGTATGTAATCGAAAAAGAAAGAAAAAAGAGAGGAACACACTGTATTCATATAAGCTTGAGTTAATATAAGAACATTTCATCCTCGGACTTGACTGAGGAGCGTTATTTCTATCAATTTGTGTTTTCGGTCTTATTGGCATGAATCATATTAGCTATGGCCCATACTTAATTTGCTGAGATGCTTTCTTGTAAAACTCATTCTCTAACAAATATATTGTTTTGAGCTTGTTGGACTATCATCCACTGTTCTTGGTGGGCTAAGGTTCATACTCTAGTCCTTACAACTATAGTCACAAACTTTTCTACAATATTTTTACAAAGTGTTGAGATAACAAATTCTTATTGGTTTGTATCTGTGCTCACCACTTATATCATTTTTTTTATTTACCAATACCACTCACCACATCATGAATTTATATAACAAGTTTGCATCCTTAACATATATATTTTTTATTTTAAAGGCCATAAAAAAATTTATAGATCTAAACTCTAAAACAAAATATACAAGCTCAAAAACATTAGCGCAACAATAAAAATTACCAATAGCAAAATTTAAAAAAAAAAAAAAATTAAGTCCAACCAACAAATTTTACCCAAAACAAACAACCAGACACTTTAAAAAAAAAATTAGCAAAATAATTTTGTCCTTACCTAACAGTAAACACAAATAAAATAAAAAATAAAAATAAAATAAAATAAAAAAACCTCAGCATCTAAGCAGCAAAGTTGGAGGCTGGAATTGCTGCACGTAACCAATAGCAGAGCTACCCTCCTTCATTCAAATCCTGGCTTCATCCCTGACCTCAAGTAACATCAAACATAAACTTTTATCAATCTTTGCACAACACTAACTCGAGCAATCCTTAAACATAAATTTTACTCAACTCTCACGCGACACTTGCTCGAGCTAACTTTTGAAAATCAAACTTCCACCCCTTCCAACGTGAGATTATTTCATGTATTACAACCTACCTCTATATATATAAATATATATATATATATATATATATATATATATGTGTGTGTGTACAACTCTTATGGGGGTATACTGTAGAGAGAGAGTTGTGATGCCTGATGGGGCACATTGTAAATATATGAGTTCAAAAGGTTAGTAATGCCTGATTCTTCTTCTTCTTTATTTTTTATTACATTAAAAATACAATTTCTAATTAACCAAATCACACACACTAATATATCATTGGCTAACTTGTTTAAAAATGAGACTAATTACTTCAAACACTTATTATAGGATCCTCTCATCCATCTCATGGTTTAGATTGAACATTAAAAATCTGAAAGTTTATGTGATCACTCTCCATTTTAAGTAGATCCATCTCTTAGTATAGATTGCACATTAAAAATCTAAAAGTATACGTGATCACAAGCAAGAAATAAAATTGTGAGGTTTTGAAATCAAAAAGAAGCCAAGATCTAGGAGAAGTTGTGAAGAAAAAATTTAAAGCAACACTAGCAAAATAAAACCCTCTGCTTTATTCCAGGAGCAACCTCACATTATTCAGTTTAACCCTTCACTTTTTACATGGAAAGTCAGAAGCATTTGCTCTAAATACTTTTAGGACAAAGAACTTGTGATAACTTAACAACAATCTCAATTTGTTCATATTTTTCTGAAGGTGCCTTTCTTAAAACTAATTTACAATTGATATAACACCACACAAGCATTTCTCAAAACCTATTTTTATCTCGTTGTATGGCTATTTTGTTCAAAAACATAAGTTAGCCAAATTTGCAATATATGTAGAAAAAAAATAATTCGTTTCATCTTATAAATGTAACTTGTTTACTCTTTCTCATCACCACTGCATTACTTTTTTACTTGGTGCAAACGCATATCACAAACTCCACTCAAAAGCCACGATAACTTTTAAAGGAAGGTGAGACAAGTTATACTATTCACAACATTGACAATTATACATTCTTTTTTTTTTCTTTTTTTTTTTTCCAGAAACAAACGCACACAAGGGAGATGAAAAAAGGTTCCAAGACGAAGCCACACCACAAACACCACAAATTTAAAAAGCATCGGATGAACATAATAACATTTCATAACATTAGAAACAAGTTTTAAAAGCATCTGCATGTCTTAAAATATACAACATGAGTCCCCATGGTCTTTAGATCTCCTCAAAGGCTCAAACCTAAACAATTGATACTAACACTCAAGCTCACACTTGCTTCTTAAAACCAAACCCATGTTTCCAATTCACCCCAGATATTGGGGCATGCATTAACAAAGCCCTAATCCCCCCAGGGAGAGAATGAAAACACAGGAAGCAGAAGCAAAATACAATTCCTCCGAGAAAAATAAAAGACAACAACCATATTTGAAACAATCCCCACAGACCTTGTTTTCAATTCACCCCAGATTGTGCCACGTATTACCCCAAAACCAAGTCCAGGGAGAGAATGAAATCACAGATCACAGAGTTCACCCACTAGTCACGCAGCTTGCTTGCACCAGAGTCCAAATTCCTAAGCTAGTTTAGCTCTTTACCTAAACCAACACAGTCACAAGCTACCCCAAGTGTTAGTGAAGCTAAAGTACACCGATTCCTAGACAAACCAAACCTAGCTAATCATCGTTTTCAACTTCCAAGATCCAACTTAAACGCAAAGCAAGGTCAGAGAGAGAGAGAGAGAGAGAGAGAAAGTTATGTAATTATGTTAACAAACTGAACCTAGGGTAAACTAAACGACAGAACAAGCACATTGATATTGTTTCAACTTTCAAGAAGTTTTTCTCAGATGCTTTGGTGGTGCACAAGGTACATGTTCACCAACCGTCATGAACTTGCAGCTGTTGGAACCGTCCCTTGGAGGTTCTAAAACCACAGGCAGGAACGAATTGCGCTTACACCAGAACCTACTGGTTTTGAAACTCTTACTTAAAGCCTCTTTCCCCTGCACAAAGAGAAGGAATTAGTATGAATCACTGTCGGAATTGAAAACTCAAAGAAGCCAAACATACAAGATAAATAAGAACCAACGAAAACAACCCCACCACATGAAAAAATTGGGAATGATATTTGAAAAACTACATGGGAAATAAACCTGAATATCAGCCACAGTGACTTCACAAGTTTTCTTGTTTTTAGCAACTTCCCATACTCGTTTATGGAAAGAGTTGAAGAACCTAAATGCAGCCACAGCATTTGTAAAGTTCACAAACGCGTATCCCAGATTAGCTGTTTTGCCTTCATTCCAACATTTCCTACGGGACAGAATCCCCAAAATTGAATTGAAATTAGAACACAGATTGTGACAAATATACAGAAAAAACAAAGAAAGTATACGGCAAATGATGCTTCAATTAAAGTTGCTACTACACACATGAAGTCCATGGGCAAGTAGACAAAATCGAAGGCAGACTTGCATGACAGTGAGTCTGCTTTTTGGTTCTCATCCCGACAATGCTTGTCCAGTATTGACAGCAGGATCTCCCTCCTGAACATTGTTATAGGACAACATGTTAAGCCCAAAAAAGAATAGAGCATGATACCCATGTACACAAGTTACTGCTTGTTTGAACTTAATCTTCGTGTAGATGCATACATTAATACAAACACTTGCACACGCTAAAACAAAAGGAACCCAGATATTCCAAGTCTCAAAAAGTCTGTCTTTATTTTAAGGCATTGAATAAAAAAGTGATGGACATCAATAACATCATACAGATTTCTTCCGGATATTGTTACCAAATGTAGATAAAGGACAGAATAACCAGAGAAAGTACGACCAAACAATGACTTTTCCCAATTCATGCTTTCTCGGTCGCTTGAGAGACCAAAAGTCACAGACCATGGTCATTCAATTACTTAACTATTGATGATTCCGAATACAAATTAAGGTCACAAGATCATGAAGTAATGAAAAAGCCACTAGGTAAAATCAAAGCAACGCAATTAACTTCATATAAACATAAATAAAATCAAAGAACTAAAGCTCACGTGAACTGGTTAGGAATGTTCTTGATCATAACTGTTGTGGTTCCAGAGCGCTGGACTTCATCAACAGTAGTTGGAAAAGGAACCACACGACCACTCCTCCTCTTCAACGCCTTGCCATGAACAGTTGAAGGAGAAGTAAGAACACCATCACCACCAGCCTTCTTCGGCATCCATACAGACTTTCTTTGTGAAATCAATCTGGGTCCCACGACTCGTCCCTTGGTTCCCCTATCAACCCTTTTTCCAAAACTCAAACTCTGATGCACCTCCACACTCTTCAGCTTCTCCACCACCACCACTTGAGGCTGTGATTCAGCATCGTAGAATACTGCTTCACAAGGCAGATAAGCCCTGGGCTCACTGGGATGCCCATAATAAGAAGAACCAGACACAACTGGCCACGGCTGAAACGGTTGAGCTTGTTGGTAGTAGATTTCGTGAGGAACCGAGAGTCCCATAGTGGTGAGGAGAGATTTCTGCCAAGGTTGGAAGGAGCTGGCATATGGGTTCAAGGGCTTGGACCCTTGGCTAGGGTTTGGAGTTGATGATGACAAGAAAAAAGCCATGGCTTTTGGGTTCAGGCACTTAATTTTGGGGACGAAAAGCTTGTAAAAAGAGATGGGGTTGTGATTTTTTCTGTGACAGAGAGATGGGTTTGTGGGGTTTTAGGGTTATAGTACTAGCAATTGGGATATTTGGTATGTGAATGGACGGTGAAGAATGAGAGTGATAGGCAAAACCCTGATGGGGTTTTATTTTTGCAGAATTGTCTTTCGCTCTTCTAGATGAAAAAATCTCTGCAATGATGAAAGTTGGAGTTGGAGATTACTCATTATAGCTTTTATTTAATGCCTACTCTGGTTACAAGACAAAACCGATTTTGCTTTGGCGGCGAAAAATATATACCGAGAGAGAGACAGGGAGACTTATTACATTATTTCATGCAGAGGCACGGTACTGATGTTTTTTTGTTAAGTGCAGGCTAAAAATACAAATAAAAATCTGCTATTTGCTAAGAGTCCGGTTAATGTATTAGCCTAAAATTTTTTTTTTTTTTTTTTTTTTGAAACAGGTTGAAATTATTATTTTGAGCATAATATTAATGTTGGATATGGGTTTGTGTGTCAAATTAGTGTAGAGAATCTAGAGATATACATATACTTTATTAGGTGGTTTTTCACCAACCTTTCTCTAAAAAAAAGTTGGCTATAAAAATTGGGCAAAAATGGCCCACTACTATTGTTTTTCAAAAAAATTAGCAATATACCACTGTTTTGAAAATATATAAGAATCTACTATCTTTTTTGTAACTCGAGTTTGTCGTGAAACTCAAATTTCAAAAACTCAAGTTCTTTGAAAAAATGTACTCAGAAAAAATTTTCAAAATTTTTCCATGGTACTCGAGTTCCATAAACTCGAGCACCATGGAAAACTTGATTTCGCTACACTCGAGTACCCAAACAGTGGTAGATACCTACATATTTTCGAAACAATGGTAAATTGCAACATAGTTTACAAAAATGTGCTATTTCGCTATTTTCACCATAAAAATTGGATCAAACTTACAACTCAAAAGGAGATGAATTCTATTATAAAACAAATAGAGAGAGATAAGATGAATACTTAATAGAGTCCTTGTAATTAATTTTCTTGTTCGATCACTGTTGAATTGGTAATACTATTAATAATTTAATTAATATATTTTTATATAATTATAAAAATATATAAAATAAGTAAAAAAATAATATATATATATATATACACACACATAGTTTTAAGTCAACTTTCACACATTTTAATATTAAGAATGTTGCAAAAAAAAATGTATAAACAATTAAGTAAACAATACAAATCTAATTATCATATATGTTATATTAAAGTTGAATTACAATAAGAAATCTAAATTAAATTTAAATTAGTTTCTAATTATTATCTAATTTTGTATCATGCTTCCAATTTATTTTTCATGTTTTGGGGTCAAATAAGTAAGTAATCCATTCATAGTACTAAGCGCAAAAACAAAGATGACTATATGTAAGACCATCTTTTCATTACTATAATTGAATATTTTCATGCATAAGCACAGTTACAACTTACTAACAAAAATATTACACTTTTTACTTATTTTCACTCAAATATCATGAAGGTATTAAATAATTATTAAGGAAAAGCGAAACTAAATATCTCTACCTACCCTCACTTAAACAATTAGAATAATCAATTATCAAATTTAAATTTAAGTTATAAGTAGTTTTATTTTCAATATGAACAATCAAACTATCTTCAAAAACTCATACTTGAAGAGTCTTAAGATGCCTTTGGGAAATTGAAGTTTCAGCAATATAATCTAAAGATTTTTTAAATTATAAACATATTTTCTTTTAAAAATTATATAAATAATTATTAACTTAGACATTCCTAAATTATAAGATTTAAATTATTATTATTATTTTCAACCTAAGACATCTATTTCATTATAATTGTTTTTATCATCAGGTTAAGACACTAATAAATTTTTGGTGTAAGTAAAAATTGAATCTCATATATTTTATTCAACGATAGGACTTTAACTACGAGGTAAGTTAATTGAACCCACTACAATAAGTATTAACATTTTTAGAACTTTTTTTCATTAATTATTTTCATACAACGTAATTGAGAATGAAATGATTTAATTGGAACCCACTACACTTACAGGATTGATAAAAATTTCTTGCAAGGACTTATTCTAAAAGAAAACAATATGAAATTAGATTTGTGTGTGTAGAACTTTCTACCTAATAAATAATAAACTATACACATTCATAATATTATATAAAAGTATAATAAATTTGAATTGGGTGTTTTTTTTTTTTTTTTTTTTCTAAGTTTGAATGCACAAATTTGTATATAAATATAATAAACACAAAATTAGAGCATAATTAGACTAATATTTGGCATGAAATCGAAGTGTATTGAAAATTTAAATACACTTGACCATTGACATTTATCTGTAGTTCAATTAGATTATATTGTTTTAGGCTTTAAAGTTTATATTATTCTTATTATATTAAAAATTTATATTGTAGATAGTTCTTATGTTATTTGTAAATATTTTTTAATTAAATGTATAGTAGAAATATTGACGTGTATATGAAAAACATAAGGAAAAAATGAAAATTTTAATTGAATATCACATTAAGTTTCTTGATAAATCTATTACTAAGAATATAAAAATATAAGATAAAATTTATATGAAATCTCACAAATTAGTAAGAATTCATCAAAAATAAATGATTTAGAAGATATAAATAATACAACAAAAAGTCTTGCACAATGTGATTTATACAGGTGGGTGGGTTAAAATATAGTAAAATCCGTAGTTTTAAAAACCAGATGGGTCGATTCAATCGATAATTAGGCACAAATCTGGTCCGATAAAACCTCAAAACTAATAAAAAAAATCAGCTAAGAACCGATAAAAAAAAAAAATCAGGAACTAGGTGCTTTTCGGTTCTTTGACCGTATGGATTTTTAAAATCACGGTGAAAACCCTTCTTCTAATAAAATTTTGATTTCAAATCATGACAATTTTGTACGTACATACTTTTTTTTTTCTTTTTTTTTTTCTTTTTTTTGCTGAAGCGAAAACTTCAAATTTAGCATGGTTGTATCATCTTCAATCGGCTATATTGCATTCAGTTCAATTCAAATTGAGTCGAATTTTTCTCTGATTTGAAACCTCAAATGTTTAACTCTCAATCAAATAAGTTTCACTCAAAAATTTGTTGTGATGTCGAAGATAAGAGCAAGAGATCAGCAAATCATCATCTCTGAGCAAACTTGAACTTCGTCATCTCTAATTAGCATTGGCCTAAATTCAATTATAGCACAATTTTATCATTTTTTAATCTTATAATTTGTTAACGAACATATCTATGATTCTATGGGCCCTAACATTTTTATATTTAATGAGATGAGACTGTCTTAAAATTTTAAATTTAGTAGGATTCTATACATATAATATTTAGAAGCATTTAGATTTGAAAAACCTATTTTTGGTCCCAAAGTTTGATACGTCTAATTATACCACTCCTTAACTATATAAAGGCTGTGTGATTGTGTGATAACTGTGATTGCTGCCTAACTGGTTGCAATTTTTTTTTTTTTTTTTAATGAAAGAAAAATGGGTAAGAGGACGACCAACGTAAAAATCCTATCTAGACATGATCATAATAGCACTTTACTCACTGAGTCCAAGACCTTACTAGAATGCAAGGGAACCACGACAAGCCATTACAAACTAGCAATCTAAGCAAAGTAGCAAAGGAGGGAAATGCCCAGATGAACAATTCATTTGAAATGACACTGTTGTAGACAAAAAGCCTTATAAACTACTCATAAAAAGTTCCGAAGAGAATCGGCTTTTACGCAAAGTGGGGATTTGGGCCTAATCTTATTCTTTGTGTTTTTTTACAAAAGAAAATTGAACCACGACAAAGTTCGTTTAACTTTTGTTACAGCTACTCAAGTGATTAAGAATAATGTTGTTTTTGTTTTAGTGTTATGGAAATATGTGTGAGTAAAAAAATATTGTAAAAATATTATTGTTTGAACAACACAATTAAACACCTCCTAAATATAGGGAATAACAAACTTTCTCTCTCCTGCTAAGGGAGAGAGAGAGTTTTTTCTCTCTCCCTAAGTAGGAGTTTTTTCTCTCTCCTTCAGTAGGAGTTTTTGTTTCTCTTGCCTTGGTACAAGCCCTCTCTCCCTCTCCCTATTCGGGTATTTTCTAAGTCTCTGTAGCCTTCAAGGTCCCCTCAGCAACATGGATCAAGCTACCACTGGAGGACTTCTGCATTTTCATCTAACCACGTTTGAGGATGATGAAAGCTCCACTTCAGCTATGAGATCGGACATCCTAGAGGAGCGTGTGCGAGCTTTCAAGTCCACTCCAAGATCTGCCTGGAAGATGGGTTTGGATCTAGGGTATGTAGATAGAGGAAGAAAAATCTTCCAGTTTTATTTCAGATCTAGTCTTCAAATGGAGTGGCTTCCTTCCTTTTGCTTTATTTGTGGTGTTTTGGGTTTTGGTGGGTTTCTTCAGTCTGGGTCCCAAGATTTGTCCGATTGGAGGAAGGGGGTTTTTGAGAAACATTGTGCTGCTTGCCGAGGCGGGTCGGAAGAAGAAAGAAGAGAGGAAGATACCGGTTTTCAGATTCCGGTGGCTGTTAGTTTGGTGAGCCTGGGTACGGAGAAAGAAAGCAGTTCAACTGTGCTAGCAGTGGTTTGCTCCTTGAGCCCAGCACCCTCCTCTGTTGAGCACTCACGTGTTTTCCAATGGTCTTCTGAGGCCAAAAATCGGTTTTGGGCTTTCAAATGTTTTCTTCTTTGGCCCAAGGACTTCCCAACCCGAAAACCACAAGTAATATTTCTCCTTTTAATGAGCCCACCACTAGAGCCTAAGAAAAGAGATCCCAAAAATGTTAATATGCAAACTCAGAAATATTGTTGGGCTCTCGGGTTCATTAAGGAGAGTGGTATGTAATTGTTTGTGATTTTCTCCCAGTGTTTGTATGCTTTCTCTGTTGTAACACTTTTCAAGTTGAATGAATATTTCATGCTTCTTATCAAAAAAAAAAAAATAATAATAATAATAATAATAATAATGAGTCTATATATAGTTTCACGCCTCTTTCACCCCCTCACAATTTACAATTAACTACGTGGCAAAAATTATAAAATCTTTCGCTTATAACTTATAAGTCACCGCATGACAAAAAATTGTACAAATAATAATGTTCTTTAACAGAAGAAAAGTTGGCATCAGTTCCGAAATATCACAAAAGAGTTTATGTACCCTTTGATTTTCCGTTCCTTACGTGTCATCTCCTCACCCTAGCCGTATAAAAACCCATGTGAAACCAAAGTTGCTCAAGCACTTCAGAGTTCTGGGGAGAAAGTAAGGCATGAATAAGAAAAAGGGCTTTGGCATTTAATGGAGTGTACGAGGGAATGGACATTTCATAAATGAAGTTACTTTGTTTGACGCCATTGGAGCACCAATGTCACTATCAAAATCTCCATCAGAGGCAACAAAAGTACGATTTTTTCACCGATTTCTTACCATTTTTTAACACACAAAGGGACACTGTGTGCCTCAATATCACAATCTACAGCCTTCCCATACTTAAGGTTTTCCTAGAGCCATGCAACAAACCAGTCTTGCAGACTGTCACAGTCACAGAACCCAGAGTTCTGTGAAGCCTGAAAACTATCCCATTTCTCTTTGTCTTTCCTTGTGCCCTATCATCCCTCGTGTCTTTTCGGCTAAATTCATACAATAAGGCTATATTGCACTGAAGTGGTAGAAACTTTGAATTTTGTTTGGTATTATAGAGTAGTTGACCATTCCTCTTCTAGCTCTATGTCTGTAATGGAAACCCCTGTGCTGCTGCTACTGAAGTGAAAACGCATGCTGATTATTATTCCGATATTCTGAGGTTACCATATTTTCGTTAGGTGAGAAATTGAGATTCGGTTTTCACTTTTCATATGATTAAACTTATATTTTAGCTTCATTGACCATACGTTGAATATTATAGCCAGGATAAAAGAACCCACAAATTGCAATAAAAAAATAAGGGATGGTTACATTTTACTCACTTGTGGTTTGCCTCTAATTTGATGTGCTTATCTGTGGTTTAAATTTTGACACTTTACCCACCTGTGATTTCCACCGTTACTGTGCCGTAACCCACCTCTCTCTCAATCGTTACTTTAACACAAAATATGTAAAAAAACAAAAGCCCAAACAGATCAAAACGCTCTCACTCAAATCTAGAACATGAAGAACATACCCAAAAATCTGAAAATTACAGGAAGTTGAACCCAAACACATTTCCAGCAACTGATTGGGCGTGGGACAAGCGCACTTGAAAATTTACAAGAAGTTGAACCCAAACACATTTCCAGCAACCCAAACACATATATGTAAGCAAGTACTTGAAGCCACTTGCCGTCTGATTGGGCGTGGGACAAGCGCACCTGAGTGGGACATTTGCATTCACGCCGACGTTCAGAGTCTCAAATGTTATATGAGGGTTCTCACGCATCAAGGTCCGGCAAGTCGTGAGGCCCTGGTAGGTGTCGTTGGCGATGGTGAAAAGGGTATCGTTCGCCAGCACCTGGTATGAGATGTAGTGAAAAAAAAAAAAAAGTGAACCCAGAATTTTTGAACATAAACCCAAACCAAAAACTAAACCCAAAAATCTTGAAGATTAACCAAAAATTAAACCCATAAATTTTGAACATAACCCACAACCACTGCAACCAAAGATTAAAACCAAATCAAACACACCACAAATTTCTTTTTCAATCTTTTCTATCCTCTTGACAGTTTTGTTTGGATTCATAGGCTTGAGATTTGAGAATGTTCTTATGATCCCCACTATCGAACAAGTCAAACGACATTGGCATCATCACGGACGACGACGACAATGTCGTTTGGGAATTGGAGCTCGGCGACTTAACGTAAATGCTGCTGTTGTCGTCGTTTTTGTGGGTTTTACCATCGGATGAGAATGTGAAGGTCGAGGAAGATGGGTCCTCGGATTGGGACTCTTGGGCGTTGGCAATGGAAGTGAAGAGACAAGTTTGGATTTGGGATTGGGATGAGAATGTTGTGAAAAATTTTGGGTTTCTTTTGATGGAGTTTAAGGTTTTGATAATCAGTGAATTCGCCATTGAATTGGGATTTTGTTTTCTGTGCTCTGGGTTTTGCTGGAAATGTGTTTGGGTTCAACTTCCTATAATTTTTCAGATTTTTGGGTATGTTCTTCATGTTCAAGATTTGAGTGAGACTGTTTTGATCTGTTTGGGCTTTTGTTTTTTACATATGTTGTGTTAGAGTAACGGCTGAGGGAGAGGTGGGTTACGGCACAGTAACGGTGGGAATCACAGGTGGGTAAAATGTCAAAATTTAAACCACGGGTAGGCACATCAAATTAGAGGCAAACCACAAGCGGGTAAAGTGTAATTATCCCAAAAAAGAAAGTGACTGTTATTTCCCCGTTAAATTTTTTTTTTTTTTTTTAATTTTAAAAAGAGAGTTTCAACCTATGGCGTCCGCTCCTAATAATAGTTCTTTATTATCAGACCAAGACACCAATCAGTTTTTGGTGTAGGCAGGGATTGAACCCCAGATCTCTTATACAACCATCAAAGACTTTACTTATTGAGCTAACTGGAACTCACCGTTAAAGTTCATTTATTAAGGCTACATTTGGTAACATGTAAAATATTTTTCGAGTAGAAAATATTTTCAGTTGAAAATATTTTTCGAAAAGAAAAATATTTTCAGATGTTTGTTTGGGTTCTAAAAAATACAACGAAAAAGTATTTTCAGTGTTTGGTCGTGCATTTAAAAGCGTTCTTCTAGAAAATATTTTCTAATATTTGGACCCCCAATATAAAACATTTTACAGGAAAAATGCCAACAAAATATACCTATAATACAATTGAGCATCTTAAAATACCTATACAAATCATATATGCACATCCATTAATTCCAATCACAAAAAATATGAACATATACACATCCAAGTTTTACATAACAATTATAGAGGTACCCACATACAAAAATCAGAGATTAACACAACTTTCATGGTCATTCACCTAAGTTTAGATGTGCCATTTTATTGAGTTCATCATCAGGTAGGACCTTGCGATGCCACTGCATTTAGCATTCTTGCATTCAACTTTGCAATCTTCATTGCATGGTTCCACTACTTAATTGCGATATCTAATTGATATTTCAATAAATTGTATTTAACATCTCCTGTGCAGCAGGGGCTTTCTTTAGTTGAAGGAGTACTGGAACTTGAGCTAGAATGAGTAGAATATGTACTGGATGAAGAATCTTGTAGCACATTCCCACCATCAATCTGCCAAAACTTCATAAAAGCAACTTCTGCTTCCATTTTATGCTTAAACGCCTTGTGATCTGCTCCAGAATATTGATGAACTTGGGCATGGGCTTCTTCCCATGTGTTATACACCCCAGGCACACGACCAACAAAAACAACATATGTCTTACCCTTTAGGTGGTCAATAGGATAAACAGTTTAAAAACCAAAATTGGCCTTATGACATACATATTTAGCATAGGAAATTGTTTGACATACCATTCAATCAAATGTGTAAGCAAGAAGATGATATTTTCCAAAAAACATCCTGCAATACAAGACAGTGTAAACCCATTCAACATCATCTCAACAAAGTCTCCACAATAATTGTTGTTAAACCATCCAAATTCACATAAATATTGTAACAAGCCCAATTCAAGAACAATGCTAAATTCAAGTTTACCAAAATATTCCCAAGCTGCCGTATACCTTCACAAACACTATTGCAGATAACATTATGCTCATATTTTTTATATACAAATAAATCTATAAATACGGATAAATATATTCATATATATATCAATATCTAAATAAATAAATATAGATATATATTTTTATTTATTTATCAATATACCTTCGAAAACCCTTTGGGTTTGTGGGATGGGTTTGAGGGATCGGTGTCAGAATACCTTTGGGTTTGAGGGATGGGTTTGAGGTCACGGTGTCGGATTACCTTCGAGTTTGAGTGGTGGGTTTGAGGGATGGGTTTGAGCAAGACGTTTGAGGTCACGGTGTCGATAAAGGGACAGATCGTGGGCTGGGATGCTGAAATCGGGGGTGGGTTTAGCTGGGTGGATTGGGTACATGCAATGCTCGATTTGGGCATGCTAATCAGAGATGGGTTTGAGCAATACAGGGGAGTTGAGGTTGGTCAGGGAGAGAAGAAAAGCCAAGGAAGAAAAGGAAATAAAGTACTTATCGGCGCGTGGAGGGGAATGAGGCAGCGCGATCTGACCAAAATCGAGTTTGGGTGGATCTCCAAGTGACTTTTCAAAGCTACTCTTCAGTCCGTAAAACTTGGTTTGAAGGTAAATTGAATGTGTAATTGATTTTACACTTGAAGGGCTTGAATTTTACAGTCAAAGGATTTGATTTTCAGTTTGACCGAGTTTTACATGTGCTCCCAAACACACATGAGAGTGTAAAATATTTTCCAAATTTCATTTTCACCCGAAACAAACACAACCTAAGTGATCAAGAAAAATGTTAGGGTCATATTTTCTATGTAATTAGTTAATCATTTGATAAAACACACTTTACTTGTAATTGGGTAGATTTAAGTTGGGTTTAATGTATCAAGAAGTATGTTATTCAAACATATCAAGTGGTAACATTAAAGACATGAAGTTTGATCCAAGAAACAAGTGAAGAAAAGTTGTTTCATTAAAACTCGACACAAACTCAACACAAGCTGCTATCGAGAATTAATGGACAAGCTCAACACAAGCTCGATCTATCAAGAGTTATGATTTCAAAAATCTCAGATCTAAAATTCAGCCCATGATGACTTGAATGATTAGGGTTTCTCTTCTTACAACTTTAGTCATATATAAGGATTATTTTAAAAGTCATCAAGTACGGAGATAGAGATCTAGAATTTGTAAGGTTGAATTTATTCAATCATGTGTTGGCTTTATTCCGTACCAAATTTGCTTGTATTTCAGCAATTAGATACTCTGTATTTAGGTGAGAATAATGTAAGGGTTGTGTGTGAGAAGAGTGTCAAGAATTTAAGTGTGTAAGCATTCAGAGGATTCTCGCGTCTGGATCTCGCGAGTGACTCGTGACTGGCGACTCGCCAAAATGCCACACGTGTGAAGCATGCAAGAAACTAAAGGGTCACGATAGCTGGAGCACTACAGGACAAAAATTGACAGTCTGGCCTAGCAGTTAACTCGCGACTCAAACTTGCGACTCATCCCACTTGTGAGTGAGTTGCCAGAATGCCCTATTTTGTAGAAAAATGACTTTTCACATTCCTCACGTACCCTACTATAAATACCCTTATACCCACGAAATGTAGAAAGTTTCCAAAGAGAATTTTGAGAGAGAAACCCTAAAGAAAACCAAGATTGACTCATCCACAATCTTAGACTTTTGATTCTCCAAATTCCTCTACTCTCACCCTATCCATTGACATACCCTTGAGAGGTTCATTAGCCAAATCCTTATCTCACTATACCCATATCAATGAGAAGATATTTTGGTACTTGGGAAGCAGTTCGGAGATGACCAATTCACTTAGTTGATGCAATGGGCTTATTGCAGGATCCGGAAAGCTAAAGAAGATACGGTTAGGCTTAACCTTGTTGGAGCAAGAAGCTTGGAGGGCTTAGGTGCATTGGGTAGATTAGGCTTGGAGGGTCTATTACTATTCGTGTATCTCAACTTTATTCTTTAATGGATCATTTCACCGCTTGGAGGGCGGCGGAGAGATTTTTCACCGAGTTCTTCGGTTTCCTCTTCGATAACACGTGCCAGTGTTATCTTTGTGTATGCATCTCTCTAACCTTTACTCTCTACCTTTAATTGCTGCTGTGTTGTGATTAATTATGGTTTAGAGTTGTTTATTTAATTGGGTTTTTGCTTGTACTTATTATTCCGCACATCTATTGTTTGAGTATAAGCTTGTGTTGGTTATATTTGAAATTGGGGGTCTAAACATTCATTAGTGTTTTACACACTAAGTGAACTTTCAGAACTCATATACTCTATGTGAAGTTACTGCGTTTGTACGCCTTAGGCTTTTGTAACTAAGTGCTTCCTGATCTTCATCGTTTATGAAGTGAAGAACTTTGCAGCCAACAACAATCAATCAAGTTGCTGGAGTTAGTCACGTACTAGTGCAAAGGAGTTAATCACATATTATAGATTTGTGCAACAAAGGAAAGAAGTTTACTATAAGATCAAGTCCAATTGGGTATTGGAATAAAGGTTCAACTGTAGGTTGGTATTTTGGCATAGGTCAAGGTAGTAGTAAGATTCCTCATACTTGTAATCACTTGATTATTGATTAGTGGATTTTTGGAAGTGGTGACCTTAAATTCACCCAGTGGGTTTTTTGCCTTGCGAAAAGTTTTCTCCATTTGTCAACAACTCACCGTGTCAATTTAATTTTCACTGCACTTAGTTTATTTGGTAATTTGTTGGTGCCTCCACAATTTGCATGTAATTTGATCTAATTAATCAACTTGGGTAATTGAATTAATTAATTGGGGTCAATCTATTTTAACTCAACAAAGAAAAAAAAACATAATTATAAGACTGAGAGCAAAAGAAGTAATGAAGGAATTTAAAGTTCCCTACAACAAATAGATGATAACCCAGATTTGGTGCCTTGGTCCCTCTGCCCCCCAGATGTCAAATATGTTAATGTGCTCCCTTCTTTATACCCGTTTACGTGTAAACGGATGAGGGTTGGTTTATATACATATGCTAATTTGGGCAATGGGAACTTGGATTTAGATTAATTTGGGTGAAATCCAAATACTTTTTTTTTTTTTTTGAATAGTCTAAGTAGGCTAAGAATTTAAAATTTTCAAATTAATCAAAAATTTTAAATCTTGAAATCCTAGAATTTGAAATAAAATTTAACTTAATGGAATTTTAGAAATTCTTAAGTATATTTTATTATTTTAATAAATTTAAAATATTCTAATTTCAATTCCTCCTATGTATAAGTTGCATTCAAATATGAAATATTAATTTCCCAACCAAGGTATTTAGTATTAGGACTTATAGCTTGGGTAGAGAATGTAATTGTGGTAGCTTTATTCGTGACTTCCTGAGCCAATTGTATTTGGATGCTCATATAAATAAATGAGAAAAGTTAACGGATGCTCTAAGAGCAATTTTTAAAAAAACTATTTTAGTAAAGCTTTTATGGGGCAAAAAAGCAATTAATGTTTTGATAACTTTTTCTATTTCTCATAAAAATAATATCAAAACTTTCCTAAAATAATTTATTAACAATTATCCTAAGAGCACCCACTAACATTCACCTAAAGGAATTTTATGAAAGAAACCTACCTAATCCCAGGTTATCTACCCTATTACCCTATATACTATTTACCAACTAAAACAAATGGTAAACTACTTATTTGGCCTCTATCTTTTACATCATATTTCAATTTAGTCCTTAACCTTTGAATTATGTCAATTTAATCCTTAACATTTCAGTGTCATGTCAATTTAATCTCTGCCATTATCTTTTGGATGGAAATTGCTGACATGGCAAACAGCCAAAATAATAAATTAGTTTCCGTTGATGTGACAATAAACTAATTTTTTATTTTGGTCGTTTGTCACATCAAAAATTTCCATCCAAAAGATAATGGTTGAGACTAAATTGACACGACATTGAAATGTTTTGGACCAAATTGACACAAATAAAATGTCAGAGACCAAATTGAAATATGATGTAATGGATAAGGACCAAACACGTAGTTTACCAAAAAAAAAAACAATGAAAGGAATATAAGAGCACTAGCATAAGGTGTTAGATCCCAATCCTATTTTAACATACAAAAAATTATTTTTAATATAGCATTTGAAAATACACTTCACATCAATTGTTTTATTTTTCATGTGCTACTATTTTTTTATTCATTTTTTTCTCTCTCTCCTTCTCTTCCACACCGTCTTTCTCTTCTCTCTCTTCCCTTCATCTGATCACATCTCTCTCTCATAAACCAAACAACCACCATCCCCACAAAAATCACCACTACCACCATCTCAAAGGCTCAAACTCACAATACATCATCATCACCACTATCAAAACTTATTAACAAAGACACCAAATCTGACAAACCCACGTTGATGTCCACCGATCTCCATTGGCAAACCCACTAGCAAACCATAAAGAGAGAGAGAGAGAGAGAGAGAGAGAGAGAGAGAGAGAGATGGTCAGTAGAGAGAATAAAAATAAAAATATTTAGTTTTAGAATTTTTGACCGTATACATCTACTGTTGGAAGCGAAAGCAGTACTGTTACAAATGCTAATTTTTTCAACATTTGGAACATTTGATATAATGGTGTTTTTGGTATTTGGTATGCTAAATGCTAAATATTTAGCATTTAGAACACTTGATGAGATTCACATTTGTTGTGCTAAAATGCTATTTTACACCCAAATCACTAAAAAGCATGTTGCATTGGTGGTGCTATAGTTAAAAAATTTTACATACTAGCTACAGTGAACTGCCATCTTTGGCAGTCTACTGTAGTAGCAAAGTGATAAAAAAAATTGTTTATTCCATGTCTCTCTCTTCTCTCATTAAAATATATATTTTTTCATCTCTCTCTGATCTTTTCTCCTCTCTCTTTTCTCTCCAACACCTCCCTCTCGACTAAAACCAAACCCTCCCAAAACTTCTCTCTTCACTCTTGCCTCTTGGTTCATTGAGATCGGGCTTTTGGGGCAGTGGGTTCTGTTGCTTGTGGGTCATCAAGATCGGTTTTTTGGGTTCTTAAAAATGGTGGTGGGTAGTTTTCAGGTTGAGATCGGGCTAGGGTGGGTTTGCTGGGCTGTGGTGGTGGGTTAAGATAAGATTTTGGGTTGAAATCAGGTTATGGATTGAAATTGGGTGATTGTAGAGGAGCATTATGGGTTGCTGGTAGTCACTACAAAAAGTGGGCCTATAGTGGCATTTTGTTTTTATTGGCATTTATAAAGAACGCCACTATAGGTATCCTATAGTAGTGTTTTTAAAGAACACCAATTTTTAAGAACGCCACTATAGGTTTTCTATAGCCATGTTTTGAAGGGTCTATAATGACGTTTTAAAACACTAGGTCTATAACAGTGTTTAAAATGGCCTATAGTAGCGTTTTAAAAACGCCACCATAGGTCCTAGTCTTACAAGGACCTATAGTGGCGTTTGGAAAGTGCCACCATAGGTCTAGCCGAAAAAAAAAATGTTTGAGAGACCTATAGCAACGTTTGAAAAGCGCCACTATAGCCCAACCCAAAAATATATATATATTTAAGGGACCTATAGCGGTGTTTGAAAATGCCACTATAGGTTCAACAAAAAAAAAAAAAAAAACCCTTAAAAAAAGAGTCCAGCATAAAAAATAAATAAAATAAGGGACCTATAGCAGCGTTTGGAAACGCCACTATAGGTCTAGTCCAAGAACAAAACAAATAAAAATAAGGGACCAATAGCGGCGTTTTCAAATGCCACTATAGGTCCAACGCAAAAAAAAAAAAAAAAAAAAAAAAAAAAAAAAAAAAAGTTCAGGACCATAAAAAATTAAAAATTAAAATAAGGGACCTATAATGGTGTTTCCAAACGCCACTATAGCTCCAGCACAAAAAATTTAAATAAATTTGAGGGACTATAGTGGCGTTTTTAGAAATATCTCATTATCTCATTTTCAGAAATACTATAGGTCCAAGAAAAAAAAAGCTTTTATTAAATTTCGAAATATCTCATTATCTCTTTTCATTCTCTAGAGAAGGTATATGGTATCAAATGATACCATGTCAGCTATATTAAAATCCAATAAGTATGAGACATGTCAGCAAAAAATAACTACCCCATTAACAAATGAAAGACATGTGTTAGTGGGTAGTTATTTTTATATACATGTCTCTCATTTATTGGGTTTTGATATGGATGACGTGGTATCATTTGAGGTTTGCTCAGTTAGAGTTCTTTAATCCACTTCTGTTAAAAACATGGTTAACTATGCAATTTTGCTCCACTTTTATATCTCTCTCCTCCAAAAACACAAAAAATATAAAAATACATGATCAAATAAGATCAAAAACAATCTAGCAGAACACTTGCATCGTAGGATTTCATATATAGGTAGGCAACTTAAATTTCGGTTAAACCTCAAGTGGGTAAAGTGTCAAATTTTAAACCACAAATAGGCAATTTAAATTTTGATCAAACCACAAGTAGGTAAATTGTAATTTGCCCTTTATTTTGTTAGGAGTGTTTTGTATGATTTTAACTTTGTCTCTTCACCTTTTGTGTTTTCGAATATAGTGAGGGGCCTTTATAATGCTTTCTATTGGACAATAAAATGAGCCTTAATTTTGTTTAGTGAAGCAACCTTGATTAAAATGTTAAAATAAATATATTATATTAGTTAATAGAGGGGGCCTTATTTCATTTGGAGGTTTTAGGCCATTGTCTAAGTTGCCTGTATGGCTGAGCCGACCTTGCCTAAAAAAATTGTTGCCTCGTTGTTTTCTTTTTTCTTTTTTCATTCACCACTTAATGGAAAGGATTATTTTGACACTATACTAAAATGTTAGGGATTTAACTAACACATTTGAAATGTTAGGAACCAAAATTTTAATTAAATAAAACTTTTATATATAAAAAATGAATGTTAACATTTATGTTTATGTTTAAAACGTTTTTTATTTAAATATTGTTAAAAAATAGTTCTTAATTTTTACATTATTAACCCTTTATGGTATATGAAAAGTAAACATGATTCGTTAGAAAATTTTAAACATATTTTGAAAACAGATTACAACAAAACAATTAAATACTGAAAAAAAAAATTAAATGATAATTTAGCCATATCAACCACATTAGATTTTCACCATTTAATGACAGAGGCTATTTTGACACATTACTAAAATGTTAGGGACTAATTTAACACATGTAAAATGCTAAGGACCAAAATGATAATTAAACAAAAAAATTAATTTAATTTAAAAAATACGATTGTATATTTATATGTTTATGTTTATAGGGGGTTTTATTTAATATTGTAGAAGCATTTGGTTCATTATTTTTACATTCTCAATCATTTAAGATTTTTAAAACTGTAGCATCTTATGAAAAATATATTGTAAGGACCAAAAAATTTTAGTGGCCCAAGCCCATTTAGAGTAGTGGGTTGTGCAGTTCAACCTTGGCCCAAATCAATAAAATTTGTAAAAGAAGGGAACGAACAACAACAGATGGTTTTGCTCGAGGACAATAGCAGGGAAAAATGAGGTTTGTCTTAAGAAATAAATGAGTATCAAGCTTTTTCTCAGTTCTCCCGAGGAGACTAAGTTTACATAAAAAGTCACACTGCTCACTCTCTTCCCTCAATGTTCTTCTTGATTGACTCAATCCCCTTTTCAGTGCTGCTCCCCTCTCCTTATATACTTCTACTCCCATCATATCTTCACCATCCATTCTCACCTAACCCCCATCCTTTCGTGACACTTGTTGCTTTTAACATTTGAAGAAGATGGTGGAAGGAATTTACTCAGCTGTGACTTACACTGTTCAGGTCACTTCCTCATCAATGCGGCTGATAAAGCTGTTGCCTACCATTTAATGCGGATGCAACAGGCTACACCAGGCTAAAAAGCTTCCTTGATGTCCACTGACTTCCTTTCTCTTCAGGTTCCAACTCCTTCTTAGAACACTATAAAGTATTTTGACTTATCTGTTCCCTTCCTCGGACAGCTTTCTTCCTCGAGCCCATGGTTCAGGGCATCCCTACACCTATGCTGCAACCCTTCAACTTCATCCTCGGTCCTCGGGCACCCACAATAGCCCCCTAAAATGTTCGCTATTTTTTTATGAGACAAAAGCGAAGTTTTAGTCTAACAGGTAAAATACACACGTGCCATATGCGTTCCCACGTATCAACGACCTTTCACCTGCCTTTCGCATGCTCCTGGCACTTCGGAATCCACGATCTTGCATTTATTGCGTCAAGCAGCTGCTTGTCTCCCCACATTCTACGGCTCAACCAAGATCCTACGGTCCTTATTCCCCCTCATTTATGGGCAAGAATTTTACTGCTCACCATTTCACTCCTATAAAAGGAGGACTCAGAGCTGGCTGAAGCTCATTTTGAACATTCTGGCGATCTAAGTTGAAGAAAAAAGCTCCCGAGGAGAACTTTTCGCATTTACTCATAGGTGTGTTGATTTCCCTGTTTGTGCTTTCTAATAAGTTTAACACTTCATACCATAAAACTCCATGGGTAGATATTCTAAGTTAGTGGACACTGCCGAGGCTAGGGCAATCTTTACGGCACAGTATAGAATCCCCAACAGTGTTGAAATCCAACACTGTGAGGAGGGTGAATGGTTGGTCTTAAACAAGCCTTCCGAGTCCGTGGTCATTCCTATAATCGCCTTTATTGAAGGCGGGATGGAACTTCCTATGGGAAGGGTAACCCGGGACTATCTCATAAACTATAGGTTAACCCCGACTCAATGTTCCCCTAACATCTTTAGGATCTTCAGGTTCGTAGATACAATAAACCGTAGAATGGAGACCAACCTTACTTGGCACGATGTAAACTAGGTGTACAAACTGCCAGAAAGGGGAAAAAACAAAATATTACATAAAGTGTAGGGTTCCCGCTGTTAGGCTAATCTCCTGCCTGCCTGACTCAAGCAAAGGCATGGACGATGATTTTCTTCTTGTCTCGGGAGGCTGCTATGATGGAATACACTGCCCTACCCAGGAAGGGGAACCAGGTAGGGTTCTCGAGGACCGGAGTGATACTTAGGATTTTAGTTAACTTTATTCACATGAAAGTTCTTCATTTACTCGCTTCACTAACGACTCTTCTTATTTCTTTTTGCAGATGAATACCACACAGCCCCAGCCAAACACTTGGTGAATTTTAAACATCTCAACCGAATCCTCAAGGCCGAGATCTTCCTACACACGAACGGACAGCTTAGGGCAGCGCACGTTATCCTCGGCTACAAACCATCCACTAAGCGCTTCCAAAGTCTGAAGAACGTTATTAAAGCTAGGGACCCCCGCTTGGCTTTAATAGACGTTGCCGTACCAGGTTTTTTGCTAACAGAACCACCTCCCGAGGGGACCTAGGACGCTCAGCTCCCAGCCCCCCTAGTTGCCAAACTCATCTATTCACAAGAACCACCTATCCCATCAGACACCGAGTCCGAGGAGTCGACGTCCGAGTCTGTTCAAGAGGTGACATTCAAAGACTTTGACGTTTTTTACCGCACAGATGCTCCCAGCACATCACAAGCCCACACTTCAGCAGATATGGGTTTCGAGGAGAAAACTCCAGACCTGCTCGCTCTGCTCACAGCCCATGCTAAGGGCTCTTCCCCAGTTGTGGCAGTGGTGCCCCGACCACCCACCCCGGCTGCCACGCACACATCCTCAGCTGACGCCTGGGAAAAGAAGAGGAAAAGGGCCCAGGGAGGTAAGGACGCCGAGGGCACCGAGAAAGGGGAGATTACGCAGTCCTCCCATCAGCCCCCAGCCAAGGAAGCCTGGACTGGGAAAGGGCAGTCAAAGAAGTCCCAGCCCACCAGGACTTCTAAGGAGGTTGGGGGGGACCAACCGAGGAAGGCGTCCATCTAGAGGCCTATTTTTACTCTAAGCTCAGGCAACCCCATACTAGACGATGCCAACCTAAGGGATCCTACAAAGGGTAGCTCAGGCTTGATGGCCAAGTGCTTAGAAAAGGCCCTATGTCTGCCAGAGGACATGGAGGAGTTACAATCCTTCAAGAAGCGTGAGGTCTTCCTTTCTTTGAAACAAGACCTGGCTAAGGTACATGACCGCTCCTACTTGCTTGTTTGATAAAACCATACATACACTGCATAATACTTATTCATTTTTTCTTTGTGCAGTCTGTCTAAACCGCCTTCATGGCCGAGGAATGGGTAGACCATTCCCTGGAGATGGCTAGGGATGCTAAGACTAAGCAGGAGGCTGCCGAGAGGGCCCACACGAAAGCGGATAAGAAGCTTAAAGAGACTATTGCCTAGCTGGTCGAAGTGGAGAAGGCTCACAGAAATGCTGAGTCTGCCCTCAAGGACTACGAGAAACAGGCAGCTGACGCCTTAGAGGCCCAAAGGAAGGCCGAAAATAAAATGGCCTTAACTGTGGTGGAGCTTAAGCAAGCGAATAAGCAGCTAGAGACTAAGGAGGCTGAGAAAGCTCAGGCCGAGCAGGTAGCTTATGACGCGGGCATGACCAAGGCAACTGAGAGCCTTACCTTCCAACTTAGGGATGTCGCTCAAGCCTTTTGCTTGGAGGTGTGGGGCCAAGCCCTGACCACTGCGGGGGTTAGCACCGACTCAGAGCTTCGGGCTCCTGACAAGGTGTACTACCTTCCCGCTCTACGTCTGACTCCCACTCTCCCTCAGCCTCCAGCAAATCCAAGTTCTGCTCCCCTTTCTTCCTCTGCTGACCAAGTGACGCTCCCTCTTCCACTTCGGCCAAGGGCAAAGAGAAGAAAAAGGAACTTCCACCCCCAATGGATGTGCCGGACGTAGAGGCCAAAGAGAAAGCAGCTGAGGCGGAGCAATTGAAGAGGAAGAAAAAAGATAAAGAGCCAAAGAAGAAAGAAACCAAGGAAAAGGAGCCAACAGTTTAGCTTAGTCTTTAGACTAGGAAATACTTAGGCAAATTTTGTAATAGGCTGTATAGCTAGTGCCCCTCCCCCCTTTTTCCTTGTTTTTGTACCACAGCTCTCTTATTTTTAATGGAAAAGTTTGAAGTTAACTTTTTTTGTTTATTTAAATACTTGTACATTTCTTTACTGTTTACTTTGCGCAAGTTATTTTACGTGCCACGTAAGCTTCCTTCCTTCATAACAATCATAAAATGGCAATTCACAATGCTATCATAACGTAAAGAGTAAACAGACTTATGGACTTCAAACAAATTCTCACCCAACACTTACTTAAAAATGGACTTGGGACTTTCAAAGCGAACTTGCTGGCACCACTCCAGAGACCCGAGGAAGTCCCCACGGCGTTCGCTTGTCTGTCCCTTTAAACAACCTTGCTCAAGGTCCACCTAACTCCCAACTTGTGACCCTAGGAGCTATGTCAAATCCAAACTCCTTTTAACCTTTAGGGTATTTCACACATTGTTATACTTAGAATATTTTCCACAATGTTAATTTACCCTAGGCTTGTGACCCGAGGAGTCAGACAAGGCTTAGGTTCTATTTAACACTTGGAATTTTCTCTGCAATGTTAATTTACCCTAGGCTTGTGACCCGAGGAGCCAGACAAGGCCTAGATTCTGTTTAACACTTAGAATTTTCTCTGCAATGATAATTTACCCTAGGCTTGTGACTCGAGGAGCCAGACAAGGCCTAGGTTCTGTTTAACACTTAGAATTTTCTCTGCAATGTTAATTTACCCTAGGTTTGTGATCCGAGGAGCCAGACAAGGCCTAGGTTCTATTTAACACTTAGAACTTTCTCTGCAATGTTAATTTACCTTAGGCTTGTGACTCGAGGAGCCAGACAAGGCCTAGGTAATGTTAATTTACCCTAGGCTTGTGACCCGAGGAGCCAGACAAGGCCTATGTTCTGTTTAACACTTAGAATTTTCTCTGCAATGTTAAACCAATTGTCTCAACAAGCACACCCATAACAAGATACAACCAAGCAAGATATGAGTGGTAACAAAATTTATTAATAATAATAATGCCATAGATTGTTTACATTCCAAGGACGCGGAATTACATTTTCATCCAAATCTTCCAAGTAGTAGGCCCCAATACCAGCAATGGAAGTAATTCTATATGGCACTTCCCAATTAGGGCCCAGCTTGCCCTAAGCAGGGTTTTTGGCTGTCCCCACCACTTTCCTCAATACTAGGTCTCCTAGAGTCAATGGTCTGGATTTTACTCCTTATCATACCTTTGTTTGAGTTTTTGTTGGTAATAAGCCATCTTTATCATTGCCACTTCTCTTCTTTCTTCGGCCATATTCAGGCTGTCTAGGAGCAAACAGTTGTTCTCTTCAACATTGAACTAATCAGTTCTCAGGGTGGGGAATCCAAATTCCAGGGGAATCACTGCCTCCGACCCATATGTCATTGAAAAAGGGGTCTCCTCGGTTGATCTTCAGGGCGTGGTATGATAGGTCCACAACACGTGGGGCAATTCATCCACCCATTTTCTTTTAGCATCATCCAACCTTTTCTTCAGCCTAGACACTATAACCTTATTAGTGGCCTTGGCCTGCCCATTCCCCTGAGGATAAGCAGGCGTAGAATACCCATTCCTAATCCCCAATTCCCCGCAATATCTTCGAAAGGCTTTACTGTCGAATTGACGACCATTATCTGAGATCAGAGTTTGAGGAACTCCAAACCTGGTGACAATGTTCTGCCATATGAACTTTTTAGCATTCACGTCCCTGATATTGGCAAGGGGCTCGGCTTCCACCCATTTGGTAAAGTAGTCCGTGCCAACGAGGAGCCATCTTCGATTTCCTATAGCTCGGGGAAAGGGACCCACTATATCCAAGCCCTACTGAGCGAACGGCCAGGGGCTAGACAATGGATTCAGTTACCCCCTGGTTGATGGATATTTGGTGCATACCTCTGACACTGATCACATTTCTTTGCATAATCTTAAGAGGTTTTTCGCATGCTAGGCCACTAGTACCCCTGGGTGAGGGCCCTATGTGCTAAAGGCCTTCCTCCTGTATGACTCCCACAGATGCCCTCATGCAACTCTTCCAATAAGGGCTCCACCGCTTCTGGATGCATGCACAACAAATATGGCCCTGAGTAAGAGCGCTTGTACAACTACTGTTCCTCGGACAGCCAGTAACAAGGGGCACTTCTGCGCACCTTCTTTGCCTCACACTTGTCTTCAGGCAACGATCCCTGTTTCAAAAAGGTTACTATGGGGTCCATCCAGCTCGGCCCCACATGGAGGCTGTACACCCCTATCAAAGGTGCCCCTGTAAGACTTGAGCTGTCCATCTCCTCAATAACAACAACCCTAGGAAGACTTGATTCTAGTGAAGTGGCCAACATTGCTAGAGAATCTGCATGAAAGTTCTGTCTCCTCGAGATTTGCTTCAAGATAAAACTCTTAAACTGAGCTCAGGCATTCTGCACTTTAGCAAGGTACCCCTGCTTCCTTTCATCTCGAGCTTCAAAGTCACCATTGACTTGGCCCAAGATCAGCCTAGAATCCGAGTATAACTAAATCATTTCCCCTCCCAGTAGCCTGACCACAACTACCCCTGCAAGCAGGGCCTCGTACTCGGCCTCATTGTTGGTGGCTGAGAATCCCAGTCGTAGCGATTTCTCCATTATCAGCTTCTCGGGAGTGATCAACACAATCCCTACTCTTGCCCCCTTTCTATTGGAAGCTCCATCTGTATAAACTTTCCACGAGGGGACATCAGTGACCGACGTGGCCAATACCGCCATAACTGCTTTCTCTTCCTCGGGGAAACCCTCGGCGAACTCCACTACAAAGTCTGCTAAAACCTGTCCTTTTACGGCGGTTCGAGACATGTACTTGACATCATAGGCTCCTAGCTTGGTTCCCCATTTAGCAATCCTACCAGTGTAGTCAGATTTCCTTAGCAGGGCTTGCAGAGGGAGCTGGGTAAGCACCACAATGGTATGGGCTTGGAAGTAATGAGGAAGTTTCCTAGTGGCATGCACTACGGCCAACACTGCCTTTTCCAAAGGAAGATAGCGCGTCTCAACCTCTTGCAGGGATTTGTTAACATAGTAGACGGGTCTCTGAATCCCGTCCTCGTTCCTGACTAGGACGAAGCTAATAGCGTAGTTGGTGACTGCTAGGTATGCATACAACACCTCCTCCTTGTCGGGTCGGGAAAGTATTGGTGGGTTGGACAAGTACTGTTTGAGGTCCTCAAAAGCTGTTACACACTCCTCGGTCCATTGAAAATCCTTCCACTTGTGAAGCAGTTGGAAAAAAGGATGACACCTGTCCGCAGATCGAGAAATGAACCTGTTTAAGGCTGCTGCCATCCCAATTAACCTCTGCACCTCCTTGGGATTCCGAGGAGGATGTAGACTGTTAATAGCCTTGATCTGTTCTAGGTTGACTTCAATTCCGCGGTGAGTAATCATGTAACCTAAAAATTTGCCTGAGCTGACCCCAAAAGAACACTTTGATGCGTTCAGGCATAGTTTATGCTCTCTCAAAACTGAGAAAGTCTCCCCTAAATCGGCCAAATGCTCTTCTACCTGCTTACTCTTAACTACCATGTCATCAATGTATGCTTCCATGTTCCTCCTAATCTGTGTTTCAAACATCCGTGTCACCATTCTCTGATAAGTGGATCCTGCATTTTTTAGGCCAAAGGGCATCACACGATAATGATAGTTCCCATTAGGGGCACGAAAGGCCATCTTCTCTTGGTCAGACAATGACAGAGGTATCTGATGGTAACCCTGAAAGGCGTCCAGGAAACTCATCCGAGGATGTCCCACCGTGGCGTCCACCAGTTGGTTAATTCTAGGAATGGGGAAGGGGTCTTTTGGGCAGACTTTGTTCAGGTCACTAAAATCCACGCACACTCACCACTTCCCATTTTTCTTTTTAACCACTACTGTGTTGGCCAGCCACTCGGGGTAAAAGATCTCCTTAATAGCTTCAGCCTGCTTCAACTTGTTCACCTCTGTCCTGACTACCTCGACGTGGTCTTTGGATGATCGCCGAGGAGGTTGCTTACGTGGCAGAGCCTCGGGATTCACGTTCAACTGGTGACATGCCAACCCAGGATCAATTCCTGGAATGTCGTAAGCGTTCAATGAAAAAACATCAATGTTTGCCTTTAGGAACTTCACCAACTCTGCCTTTTCCATGTGCGGCAACTATGAGCCTACTTGGAAATACTACTCCCGATCCAGACCTATTATCACCTTTTCTAACTCCTTAGATGATTCTCCTAATGCCTCGGTCTGCTGCCCCCTGCAAGCCCTTTTAGTTGCTATGGGAATGGATCCTCAGTCACTACGGCAGGACCTGAAGACCGCTGTGTTATTGCTGACACTAGGTACTGCCTAGCCATGGCCTGATCACCTACCAACTCTCCCACTCTCCCCTGAGTAGGGTACTTGACCTTCAAATGTAATGTTGAGGGCACTGCGCCCATGGCATAAAGCCAGGGTCTAGCCAGGATAGTTATGTATGGGGAGACCGCTTCTACTACTATGAAATTAACCTGGACCTCCACATCACCAACCTGTACGAGCAGTCTTATCATTCCTCGGGGGACCACCATTTTGCCATCAAAACCATCAACGGAGAATCATACATGTCCAAGTCCTCGGGCCTCAAGTTTAGCCCCCGATACAAATCTGGGTACATGATTTCTGCTCCACTTCCCTAGTCAACCAGCACTCTCTTCACATCGTAGCCCCCAATCCTAACAGTAACCACTAGGGCGTCATTATGTGGTTGGAAGGTTCCCTGCTTATCCTCCTCGGAAAAGCTTAGGGTAGGGGTGACCATCACCCTTACCCTCTTGGGAGTCTGGTCATCAGCCTGCTTACCACAGCCCATACCTATTGACATAATCCCGGTGCCCGAGGTCTCATCGTTCCCTGGCCTGGCAAGAATTACATTGATAGTGCCCCGTGCCGGTGGAGGGGAGCCCCTCTTATGAAATTCAGATCCCGTGTGGCCGAACTACCCTGTAGGCTGATGTAGAAACCGATTGAGCTTTCCTGCCCTTGCCAATTGGTTCAAGTGATCTTGCAGGGTTCTGCAATCCTTCGTAGTATGCCCTTGGTCTTGGTGGTAATGGCAGTAGAGGCTTTGGTTTCTTCTGGACGGGTCCCCACCCATCTTGTTGGGCCATTTGAAATAAGGCTCATTCTTAATTTTCTCCAGTATGTGATATACTGGTTCTTTAAACAAAGAGTTGACCAACTGAGTTCCCAAGGTGGGCGTTTGATTAGAAAACTCCCTTCAGGGGCGATTACCCTGATATCCACCTCCCCGAGGATCTTTCCTCTTCGGGGACATCTTAGCCTTCCCTTTTCCTTCCACCTGATCATTTTCCACCCGCTTATATTTATCTATGCAATCCATGAGTTGGCGCATGTTCGAAGCGGATTTCATCGTCAACAACTTCCTCAACTCGTGCTCAATGAGGAGCCCGACCTTAAAAGTCCTCACGGCCACATCCTCAAAGTCTCCATCAACTTCATTATATGTCTCCCAATATCTGTCCGAGTAAGTCTTGAGGGTCTCTCCTTCCCTCATTGACATAGACGGCAACGAGTCCAGTGGTTTAGGGACCCTACCGCATGTTATAAATCTAACCCCAAATGCCCTGGTCAGCTCCTCGAAAGACCCCACTGATCTCTCTCTTAAGGCGTCCAACCAGCGCATGGCCACAAGTCTAACATTGGAGGGGAACACCTTGCACATTAAGGCCTCATTGTTAGCATGAACTGCCATCTTCTAGTTAAAGTGGCTAACATGCTCCACAGGGTCAGTCCTCCCATTGTAGATGGCGAATGTCGGCTGAGAAAACTATCGAGGAAGTCTAGCCTAGTTAATTCATCTGACGAAGGGCGATTTGAAAATCTGCTGTAGGGCCTTACTCATTGCATCATTCCCCATGCCATGGTGGGAAGGCCGTTTCTCATGGTCATGACTGCTCCTTTCCCACTTGTTTTCATGCGTAGAAGCTGAATAGATCTCGCTGGACGAGGTTCTAGACCTACGGCAGTATGAACAGTCCCTGCTTCCTCTAAAACCATCACTCAGTGGGGGAGAGGGGCTTCACTTTCCACGCTCTCTGCGCCTCAATTTGCTACGCAAGCAATCTATCTCTTGTTGTAACTTCCGCGTTTCTTGATCATATGAGGCGTGGCTCCTAGTGTTTGAGTGACTCCACTCAGTACGCTCAGTGTGGTAAGACTCTACCACAACGCTTAGGGTATGTTGCCTATCTCTCCTACGCTCCAGGTTAACAAACTGGTTTTCCCTTCGGGAGTCAATTAGCTCCTCCCTATCTCGGCCTACATTAACCATAGGTACTCAGGACAGTTCCTCTTCAACTTGTTGTTCCCACAGATGGCGCCAATTGTAAGGACCAAAAAATTTTAGAGGCCCAAGCCCAATTAGAGTAGTGGGTTGTGCAGTTCAACCTTGGCCTAAATCAATAAAATTTGTAAGAGAAGGGAACGAACAACAACAGAGGGCTTTGCCCGAGGACAATAGCAGGGAAAAATGAGGTTTGTCTTAAGAAATAAATGAGTATCAAGCTTTTTTCCCAGTTCTCCTGAGGAGACTAAGTTTACATAAAAAGTCACAATGTTCACTCTCTTCCCTCAATGTTCTTCTTTTTTCGTTCTTCTTGATTGACTCGATCCCCTTTTCAGTGCTGCTCTCCTCTCCTTATATACTTCTACTCCCATCATATCTTCACCATCCATTCTCACCTAACCTCCATCCTTTCATGACACTTGTTGCTTTTAACATCTGAAGAAGTTGGTGGAAGGCATCTGCTCAGCTGTGACTTACACTATTCAGATCACTACCTCATCAATGCGGCTGATAAAGCTGTTGCCCACCATTTAATGCGGATGCAACAAGCTACACCAGGCTAAAAAGCTTTCCTGATGTCCACTGACTTCCTTTCTCTTTAGGTTCCAGCTCCTTCTTAGAACACTATAGAGTATTTTGACTTATTCGTTCCCTTCCTCGGGCGGCTTTCTTCCTCAGACCCATGGTCCAGGGCATCCCTACACCTATGCTGCAACCCTTCAACTTCATCATCGTTCCTCGGGCACCCACATATATTATAACAAAACATTTAAATATTGAAAAATAAGTTTCCATTAGCATAATCCTAATTAAAATGCATTATGTTTATATTAATAATTATAAAAGCTAATTATGTTTTGGGGAGAAATACATATAAAATAATTGAGTGAGAAAAAAAAAGAATAAAAATATTTTTTTAATATAATAGAGAAGTGGAAAAAAAAAAAAAAACTGCTTGTTTGGGCTTATAATTTTTATTAAAATTTAAAATTTATTTAAAAAAAAAATTGAAATACATTTTTATATGAAACAATTGATGATATTTTTATTATAAAGTTATACATACTGAACAAGAAAAGGTGGAAATGTAGAATCAATTTTTCCTTCTGATGACAACGGAGTGCAGGATTGATTACAAATGCAACCACTTATTAAGCGTCGTTTTTATGTGCCAAGGTCATTTTTTGAGCCAAAAGTAGTATAAAAATTACCGTTTTGACCTTGGAATAAAGGGAAAGTAAAAAAGAAAAAAAATTATTAACCCTAATTGAATATTGGATCACCAAATTTTGCAAGATCGGAGTTAAAATTAGGAATGGTAATGGGTCGGGTTCGGGCCGGGTTTTTCCATACCCGGACCCGACCTGCGGCCCGAACTCGGCCCGTTTATTAAACGGATTTTTTTTCTAGGGTCCAAACCCGCCCCGTCGGGCCTCGCCCAGCCAGGCCACTTCAGGGCCCAATCTTCAGCCCCTAACAATGGCCCAATAAAAAAAAAATTTATGTTTTACTGAGAAAAAAAATCATAGCAGCACAAACAACAAATCCAAGTATATCTCAAATCAAATCCACCATACCCATTCAAATTTCCTATTCACAGAAACCAAATACATTTGAAATCAAACTTTTTTTTTTTTTGGGTTAAAAACAACGATATCATTAAACTAAACAACTACATCCAAATCAGTACAAAGTCTGTTGAAATAAACTCCATTACAATCATCCTCTAAGGTCTTAAGCAAGTCCACAGGCGGACTGGATAACAAAAGGAAATTTGCCTCTTGATCAACACCTATTCTAGCTAAAATCAAACTATTCACAGAAACCAAATACATTTGAAATTAAAATCTAAAACATGCACATGCAAGGAACATCAAATCTTAACAACTAAATCTAAATCCCCAAACCCACAGGTTAAACAAAGAGAATCTAAATCCCCAAACCCACTAATCAAATAAAGAAAAAAATGGAAGAAGAACATCAAAAATCATTGCCGTAATCACTGTGGTTGTGGTCGTTGGCTTCAGCTATCATTAAACTCGGTGCAAAGCAAATATAGGGAGCAATATTGAATGAAACTGGGTGAGATCGGAGAGGCTTTGCGGCGAGAATCTTAGATTTTCATCTTCATCTTCTTCGGCAAAGAGAGTCAGACCGAGAGGCTGAGAGCATGAGAGAGGGGCGGCTGACATTCGGTGGTCGACGACGTGAGACATGAGAGGAGAGTGAGTGAGAGTGGGAGGGGCGGTTAGGGTAAGGCTGAGTGAAATGAGAGAATGAATAAGTTAGGGTTTATAAGTTTATATATATACTAGGGCTTTTTTGGTAATTTTATTTTTAAGCGAGTCGGGTCGGGTCCGGGTTTGGGCCAGGTTTTTGTAAAAACCCGGACCTGCTTTGGGTTTTTTTTTAAAAACCCATACCCGACCCTATTTTTAATCAAGCCGGGTTTTAGAGTCGGGCCGGACCGGGTATCCGCGGGTCAGGTAGAAATTGTCATCCCTAGTTAAAATGATCTTTGTTGACCATGCTTTGACTAAGTTAATGGACAGTCAAAGGAAGTAAAGATTTTACCCAGATACTAAATTTTATCATGTTACACCAAAAGTAATATTTCCAGACATTTTAAAAAAAATTTGATCAAATTTGGCCTCGGTTAGCCCAAGTTTGGCCTCAGTTTGTCCAAGTTTGGATGAAATTTTGATTCCCAATGAGCACATGTTGAGTCTTATGTCTATGTTTATACATACATAATGAACGTGCCTTTTAATGCTAGGATCACATGCGATTTCATTAATATGTCCCATTCATTTGTGATTAGTAGTATACCCATTCGTAGATCCTTTGATTATTGATGTAATCACAAGATGAGTTCTTGAATTTTATGGAATCAATTTATGGTTTGTTAGAGTTCACACTTGGAAGTTCAAATCTATTATCCATGCATGATTTTTACTTATTTGCATGACCAACTTAAACTTGGAGTTTGCTCCTTTTTTTTTTTTCTTTTTTTTTTTGTCTTTTTCTTCTTATTTCTTTTGATGTGTGTCGGGTACATTTTTACAACAAGGGCCGAAAATGCGAGAACGGCCCAAATTTCCCCTTGGGTTCTTTAGAGGTGTTTATTGTGGAGAATCAAGCCCAAAATTCCAAATGTATAATGAACAAAAGGCTAATGGTGTTTTGACAAGAAAGAATCAAAATGCTAATAACAAAAGTGCAGAAAAAGCATAAAAACATAACAAGTCTGAAACTTCGACCCACAGTCATCGAGAAGAGGAAATTGAGAGAGGTTGTGAGGAAGAGAGGGAAGGTTCTCCTATACCTATATCTCCACCCCAAAGGTTCAGAATTGTGAGATTGTTGACTGGCTAAATGGGCTTTTGCTCTGAAGTTTCAGGTATGTGAAGAGAACGTGGTTAGTTGATTTTGAATCTGATTGGGGCCTTTTGTATTGAACTTGGGGTGTTCTAAGTGACTATTTTTGGTCAATAGAAGAGGCTTTGAACCCTAAGGTATGAATCAAAAAAGTTATGGTCAGATTTGATTTAATTGGGTAAGAGGGATGCCTTGCGTTTTGCATAATTTGGGAAATAAAGTAGCCTAAATTCATGGGCTGATGTTTCCTAGACATGGCAGGTCCTTAGAGATTGCATTTGGTTGTTGTAGCAGACAAGGCCAGCCACTTAGGGTCAGCTATGTGTTTTAGGCATGTATAGCAGAAAAATTGGGCCACAGTCACCCAGAGCATAAAAGCTGTTTTGGGGTGGAAATTTCAAGTACAAGACCTCCTCCATGAGCCTAAGGTGCTACTAGTGTCCCTTGCCCACTTGGTAGCACGTATGTGTTGGGCTCATGCAAAAGGTCTAAAAGGAACCGACCCATACCCTCCAAACCACACTTCCTCAATTTCTCTCAATAAGTCGCATGGGATTGGGTCATGCTTAAAAGAATAAAATAAAATATAATACATGAATTGAGCCCACAAGGAAGTCGGGCTTGTGGAAAATGTGTTGCAAAAATGAGTATCAACAAGAGCATCTGCTTTAGTGCTCCAACTGAAGGTGTTACAATGCTGGGTATTTCTTTTTGGGAAATGCTTAGAATGCCCTTAGGGCATTAGTTAATTATTCATTTAAAAAAAGTCTTTATGGGAAAAGAAAAAAAAAAGTAATTAATATTGTAACAGCTTTTTTCATTTCTCATAAAAGCTGTGTCAAAACTTTCCTAAAATAAATTATTAACCAATTTCCTAAGGGTACTCGTTAGTATGACCCTTTGTTTTTAAACGTATATATAAATATGTAAGAAGTGATATAAGTCTAAAGCCCAATGCGTTTCTTCTGCTGGGCTATAGGCACAAGGCCCAATGTATCCTTAAAATATACATATCTGGGCTCCTCCTGATCCCGCTCAAAAAGAGTATTCTTTTTACAGTGAAATTGTATCTTCTCAAAACTTTAAAATTTAAAAATAAAAACAAAAATGAAACTAGGCGCTAGAAGGAGGGCTTGAACCTCCGACCTTGTGGTTAACAGCCACACGCTCTAGCCAACTGAGCTATTCCAGCTTTTGTTTCTTACAATAGGTTATAATATAATAATAATGTTTCAGAACGAGTGTAGGTTGCACAAGGCCTAGTTTATGTAATAACTTATAGCAAAGAACAATAGAAGTTACAAAATTGTGTGTAAAGTTTTGTGAAGGGGTGGAGTAGTTTCCCCTCTATTTCCAGCTTTCAAGCAAAAATAAAAAAGTATTAACCAAAATTTTATATGGAAAAACAAAATAATTCAATTGACCAAAATGAGCTGATTGTTTAAACGTTTAGAGATTATAGTACGTAGTAAAATTGTTCATTTAACAGAATGAGGCTTGCTAAATGTTTGAATTGTATAAGAGTGGTCTCAAATCTCAATATATAGCACAATTATCTATTGAATGTGTAAATATAAATCGTATAATTTTGTGGTGTTGTTAACTATGAAGGAATAATCTTGAAATAATTTGTTCTTGTGGTCTAGATAATTAGCATATTATCTATATTGAGTAATTACCTGTAGGGGTCCTAGACATCAAGAAATGTTGATTGGATAGATAGACATATACCCACGGCAATTAGTACAAACATCCCCCAAATTTGCTTATCATAGTGTGTTGCTTCTCCTAATTGTGTACCTCAGACAAAAGTTATACTATAATTTTGTGTAACATGTTCATGGAACACAAACGAGTCAATGACATAGGGTGGCAAATTTTGAAGTGTTAATTTGCAATCACTTTCATGTCTCAAAGATGTTTCAGAAATAGGTGCAAAAACACTTCGTGCCACATGTCAAAATTAAATCACCAATTGGGCAGGTTGATTTTATAGACCCTACTATATTTGGTTCAACAACCAGAGATCCCCACCACAAGAGGAAAGGGGTTGTCCTTTTGAATTAATGTTAGGTGAGTTGATGTGGGGTGTCTTTGCATTAAACATGGGAGGCCTGAGGTACGACATTTCTTGCAGTGTCTTAAGCCCTAATGGCAAAGGCATGGGAAAATTTTCAACCACATGGGTCATGGGTGTATAATTTCATTGACAAAAGAAGTAATGTCTGGTTACAAGTTTCCAAGTTTTCTTGACTAGAAATTTTTGACGTGATTTAAGCATGTTGAAACAAGTTCTTGTCGGAATGTGATTATGGTATACAAACAAATAACTGCATCTTAGAATACAGCATACAATCACTCAGGGTTTGATTTTTTAAAATGAAATTTGTTAAAAATAAATAAGATAATTTAATAGTAAAAAAATGTAACTGTAATTTGTATGGGGTATGTGGAGCATTTATGTATATAATTGAAGGTGTGATTTTTTTTTTTTTTTTTCATTTATGGTAGATTTCAATTAGTTTAATTGGTAAAGTCTCTTGTCGTCAAATAAAATATTTGAGATTTAATTCTCCCTTGCACCAAAAAATCAATTGCCGTCTTGGCCGAAATACTATAGTACCAATGGTGTGAGATTGGTGGAGGTTGGGGAATGATATGTAAGGAAGCCAAACCCAACGGGCTGAACAGGTTTGGCCCACGGTCGCCCACCCTAGTCCAATTGCATAAACCTCGCTAATGGACTACTTTTAAGAAAAGAAAAAAGAAAAATGGGACTTTACATTAACGGTTGAATCAACCATGGTCCATGGGGTAAAATCCAAGAAAGTGGTAACTCATCTAAAGCTTGAATCAAGCCTTCGAGTAAATCTTATTTTATGAAAGGTTTAATTAATAATTTGATCCTCTAATTATTATATAAAGTTCAATTTAGTCTCTCATCGATTAATTATTAGATTTCCTCTCTATTACAGTCTTAGCAAAAGTTGATAAAAAATGTTATAAAGTGTGCATGTAACACACTTGCATGTATGTGATCTATCACGAATAAAATTAAATTGATTTTTAAATTGAGTGACAAAATTATCACAATCAAAAGTTGATGGGCCAAATTTAACTTTTTTCCATAATTGAAAGACCAAATTAGTGGTAAGTACTAAGTAGTTGTATATCAATTGTATGCATTCAACCCATCAACTTTTTAGCAAAAAAAAAAAAAAAAACCCATTAACTTGATCCAAACTGATGCCTTGGCCATGGTTAGTTTTTTGTGAGCTGACGAGTTGGGATGGTTTTAATTTTTGTTAGAAATTCGGGGGTATGTTGGATTTGGGTTTGCAAAATTTTCAATATGAGTAATCTAACCCATTAATTTTAAAAAATATATATTATTTTTATTTTGAGACTTAGTTTAAATTTGTTGGTTTGATTTATTTTAGTATTTTGAGGCTTATTTTGTTGAAATTGAAATATTATGTCCAAATGTGTAAATTATAATCATTTATTGAATAATTGCTTAAATAATTAAATGATACCCCAATTTTTTACTAGGTCTGTTTGGCAAGCTAGTTCAAACACAAAACTACACATTTTAAACAACATTACACACTTTTTCACACACTTTTTCACCCACACATATATCAACAACACCTAACCAACATAACTCAAACTACTCTCCCAAACACCCCCTTAACTTCTAATTGTAAATGATGGTTTTTAGAACTATCATGGGTTAGGTTGAGTTGGGTTGGGCTGTAGAGTTTTCAATATATATAAACACCAGTCTTTAATCCATGCATCGCTACTGACTATGTGACATGAAATGCAAAATAAAATTGAACATAGATAATAAATTAGAATAGAAAATTGAGTACTATCCAACAAATATTGTAACTATTTTTGGAATGAACCTTAAATGAGCACAATGTTTAGAATTTTTTTAAAAGATATATATTAAAGTTTTGCAAACATAACTTCCATAGATTTTTTTATGACACATTAGGATTCCAATCTCAAAAATCTCTAAGCTTAATATGAAACATGCAGTTACTAAATGGAAAATATCGATTAATCAAAATTTAAATACACATCATTATTCCAATCCCTAATATCCTCAATTATCCAATCGATGTTGCAATGTTAAAAGGAAAAACTCATCAAGTTAACAAAACTAAATTCACAAACTACTCCCAATTATCTGATAAAATAATACTATTAGTGCTTTTGGTAGGAGTAAGAGAGAGAGATTACTTAAAAGAAAAACCATGGTGATAAAAGAAAAGATTTCAAAATTGAGCTTTCAAAGAACAATGCAAATTTCAGCCGTAGGTACTAAATGCCAAGTTACACCAGTTGCTCTTCGAGGACTTTTGTCGAACACCTAGCAGATACAACTAAGAAATAGAACTCGGTTAATCTACTGGTGCTGAAATAGAGGGAAGCACAAATTTCCAGCACCTAAAAAAAAATTAGAATAATGTAATCTCTAACTCTTGTTCCGCTTCTCCCTTGCCTTCAATAACATCAAAAACCCAGAATTTCAAAACCTCATAAGTCATAACAAGACCCTAAAAAAACCAAAACCAAGTGCAAAATCTATAATACAAAATACACTAAAATCAGCACCAAGAAATTAGAAAGCCATAATTAGTAATTACTGACACAAATCTCTATAAAAACAAAAATCAATTAACTCAGAGTTCAACACTAAACTCATTAATTATCATTATTAATTAATGGTAGTATTTAATTAATTAGGTGAATACGTGGCAAGCTTTTATTGATGGAGTATAGAGTGGAGCAGGAAAAGTGAGACAGAAGATTTGGACTAGGGATGGCAATTTTTGCTCGACCCGCGGGTACCCAGCCCGGCCCAACCCTAATGGGGCGGGTTTTACCCAGCCCAATAAAGAATAGGGTCGAGTTTGGGTTTTAAAAAAAAAAAAACCCGAAGCAGGTCCGGGTCGGGTCCGGGTTTTGAAAAAAACCCGGCCCGAACTCGGACTTGACCCGGTTAGCTAAATATAAAATTACAAAAAACCCTACCTCTATAAATATATATATATATATATATATATCATAAACCTAACCCTAAAACTCATTTCTCTCTCAACTCTCAACTCAGCCGCCTCTCTCAAGTCTCACCTCACCCTCAGACTCTCACTCTCACTCTCACCCTCACTCACATCTCATTCGCCCCTCACCACCTCACTGATTCTCACTCTCACTCACATCTCATCCTCACCCTCACTCACCGACCCACCCTCACCCTCGTGGAGGAGCACGGATCTCGTGGTGGTCGTCGTTTATCACGGAGGAGCACGGATCTTGTGAGGTCAGGCGAAGATTGCTGAAACCACCGCCGATGAAGCTACTGTCTGAGTTCTTCTTCTTTTTTTTTTGGTTCATTTTTTTTTTTTTTTGGGTTCATTTCCTCTCAATAGTTTTTGTTTTTGGGTATTTGATGTTTGAGGATTCATGTAAGAATCAGTCCATAAATGGAGTTTTGTTTCCTCTATTTTTTATGTTTATTTATTATTTATTGTCTAAAAATCTCATTTCAGCAAGACTGATGCTTCAATGTTGATTGATTTGTATTTGTGTTGTTGTTGTTGTTGCTGTTTGTGTTTGTGCTTGTGCTTTTTTTTTAATTAATAAGATTGGTCGGATTGGGCCACGAATTAGGCCCAGAAGTGGCTAGACGGGGCCCGTGGGGCCCGCGGAGATCCGATGGGGCGAGTATGGGGCTAAAAAAAAGACCCGTTTATTAAACGGGCCGGGTCCGGGTAATAGGGGAGGGCCTGCGGGTCAGATCCGGGTATCAAAAAACCCGCCCTGAACCCGACCCGTTGCCATTCCTAATTTGGACTCAATATTAAGTTATTAACACAAAAAAAATCATTAATCCAAATCTTCTGTCCCACTTTTCCTACTCCACTCTATATTCCACCAATAAAAGCTTGCCACGTATTAACATAATTAATTAAATACTATTATTATTGACTTATTAATATTATCATTATTAATTAATGGTAGTATTTAATTAATTAGGTGAATACATGACAAGTTTTTATTGGTAAAGTATAGAGTGGAACAGGAAAAGTAGGACAGGTGATTTGGACTAAAAAATCATAGCTTGTTCAATTACTACGCAAGCAAGAAACAAAAAAGCATTAAATTTTAACAATTTACAACACAAAAACTTCAAAAACCATCTACCTCATGAAATCAAAACACCGGAAAAAAAACAGCCAAATATCTACCAAACAATATAGAATATATAACTAAGGGTAAAATACTATTTTGATCCTCAAATTTTAACAAAAGTTTGATTTTTGTTTCTAAACTTTATCAAGTTCATCCTTTGTCCACAATCTATTGAAAAGTTCATTTTTCATCCTTAAATTATTGAAAATGTTTCACTTTTGTCCATAAACTTAAAAAATATTTTCTTTTTTTTTTCATCTTTAAATTATTGAAAAAAAATTCTTTTCTTACATTTTTTGTCTTTAAATTTTTTTTTTTAAAAAAAACTCTTGATGAAATTTTTTTTTTTCAAATTTTAGGGACCAAAATAATATTTTTACCTAATAAATAAATTGGATACCTATCTTGGCAGACTTGGATGGTCCAAGAGGAACTGCATCAACCTACAAAATGAAGAAATATCAAAACACCAACAATAATAATTGAAATAAAAAACCAAAAACAGAGTATTTTCACAAAGATGTGATATTTGTATTAAATCAAAAAAGAAGGGGGCAAAAGAAACTTTAATCTGGTAGCTGACTTCTTACTCGATTTGCCCATAGTTGAAGAAGAAGGTAGCTAACCTTTTTTGTGTGTCAGTAATTAGTTATTTAACTTGGAAATTCTGTAGTTAAACATAGAAGAAATCATAAAGTTCAATTCATTGAAAATAAAATATTATAATACTTGATTAAATAACTGATTGCCATACAATGCACACACACTCATGTGCAAATTATTTCGCAGTAATGCACTGAGCTACAAAGCCTGCATTAACTTGACATGGAAAACCACCATCAAAATTAGAGAAACATGAACCATCACCGACAAAAGAAATAATAACTAACAGAGACAATTGACAATACCTCTAGGGGAAACTTGTACTTGAACCGAAGGGGTTGGAAATTTTGAATTTCTGCACCATATAATGAAGCCTTGGTAAAATTACGAGTAATCTCCAGTAATTGAATAATATAAACTGATATTTCAAAAACCCTAATTTTGAACTCAACAGATAAAATTTGAAAAAAAAAAAATGAAAGAAGCATGCAGACAAAATTTATCTAAAAACTAGTGAAATACAACAACAGATATTAGAATTATGCAAAAAAAACAAATTGAAAATTTTCAAGTATTAGAAGGCCTTACCACTCCGGCTGTCTGAGAAATGGAATGCTTTTTAAGATGTGTTGGTTATGGCGACAACTTTATTTTTGGTGATAAATCATAATTAAAAAAAAATGGATACTGTTGGGCTTTATGGAGCCTAGTTTATGTTTGATCCGGTTAATGACCCGATCCGGCTCGAATAATGTTGTATGGTTTTTAATGGGAGATTTACTGAGGCTTAGTCCATGGAGCGCAGGTTTAGTCCATGTAGGTTGTTGTTGCCGCCTCCTGTAGAGTGAGAGAAAAAGTATTGTAGTCGCAATTCTTGTACTCTGTATTCTTCCCTGATAATAGTGAAATCCCTGTAACTCCGTGGACGTAGGCAAATTGCCGAACCACGTAAATACTGTCTTGTGCGTGTGATTGTTTTTTTTTTGTTTTTTTTCTTTCTTTGGCGTGTGTTTTCTCTATTTTTGTTTCTCACAGGTTGGGAATTTGGTTTAATTCCCTTCAACTGGTATCAAAGCCTAGGGTTAGGTTTGAGTGGGAACAATGGCAGAGGAAGCAAGAAAGGCGTCTGGAATAGAAAAGTTTGATGGCACAGACTTCACGTATTGGAGGATGCAGATTGAAGATTATCTCTATGGGAGGAAATTGCATCTGCCTCTTTTGGGGACAAAACCTGAGGCTATGAAGGCTGAGGAATGGGCTCTTCTTGACAGACAGGTACTGGGAGTTATCAGGTTAACTCTGTCTAGGTCTGTTGCACACAATGTTGTAAAGGAGAAGACCACAGCAAATCTGATGAAGGCTTTTTTCTGGTATGTATGAAAAGTCATCAGCAAACAACAAGGTGCATTTGATGAAGAAACTGTTCAATCTGAAGATGGCAGAGAACGCATCAGTAGCACAACATCTGAATGAATTTAACACTATCACAAATCAATTGTCATCTGTAGAAATTGATTTTGATGATGAGATTCGTGCTCTGATCGTCTTGGCTTCTTTGCCAAACAGTTGGGAGGCAATGAGGATGGCAGTAAGTAATTCTGCAGGAAAAGAAAAGCTCAAGTACAATGATATATGAGATTTAATTCTGGCTGAGGAGATTCGTAGAAGAGATACAGGCGAAACCTCAGGATCTGGTTCTGCCCTAAACCTTGAGACAAGAGGCAGAGGTAATGACAAAAATTCAAATCGGGGCAGATCAAAATCCAGAAATTCTTATCGAAACAGAAGCAAATCTAGATCAGGCCAACAAGTACAATGCTGGAACTGTGGGAAAATAGGTCACTTTAGGAATCAATGCAAAGTCCTAAGAAGAAGAATGGAGATGATTATGCTAATGCTGTAACAGAAGAGGTACAAGATGCATTACTTCTTGCAGTAGACAGTCCACTTGATGATTGGGTTTTGGACTCAAGAGTTTCGTTTCATACCACTCCACACCGAGAAATCATACAGAATTATGTTGCAGGTGATTTTGGTAAGGTGTATTTGGCTGATGGTTCAGCCTTGGATGTTGTAGGTATGGGAGATGTCCGAATATTGTTGCCCAATGGATCTGTTTGGTTACTGGAGAAGGTTCGACATATTCCTAACCTGAAGAGGAATCTGATTTCTGTTGGACAACTTGATGATGAAGGGCATGCAATACTATTTGTTAGCGGTACTTGGAAGGTTACAAAGGGAGCTAGGGTATTGGCTCGTGGAAAGAAAACTGGTACTCTGTATATGACCTCAAGTCCAAGAGACACAATTGCAGTTGCTGATGCAAGTACTGATACAAGCCTATGGCACCGCAGACTTGGTCACATGAGTAAGAAAGGGATGAAGATGCTGTTGTCAAAAGGAAAACTACCAGAATTGAAGTCCATTGATTTTGACATGTGTGAAAGTTGCATCTTAGGAAAGCAGAAAAAGGTGAGCTTCTTGAAAACTGGCAGGACACCGAAGGCTGAAAAATTGGAGTTAGTACACACTGATTTGTGGGGGCCTTCTCCAGTTGCATCCCTTGGAGGTTCAAAGTACTACATCACTTTCATTGATGACTCAAGCAGAAAGGTATGGGTTTATTTTTTGAAAAATAAATCTGATGTATTTGAAACTTTTAAGAAGTGAAAGGCCATGGTTGAGACAGAAACAGGTTTGAAACTAAAATGTTTGAGGTCTGATAATGGAGGAGAGTACATAGATGGAGGGTTCAGTGAGTATTGTGCTGTACAGGGAATTAGGATGGAGAAGACCATTCCTGGGACACCACAGCAGAATGGTGTGGCTGAGCGCATGAACAGAACTCTCAATGAGCGTGCTAGGAGTATGAGGTTGCATGCTGGACTACCAAAAACTTTCTGGGCTAATGCTGTTAGTACTGCAACTTACCTGATAAACCGAGGACCATCAGTTCCTATGGAGTTCAGACTTCCTGAGGAGGTTTGGAGCGGTAAAGAGGTAAAATTTTCCCATTTAAAAGTTTTTGGTTGTGTTTCTTATATTAATATTGATTCTGATGCTCGTAGTAAACTTGATGCAAAGTCTAAAATATGTTTTTTCATTGGCTATGGTGATGAGAAATTTGGCTATAGGTTTTGGGATGAACAAAACAGAAAAATCATCAGAAGTAGAAATGTGATATTTAATGAACATGTTATGTACAAGGACAGGTCAACTGTAGTGTCAGACGTTACAGAGATAGATCAAAGGAAATCAGAGTTTGTCAACTTAGATGAATTGACTGAAAATACTGTTCAGAAAAGGGGTGAAGAAGATAAGGAGAATGTAAATACACAGGTAGATCAGAGTACACCTGTAGCTGAAGTTCACAGATCTTCCAGGAACATTAGACCTCCACAGCGTTATTCACCCACTCTAAATTATCTCCTGTTGACTGATGGTGGTGAGCCAGAGTGTTATGATGAAGCCTTGCAAGATGAGAATTCAAGTAGGTGGGAGTTAGCCATGAAAGATGAGATGGATTCCTTGTTGGGGAATCAGACATGGGAACTGACTGAATTGCCAGTAGGAAAGAAGGCTTTGCACAACAAGTGGGTATACAGAATAAAGAATGAGCATGATGGTAGCAAACGTTACAAGGCTAGATTAGTTGTTAAAGGGTTCCAGCAGAAAGAGGGCATTGACTACACAGAGATATTTTCTCCAGTTGTGAAGATGTCAACAATCAGACTGGTACTGGGAATGGTGGCTGTAGAAAACTTATATCTTGAGCAGTTAGATGTGAAGACGGCATTCCTTCATGATGACTTGGAGGAAGACCTTTACATGATTCAGCCAGAAGGGTTCATTATTCAGGGACAAGAGAATCTAGTCTGCAAACTGAGAAAGAGCTTGTATGGCCTAAAACAAGCTCCTAGACAGTGGTACAAGAAATTTGACAGTTTTATGCATAGAATTGGTTTCAAGAGATGTGAGGCTGATCACTGTTGCTATGTTAAGTCTTTTGACAATTCTTTCATCATATTACTGTTGTATGTGGATGATATGCTTATTGTAGGGTCTAGCATTGAGGAGATTAATAATCCGAAGAAGCAATTGTCCAAACAGTTTGCAATGAAGGATTTGGGAGCTGCAAAGCAAATCCTTGGTATGAGAATCATTAGAGACAAGGCTAATGGTACATTGAAGCTTTCACAGTCAGAGTATGTGAAGAAAGTTCTCAGCAGGTTCAATATGAATGAAGCCAAACTAGTGAGCACACCCTTGGGTAGTCATTTCAAACTAAGCAAAGAACAGTCACCGAAGACAGAAGAAGAAGGGACCATATGAGTAAGGTGCCTTATGCCTCAGCTATTGGCAGCTTGATGTATGCTATGGTGTGTACAAGGCCAGACATTACACATGCAGTGGGAGTTGTGAGTAGATTCTGAGTAGGCCTGGAAAGCAGCATTGGGAGGCAGTGAAGTGGATTCTGAGATATCTGAAGGGTTCATTAGATACATGTCTTTGCTTTACAGGTGCAAGTTTGAAACTGCAGGGTTATGTAGATGCTGATTTTGCTGGTGATATTGATAGTAGAAAGAGTACTACTGTGTTTGTTTTTACTCTAGGTGGTACAGCTATATCATGGGCTTCAAATCTACAGAAGATTGTTACTTTGTCTACTACAGAAGCTGAGTATGTTGCTGCAACTGAAGCTAGAAAGGAGATGATTTGGCTACATGGTTTCTTAGATGAATTGGGTAAGAAGCAAGAGATGGACATTCTACATAGTGACAGTCAGAATGCAATCTTTCTTGCCAAAAATTCAGCTTTTCATTCAAAGTCGAAGCATATACAGACAAAATACAATTTTATCCGTTACCTTGTTGAAGATAAGTTGGTAATACTTGAGAAGATTTGTGGATCTAAGAACTCGGCAGACATGTTGACTAAGGGTGTCACTATTGAGAAGTTGAAGCTGTGCGCAGCTTCAATTGGTCTTCTAGCTTGAGGATAGGAGGATGAGTTGCAGGGATGAGGGATTGTTTCTTGGAGGATAGCGGTTTAATGTTGGTGATTGAACTAGTCTCCAAGTGGGAGATTTGTTGGGCTTTATGGAGCCTAGTTTATGTTTGATCCGGTTAATGACTCGACTCAGCCCGAATAATGTTGTATGGTTTTTAATGGGAGATTTACTGAGGCTTAGTCCATGGAGCGGAGGCTTGGACTAAGCCATTTCATATATAAACCGACTTTGCCGTGATTAGGGTTTTACAAGATTGTAGGTTGTTGTTGCCGCCTCCTGTAGAGTGAGAGAAAAAGTATTGTAGCCGCAATTCTTGTACTCTGTATTCTTCCCTGATAATAGTGAAATCCCTACAACTCCGTGGACGTAGGCAAATTGCCAAACCACGTAAATACTGTCTTGTACGTGTGATTTTTTTTTTTTTCTTTCTTTGGCGTGTGTTTTCTCTATTTTTGTTTCTCACAGGTTGGGAATTTGGTTTAATTCCCTTCAGACACATATCAACGAAAACACAACATTGTCAACACTAATTTGAGTGGAGGGGCAATGATGATCATCTAAGAAAATTGTAAATCAGTGTGTTCAAACTAGAGGCTTGGATTGATTTTGGAACTCGATATATGGTGAGAGTTGAAGGTTTGGGGCTGGTGTTTACAATGAAACCACATATAGCAAATGGGTTTGTTTAAAATTGAAAGATTTGGATGATTTTGTAAGGAGAGACAAGATGGTGAGAATTGGAGAATATGGTGTGTTAGAGAGGAGAAGGTATTTAGTATCAAGGGAAATTATTGTGTACTCCCGGAATACCAAAAATGTGTACTTCCTCTTCTCACATGAATGGTGGGTCCCATTAATTAAATTCATGGTAGGACCTACCATTCATGTGAGAGGAGAGAGTACGCATTTATGATACTCCGAGAATACCTAATAATTTTCCTAGTATCAAATGATACCATGTTAGCAGTATCAAAATCCAATAAGTATGAGACAAGTCAGCAAAAAAGAACTACTTTACTAACAAATGAAAGACGTGTATTAGTGGGTGGTTATTTTTGTACACATATCTCACATTTATTGGATTTTGATACAAATGACATGGTATCATCTATACTACTATTTAAGGGGCTTCTCCTGTTTGGATTGGATTTTTTTTTTTGTTCTCAAATACCCCTACACTCCTAGGTTTAAGTAAAGACAAAACTAAAGGATAGTTTGGTAAAAATACATGTCTAACTTGCACTAAAACATTACCTACAAAATAGGAACACTTTTCCACTAACTCACTTATTCAAAGTAACTATACATTTTTTTTTTAATAGAAAAATAAGTTAAACAATCCACGTTGCTGCTGTTTTTTTCCTTAAAAAAAAAACACCCATGTTTATCCAAAACTAAACTAAATATCAAAGAAAAAAAAAACTAATAGTTATCAAAAAAAAAAAACTAAACTAAACCAAATAGATATATACACTTTTTTTTATAAGTAGATACATCTTTATGAAATAATTTACTCATCACACCCCTAGGTTTTTTTGTAATTAAAAAATGTAGTAATCTCAAATTATAATGGATTCAAATTATTAACTTTTACAAAAAAAATACTTTGTGTTTGATAAAAACTACTTTTTCGTCGGAGAGAGTGTATGCGTATCCATTGGATTTGTGTTTGTGTTTTTCAGGAGGGTGAGAAAAACTTACTAGTACAAAAAAATTCAATGACAACTCAACAAAGAGAGGAAAAGAGAGAATGAAATTGTAGCAATGGTTGGCGCGGAAACAAGTCAATGTTGGGGGAACAACGGAGAGAGAAGGGTTTGAGGGGATTGACAGGGAGAAAGATGTACGAGTTCATGGGCTTTGCGTGAGGGAGAGCGATGAGGGGTGAAGGATTTTCTCAGTGTACCATGCGAAAAGAAAGAAGGAGAGATGCAAATCGTGTTTGAAGAGTAATCTCGAAAGGAGATGGGTTGTTTTTTGAAAAAAATATAAAACTTAAATAAAGAAGTAAAATAGTATTAGTGATATAGAAAATTGTGGAAGTTCCAAAGCATATGTGTCACAAGACTCACAACATGAGAAAGTCAACTAATAGTCAAATTTCTTCGATTTTATAGTATTTATAGATTTATAGATAATGCAATTTAATTAAGATTGTGGTTAATGGCATTTTATTTCTCAATATTTAAATGTTTTGTGGCAATATTTTTTTATAAGATTCTTAAACGAATCATGGTTACTTTCCATATACCATTTTAAAATTCTAAAGGGTTAGGAATGCAATAATTAAATAAGAACCAGTTGTTTCTACAAAATTAAAATTAAAACTTCATAAACATAACATATAAATATATATATATATATATATACACACATATGCATATGCAATCGAATGATATATTTAAAAATAAAAAATAAAATTAGTCCATAACATTTTAAATAGATCTTGTTGTTAAATGGTGGATAAAAGAGCTGACGTGACTACATTATCATTTAATTTTATATATTATCAATTATTTTTTAAACCCAACATATAGGCAGTGTCATGGATATTTAATTTAGAATTCTATTTATCTTGGTATAGGAGTATTGGCAGCAATATTAGCGCCATAACAAATTGGATTTCAAATCTCTTTGTTAATCACATCAATAAGAAAATTGATGAAAATGTCCTTTTTTTTTACCATTCTATTATCTCTATTTGTATAACAATTTTATCTCTATAAGCATTAAATTGAAACAAATAATTTTGTAATGGAAAAGAGTGTTTTAAACATTCATTCTCCTTGATAGCTTTTTAAATTTAATAAATGTAGACACCTATCAACCAATATTTGTTCTGTCTACATGACCCATTATCAACCAGCACCTGTAGACATCCATCAACCATTTTTTATTTAATCATTCTCTTTCTTAAAAGAAATTGAGGGAATTAGATTTGAATACAGTTTTATGACAAAAGAAAGCGCTACAAGTTTGTGTATCATTTGGATGGTTTGGTTGTAATTCTTTTCACAATATGGAAAACGTTTATATTGATTATAGGGTATTTAACATAAAGTGTTCCTTGGGTTTAAAGCAAAGGCTAGATATAAAGTTTTCTTTGAAATGAATCTTCTAGTTTAGTCAAACTTTCTTCAAGTAGAAGTGATGAGCATGGTGATAAGCTTATATATAGTTGTAATTACATTTTACAAAAAATTAGCTTATATATATATATATGTGTGTGTGACATTTTATTTTCTAATAGTTAAATGTTTAATTTGCTGTAATCTTTTTTCCATAATATGTGTAATTAATTTTAACGAATCATGTTTATGTTTCATATACCATTTAATTTTTTAAAGGGTTAGGAATGTAAAAATTATGAACCATTTTTTTTTACAATATTTAAATAAAATTTGACAAACATAAACATAAACATTCCATATTTGTTAATATAAAATTTGTTTTAATTAACATTTTGGTTCCTAACATTTCAAATGTATCAGTTTTGTCACTAATATTTTAAAGTTGTGTCAAAATAGCTCCTGCCATTAAGTGGTGGAAGAAAGAAACTGACGTGAATGAGGTGATGACATTATCCACATATTATTATTCAAGACTATGTGAGAATATTATTTTAGGTGATTTGATTTAATTTATGAATCATCATCATCATCATCATTATTATTATTATTATTATTATTATTTGTAGAAAGCTATATAAAGGTTATGGGTAACATGTATGACATTATATATAAACCTAAAGATATTTTGGGATAATTAAATAATTTCTATAAAATTTTAGAGAAGTGCTATGTTCACAACATTTTTATAACAAATCATAGGTGATTAGTTATTATTGGTTATAATTTGAATCTATCACTGAAATTACTTTTTTGCCCCCCCAATCACAACCTGCCACTTAGAATTTGTTGTAAAAATGTTATGGACATAACATTTTTCAAAATTTTAAGAATAAACTTAATATTGTATAATTACATTCCTGAACATCTAAGTTCTAAAGCACCACATTTTTGAGAATTTGGATGCCAAGGGACTATAAATTTCTCAAATCAAACATTATATTAATGGGATTAAGGTAAAGTATCGATTTTATTCGTATTTTATAAAAGACAAATAAAAAGTGAATGATATAAAATTAAAACTATGCATTTTTTTTTCCTTTCTATTCTTTATTTTATAAATTTCCAAATATGCTAACAAAATGCACCATATTCTTTTCTTTCTTTTTTTTTTCTTTTTTTTTTTTTTTTTTTGAGAATATGCACCATATTATGTCAATTATAATATACCCATTTTGTTTCCTTACCTTGTTTTATAATCTTCCAAACATTTTATTAAGAATTTCCATGTCTCATAATCAACTGAGAATAGTTATGAATTTTTGCTATTGGATAATGAGTCATGTTAACGGATACCCTTAAAACAATTGTTAATAAATTATAAAAGGAAAGTTTTGGCACCATTTTTTTAGGAAATATAAAAAACTATCAACAACATTTATTGTTTTATCATTTTCTCAATAAAATATTTTTAAAAATAGCTCATAAATCAATGCCCTTAAGACATGGGTTAACATTTCCCTTAAGATAATAGTGAACTTCTTACTACTCTAAAAATAAAAGCAGATGGATTGGACAAGCGTGAGCCTCTCTCTTCCCTGTTGGTGAGTTTTTTTTTTGGGCCTTTCTGTGGGCCTTTTTCTGTCCTTTGTGGTAGTTTTCGTAGTCCTCTTCATGGATCTTGAGCCGGCCTTGTAGGGTTGTGTCTCTCTCATAGGTGGTGGTCCAAATATATGCCTCTTCAGTCTAGATTTGCCTTAGACCGGTTTGGATCTAAGTTCCTTTGCACCAAAATATTTGGATATAAAGGCTGGAGTTCTAGCACCAAATGGGTTCCTCTTTAGGAGAGCTTTGGTTTTTTGTTTCTCAATTTGTATTGATGCTTTATCATGAGAGTTTGATGAGATTTTGATTCTATTATATGTAATTTTTTTTTTGAGAGTTTTGTTCTCTCCCAACATATATTGTAGTTGTTTTTTCTATTCCTATATTTTGATTTTAGCAATTAAATTTCTGCCGTTTATAATCTCAAAAAAAATCTCTTTCACTTTTCTGTTATCCACTCTGATTTGAAGGAAAAAAGAGAGAGATAAAGGATAAAGAAAATAAATATAAACTCCATTGAAATGCAATTCGGAGGTACGAACTAGCTCTAGTTAACAAAGTTCTTTGGTGTTATATACTAGACAGCTCAGGTCAAATATTGTATTCGGAGGAATTAAGGGTTTCATGGGAGAAGAAAGAGACTAACTGTATCGTACAGTCCTATGAACCATGACACCACTTCAAAATGTTTGCATGTGTTCATTTGCCTAAGCTTAAAAAATGAAATGAAATATAACTTTACTTTTACATAATAAACACTTCAAACAAAATAAACCAATAAAAATAAACTATCCCAAACACATACACTAAACTCTTTACCATCAGAAAACTACTTTGCAGTCTACATTCTAGGAAAAAATTAAATAACATAACAACACAAATAGATTTTTATTTAATTTATTAAAAAGAAGAGTAGAAAAAATTCGTATTTATCACTGTGGAAAAAATTGAATAATTGTGACCATACACTCTGAGTTAAGACATGTAGGTCCGAATTCAAGTAGTGCATATGTGATATATGCATGGTGGTGCACTTAAGCTGCTTCCATCACTATCCATCATAAAAATTAAAAAAAATAAAAAAAAACCACAACAATGTCCAAGCTAGTTATCAACTTGCCATGGTCCACACCTCCTTTCTTTTCCACGAATTATGAACCACAAAAGCCACTGCCCTGTCCCTTTCACAATCCTATAAAATCGTATATCTCAAATTGTCTATGTGATAATGCCACTCAAATGGCTTACTTCTTGAGAATTTAATTAAGACCAGAAAATAAATAAATGTTTTCTATGAATTCATGATATGTATAAATGGACTAATGGAGTCTCTAATTGCCACACAGAATATCAAATGTTATAATTGACGTTACATAAAGCCTTTAGAAATTTAGAACTTATCTAAGTTAGGCAGTTAGTTGTCAATTTTTGAATTTTCCCAAAAGATTTTTTTTTTTTTTTTTGGGTGGGGTGGGGGTTGTTTAATATCACTATTGTTATCAAAAAACTTGAATTCTAGGAGAGCTAGAGCACACCTTTCTAAGGAACCTCAGAGTCTCAGACAAAATAGTTAAACTTACGTTGTTTTGTCTAAACTTGCTTAGGTGGTGCAGAGAAATTATAAGCGTATAAAGGTTGGTTAATAATTAATTAACAAAGGAATTAATTAAAAATTGACCTACAAACTGAAAGAAAGAAATAGTTGGGTAAGTGTCCCCTCCAATGGAAACCTAATGTTGGGCATGATATGGACCTCTTCTAGACCAATGGCCGCATTTCTAATTTCAAAGTTTGGACAGCTTGCCCAAGCTAGGGAATACAATCATACTCATACATACCATTTTTTATTTATTTTTATAAGTTTCAAGTGCTAGGTTAATTTGTAAATTGCAATATAAGTTTCTCAGAGAGCAGGAGATTTTTAAGTTGTCTATCTGAATTATGTTATGATCATTGATACTTATGATGATGAACATTTAAGGCTGGAAATTCAACAAATTTGAGGCTGTGAAAGAAAGATGCATTTTTAAAAAAAAAAATTACTTTCTGAAAAAATCAGCAAGAAAATAATAGAAAATCAAGGCAAAATCTCTGTGTGATCAATTGCATAGTTTGGTGGCTAGCTAGTATGTGTTTTTAATTTTTACAGCAAGATCGATATCTTGTGGCCACATCAATAGGCCCCATGACTTTAGAGTTCCGGCCCCATGCAAAATTAAACAACTTAAGATTTTCCTAAACAATGTTCATTCCTAAAAATTATTATTATTATTATTATCATCATTATTATTATTATTATTATTATTTTGTTTTTACTAGAAATAATTGACTTCTTTTTTCTTTTTTTCTTACATATCACACGTCAAGAACCTTATAATTTAACATTGACACTTTCTAATATTTGCAATAAAAATGTTCATAGTTTAAACATACATTGCCTAATTGTAATTATCGATCAAATTAAAATAAGAAAAAGAAAGACAGCTATTTCCCAATTTGACACTATAAATTTACTTCTTATTGATGACAAATGATAATGGCATATATATACTGTCCCCACATTTTATTATTACTTCTTGTGTGGGTTATTGCTAGCTAGCTTCAAATCACGTTGTTCTCTGACATGATTATCAATATCAACCACCTTCTTTCATGGCCCATACGGTAATCAACTTTCTTGTACCAGCTGCAACAATTTAGAACAAAATTTAGGTTTTTTTTTTGCAAAAAGATAACATTTTATGGGTTAATAAAACCACGTACGTGTTTTAACTCAGTTAGAAAATCTCTCTCTCAATTATTCCCCAACAGCAAAACTTGACCATTTGACGTTAATATTGAGCAAAATGATGCATAAGCTCCAAAATTCAACCTAATGAATTTTGTTTTTGAGGCAAAATCGTTTTTTAAAACAAATTTATTTATCAAAACAACAATAGCATTAGCAGAAAAAGGATCGTAAATTATGAGAATGAAGTAGCATGTTCAAGAAATTAAAATGTCCAAATGTTTATGTGTCTCATATTTGAAAACATAAAAAAGAAGATAATAAATCAATCAAATCTACCATGAAATCATGCAAAATTATTCCAACTACATTTAACCACATTGAGAAGTACATTGGAAGTACATGTAAAAATTATTTTTTATCCTAGGAAATCCATTGTGTCTACCAAGCCACCCTACCTAATAATAGAAGTATATATTGATATAACAAACCTACCATTTGGAAAACTTAAGACACCATAATTAATTTGGGTTTATACTTACTTTTCTTTCACGATCTTCGTTGGGGAAATTGAATAATAATTTCAGTATAAAGTATTTAATTATGAAAAAGGAACTTGTCCCCCTTCAAAGAAGCCTCATGTTGGGTATGATTATGCCTTTTCCCCGACATGTGGCCGCACCCAATTTAAGAAATTCAGAGGCCAAGAACTGATAGGGGCTCATCATTGTCGTTAGGTAAATTATAGAGTGGACTAAGGGGGGTCTGCACTTCTTTCATTTTCTCATACTCGACCCCAATTTTTTTCAAATTATTTGCATAAATTTTTACGTGTTATAAATGCATTAAAGTTTCATGAAATTACATTATACGTACATATATAGTTAAGTACTGTGTTTGTACTATCGTATTTGCCACATATATTTATACTGCTTGTACTACACATAGCGTGTTTTTATACAGCACAATAAAATATACAGTTTAATATATATAATCTTTTAGACTTTAACACATTCATGGAATGAGTTAGCTTATTAAATCTATGAACTATGGAGTCAACTTCTAATACAAATGCAAACACATTAATTTGTACACAAGAAGCAATAGTTTTGTATGGATGACCTTAACGAATGAGAACATATATATATATATATATATATATATATATATATAATATCTCCAATTCCTAGGTTTCTTTATGTTATCTTGCTATATCTTTATTCTATAACATGACTTCTTTCATTAAATTATTAAATCGAATTATTTGTAATCGATAGGACTTATAAGTGCAACAAAATATACTGCATCAACTGAAACACGTTACTTTTTTTTTTTTTTTTTTTTTTTTTTAGAAGGGAAACACGTGACGTGACCTTATACCGTGAATATTCGTCGAACTCATCCCCACAACTTTATAATGCAGTGTTCGGTTTGTATTTATTGATCTGCATGAAAGCTATAATAATGTCCTAAAAGTTTTAAACAAACTTCTGCTTCTGCTTTGTACCATAGTTATTGACTTCTCGGCAGTTATTTTGGAATAAGTTGTCTAATCCAGTTATATTTCATTCATTCAACCAATTCAATCATCATTATTGAATTTTTTTTGTATCAAAGAAAGCATCTTCTTTCTCTCTATAATTCGTAAGTCTACAATACATATGGCCCCACAGAGAAAATTTATCCCCGAAATTAACAGGAAGATATATGGCAGATATTTCGAAAAGCATAGATAAATAAATATGAGATGGGTTCAAATTACACCTGGTGTAACTCTTTTTAGAATTACACTTTTTCTACACCATTGATTTTTATTAGATCCAAAGGTAAAAAAACAATCATGTCAAATCATTATTACTCCTAAAAATTAGTAATAAAGTGTAAATAAGAACTTTAAGAGCACGTACGTCTCACGTATGTGAGAGAGATGTATATACTGACATATTAATATATATATATATATATATGATAAACAATATTTTAAACGACATAGTTTCAAAATTATTTCAACTTAAACTCTATACTTTAAAAAATGATTCAATTCAAACTACGAACCTATTATATGTAAATGAATGATGAAATATTTATGTTTAAATTAGATAACACCGTGTGACTTTGAGTGAACTAATGTTTACTGAAAAATTACATAAAAAGGCGTGAGTTTATATATTGCTTCAAATTATATGTAAGGATTATAATTTGTCAATTGAAGTTCTAAAGTTATAAAATCATTTCAATTTGAAATATTTGTCCACCTTCGCTATTCATTTCCTTTACTTTAAAAAAGTAATTGAGTAGAGAAAGCTGAAAACCATGAATTAAAATTCCTTTTTCACCTAAGGTTTGTCACATAATTTAAAATTTATTCCAAATTAAACCCGATCTTTTAAAAAAATTCAATTAAAATGACACGCTTATATATATAGAGCCGTTATGAAACATGCTTAAATTAAACAACAAAGTGTGATAGAGTGAAATAATATTTAGGGGAAGTTACATAAAAGGGCTCAAAGTTTATCTTTTGTTTCAAATTAGGTCCTAGGATTTTAATTTTGTGAAATAAAGTTTATAATTTATGAAATTATTTCAATTCGAAGCATTTGTCAATTTCTATTATTTATTCCCATTATTCTGGGAAGTAACATAGCAAAGGAACACGGGAAACCATGAATTAAAATTTACATTTCACTTAGGGTTTTTTCATAAATCAATTTGGTAGTCAATAAACAAAGAGAGAAAGACTCGTTTACAGAGAGGAAACTTGGAAACTTTGCAAAGAGTGAGAATGTGATTTCCAGAAAATCATAGTTAATTGCCTAGGTGAAACACAATATTCTGTTAGCAATTTCTCTTTCTTTCTTTTTTTTTTTTTTTTTTTTTTTTTTTTTGTTCAGTTTCTACTTTCTACTCACATACAGTAATAGGGAAAAAAAAAAGAAAAAAAAAAGGACTTCAAATCAAAATAGCTTAACAAGTTTAAGAATTTAATTGACATAATTACAAACATGGAAGCTAATATGAAATATGGTATAAACTTGGATTTCAATCCCCCTCCCTACTTAATAGCTTGTTTGGATGGAGGGGGGAGTAGAGTAGAGGGAGGAAGAGTAAGTCAAATTACCTTATTTGGATGTTTTTTAAGGGAAAGATTTGGAGAAGTTCTAACTGCTTCTAACCCCTCATTTTTAATTCCCCCAAATTGAAGAGATTTTGAAGGAGAGTAAAGCATAGAAATGCTTGACCAAATAAATTATCAAATTTACCCTTACCATATTAACAAAATTACAAATTATGAAAAGACTAATTACTTCCCTCCCTCTTACTTAATTTTAAAAACATCTAAACAAGGTAAAAGATAATCATTCTCTTCTACTCTCTTCCCCACTACTCTTCTCTCCCTCTAAACTTCCAAACATAACATAAAGTCTCATCACAGATTACAATGAGTGCCACTGATTGAACATGAAGAACAAGGAATTTACTCATAAAAAGGTACTTTATATTCCCACCCCGTAGAACATATAATCAAATAAGCTTGAGACAATATGTATATTATCCGTGAATATGCAAAAAGATTTGTGATGAAGGAAACTCATGCACGCATATGAGTGAAGAGATAGAGAGATGCATGAATGGCTTCGGTGTTCAAGTAGACAAGTACCAAATTAATACGTGGTTACCAAAGCACGCATCAGAGGGAGAAGAACTTATTCTGCGGAATATATATTGATAGTGACACAGTCAGAGAAGAGAGAAAGAGAGAGGTGCATGCACGTTTTATTCAAGAATGGGCAAGTGAATTATGAATCAATATTGTAGGACGTAACGCGTGCAGTGGCATATATACCATATATATTTTATCCATGTGTTTCTGAGTTGTTCTAATTTTCTCGAATGTCATTGAAGGGACCACATCTATATATTCAGTCACACACAGACATCACACACAGCAATTTCAAGAATAAAAATCGAACTATCGAAGGGAGGGTGGAAAAGGAAATCATTTTGTAGAACAAGAGTAAATTGTAAGCCAAGGGTTTTTATGCTTGTAGTTGAAAAGCAGTTTAAACTATAAATAATAAGTGGTGATATTCAACTCGATATATTTGTCTGACCTCTCTCTCTCTATATATATAGAGAGAGAGAGAGAATCAACATAGCAAACTAGTTTAGAATCATTTTTGTTAGGTTCTAAATGTTTAGAACAATTGGCAAATCGTAAACACAAACTTGTCTAGATATAGATCTTAGACTCTATAGGTATTATTAGACAATGCTCAAGGTGATTCAAGTCAAGATAACCCAAACAGCAGTTCAAGCCCATTAAGGATTAGGGTTTCAGATCTACTTCTCCCAGTATATAAAGGAAACACTAAGCATGTTTTTATTAGACTTTTTAGAGAGAGAAGAGAGTGTCTCTTTGTATTTAGGGTTTTGTACCCAAAAACTCTCTCATGTCTTCTACCGGTGTTATTCCTTGAAGAATCTCAAGATCCGGTATTGTAGAAGTTGCTGTCTTCTCTAGTCATCAAAGGTGCTGATAATCTAAACCTTCAAGGGTGGTCTTAGAGTCACAAACAGGAGAGTTTGTGTTGCTAAACCTTTGAGTGAGATCTCAAAGTCACAAACGTGGGTGTTTGTGTTTTGCAAAGGCCAAGGAAAGAAGTAGTCCATAGACTCGGAGCTATCATGGGGTCGTGGTAGTAAGTTTCCTACTCGAGGTAGCAATAGGATGTTAGTGGTCTAAGTCGCTATTGTATAAACTTCAATTCTTTCATAGTGGATTTGCTGTTTTACCTTGAGGATAGCTAGGTTAAATCCTCCCCAAGTTTTTACCGGTTTGGTTTTTCTAGGTTATCATATTGTTGTGTTATTTATTTTCCACACTTTACAATAATATGATATTTGTGTTAACCTAGATCTGCATAATTTACCTAATTAATCACTTGGCTAAATAACTAGGTTAATCTGGTTGTGTTTTAAGGGGTCTAAAAACAAACAAGTGGTATCAGAGTGGGCAGCTCTTTTGTTATAGATCTTTTGATCTCTGAGCTGATTCTTGACTCCTATTGTCATGGATAATTTGAAGTGTCTTTCTGATCATGTTTCTACTCATGTTTCTGTTGATCTTATTGATGCTTATGAAACTCTCCGTAAGGAATTATTGAAATCTATGAAAATTGCTAAGAAATTCAAGGAAGAGTTAAAATTGGCTAATTTTGAAAGAGAGGAATTGTTTGTTAGATTAGATGAATCTAATAAAAAGAATGAATTTTTGAGAAATCAAATTTCCTCTCAAGATGAGAATATGAAAAGCTTGGAACAAGAGTTAGTTGAATCTAAAGCTAAAATTGAAAATTTGACTTGTACCAAGCCTGCTGTTGATAACAAAAGTGTTTCTGTTTCTCTTAAGCCTAAAACTGAGAAAGTTTATATCCCTTCTTTCAAGAGGAATAATAAAGAAAATGCTTATTTTGCTAAGTTAGACAAAGGTAAAAGTTCTGATGTAGACGCTGAAGTTTCTAAACATATGTTTAAACCTATTGTTAAAGAGTACAATAAATCTGTTTTTGTGCCTATTTGTCACCTTTGTAGTGTTGTTGGTCATTAGACCAAATTGTTCTTTATTGAGGCAAAAACCAAAATCTGAGACTAGATTTGTTGTTAGGAATACTGATGTTCCTAAATTTGTTCCTATTTGTCACTTTTGTGGTGTCTCCGGTCACATTCGTCCTAATTGTCATAAATTGAAATTTAAGCATTTTGTGTTTCAATTTAGGATATGTGATGATATTTCTCCTACCATAAGCCCATATAAATTGTTTCATATTGTTTTGAAAAATTTAAGCTTGTTGGCTTGTGAAAGGAATTTGCAGGATTTCAATCTTTCTCAGAAGATTGGTGTAATTCCTCAAATACACTCTGCTTCACATGGATTTTCACCTACAAAGCCAAAGACTCGTGCTATATGGGTGAGAAAAGACTTCCTAAGGTGAGTGTTGTTGACTTGTCCCTAATTTAATTCTTTCAATTATTTGTGGACATGTTTTGTTTCTGTTTTTGGTTTTTTTTTTTTTTTTTTTTTTTTTTATTAAAAAAAATCCAAAAACATTGAAAATTTTCAAAAAAACAAAAATATTTTGTTTTGAGTCTTATTTTATTTTTCTTGAGGATTACATGAATTATGATATCTCTCTTGATTTAGAACATGCTTGACATTGTAGAGAAACTTGAATAGTATGTGTTATATAAGTGCTAAACTATTTCTAATTTTGTGTGAGTATGTACTAGTTTGTACATGTACTCATGGGTTAATTAAGAAATTGATATTTCTTGTTTGTGTACCCTCTATAGCTTAGTTAAGTACTGTCATGCATTGTTTTTGCATTTTATTCATTAAGCATAATGTGTGCTTTTAGTTTTGGTCATAAATTTTTTTTTTTTAACCAAAAAGATTTTTATGTGTTTTGCATTAATTTTTCTTGGATTTGAAATCAAGTTTGGCCATATTATTTTTACATAACATGTTTATGTACCTTATTTAGCTTGGATGAGCTTATTATATTGCACTTTACTAGTTTGAGCTTTGTAGTGCATGTTGTGTGGGAGATGTTTATAGTTTTTGATCACTTGTTTTTGATCTTGAAGTCACATGCCTTTGATTATTGGACTTGAATTTAATGAGAAATGCATAAATAACCATCTCACCACTGTTTACTAGCCAATCATGAATACCTTAGTGCATATCATAAGATTTTGTGCTCGAGAAAGTGTAGCACATGCACAATAAGAACATAAGGTGTAGTCTCGGTTTAAATGCTAAAATTGGTGTGTACATTATTGAGCTATAATAAATTCACAATTGAAATAAAATTGGTGTGTACATTATGAGGCAAATCAAGAAACTTACATGATTGCAAGCTTGTTTTCTAGGAGATGTGAGAGTTATATGATGTAACTCTTTAGGTGGTAGTCTCTTTCAAATTTATGTGATAAATTTTGTAGAAATTGTGCTTGATTTCTATTCACATATCACCTCACATGTATCTCAAGTTTTTGCTAGTTGCACACACTACACAAGTTACTATTTGCTAAACTTGGTACATTATATTGTGTGTGATATTGTTGTGGCCATCCAAGATTATATGTTCCTTGATTTTGATGCAAATTGTGTTTTTGATGATTAAAAACCTTGTTTTTAGAAGATCTGGGTTGAATTAAAGTATTTTTGAAAAACTTTTCATCTCATTCTCATGCATTTTATTCATAATACAATGTGCTTTGAGGAGTTTCTACATTAAAATGCTCTGTTTTTAAAAAAACTGATTTTTCCAGATTTTCGATCGATTGAACCTGTTGCTCAACCAATCGAAATTGCGATAAAAATTTTGGTTTGACTCTACCTGGCTCGATCGATTGAAATTGAAAAATTTTCAGTTTTTAAGTATTTGACCAAATTTTTTATATGCATCATATATGTTTAGGATTCACATGCATTGTATTGTTTTTTGTATCCATCTTGCAGTTTTGCAGTCATATCTCTCATTCTTAAGAGATATGATGGATAATTAATGTGCAAATATTTTCTCTACTCATGCAATTGTTTATGGGTCACATAATGTCATGTTTGCATTTATTGAAAGAGAGAATATTTTTCTTCATGTGTATCCTCAACTTAGTTTTTAAGTTTGGTTTGTGTGTTTTTATTTATCCTCACCTCCTAATTTTTCCCCAAAACTATTTTTCTCAAACCTTGTTTTGTTTTTCCTATTTTTATAGGGGGAGAATCTTGTTTTTACCCTTTGTTGCTCTTCATAGGGGGAGTTGTCTCTATTTTCTATAGAGTTGAATTGTTTTGTGTTCCCTTAATTCTCTATTTTCTCTTGACTTTTGTTGCGTATATTTTTTAATTTGGGCAACAATGAGTTGTCTTTGTCAATACGTGACAAAAATTAAGGAGATTTAGATGAAATGTGAGAATATGTGGGAATCATGTTTGTTTTGTTTAGGGGGGGTTGAAATTGTTTTTGAAAATGGGAGAATATAAAAACTTTTTGATGTATCTAACTTAGGGGGAGAGTTAGTTTACTTTTGTTTTTATATTTGTGTTTCATATTGTTTATATGTCTTTCTTTCCACACATGCGTTTATGTGTTTGTTGAGTGTTTTAGGAAAGACAGGTACATTCTGATCAAGACCTTCTACCTCTTATTGGCAACTTCTTGGTTAAGAGTCTTAGATTGGGATTTGTGATGTAATTGGGCATTTTATTGTATTGGGTTGTTCTTGTATTTAAGCATTTCATATTGTATGTAAGTTTTGTCACGAATTGCCAAAGGGGGAGATTGTTAGGTTCTAAATGTTTAGAACAATTGGCAAATCGTAAACCTAAACTTATCTAGATATAGATCTTAGACTCTATAGGTATTATTAGACAATGCTTAAGGTGATTCAAGTCAAGATTCAAGAACAAGTGCGCTGCAGAAAGAAGATTTCAAAATTTGTCTAGTTCGACCGATCGAGAGACAGGCTCGACCGATCGAGATTCGTATCTGCAGAATTTTAATTAAACCCAAATAGCAGTTCAAGCCCATTAAGAATTAGGGTTTCAGATCTACTTCTCCCAGTATATAAAGGAAACCCTAAACACGTTTTTATAAAGCTTTTTAGAGAAAGAAGATAGTGTCTCTTTGTATCTAGGGTTTTGTACCCAAAATCTCTCTCATGTCTTCTACCGGTGTTATTCCTTGCAGAATCTCAAGATTCGGTATTGTAGAAGTTGCTATCTTCTCTAGTCATCAAAGGTGATGATGATTTAAACCTTCAAGGGTGGTCTTGGAATCACAAACAGGAGAGTTTGTGTTGCTAAACCTTTGAGTGGGATCTCAAAGTCACAAACGTGGGTGTTTGTGTTTTGCAAAGGCCAAGGAGAGAAGTAGTCCGTGGATTCGGAGCTATCATGGGGTCGTGGTAGTAAGTTTTATACTTGAGGTAGCAATAGGATGTTAGTGGTCTAAGTCACTATTGTGTAAACTTCAATTCTTTCATAGTGGATTTGCTGTTTTACCTTGAGGATAGCAAGGTTAAATCCTCCCCAAGTTTTTACCGGTTTGGTTTTCCTAGGTTATCATATTGTCGTGTTTTTTATTTTCCGCACTTTACAATAATATGATATTTGTGTTAACCTAGATCTGCATAATTTACCTAAGTTAATCACTTGGCTAAATAACTAGGTTAATCTGGTTGTGTTTTAAGGGATATAAAAACAAACAATTTTGTAAGGCACCATCTCACACATAGATCTGGTAACCGTATTGGGTCGCAATCGGATTTGACTTGGTTGAGTCCGGGTTAGAAATGAGTTATCCTAAATGGTTTATCAAATCTATAACCTTAACACTCTCTTTTAAGAGTCTAGTTCATCCAATATAAGTGACCTATATTTATTTATTTCATAAAAAGTTAGTCATATTATCTTTATTTTTTTAATACAAATAACAGAATAAATAAATTTAAACACAAAAAAATAAAATGTTAAATAATTCATAAAATTTACAATTTACAATGTCCAAGTGAAATAATATACAAAATACTTAAGGTCTTACAACCCAAAGTTGTTCACTAGTCTTATCAACACCACACAAGAATAGAAAAACAAAAATCATATGTGGACCATATCACATTATCAAGCTTGTTAGGTGCACTAATTGCATTTAAAATATAAATAAAGTTACATTACCTCACTACTAAAAAGTGGGGCTATAGCGGTTGTTGAGGTCCTCTCCCAACAAACCTTGGGCTTTTGGGCTTAGACCCCCAATTTATTTATACTCTAGGTTGGGCTTATCCCACAATGGGAGGTTCAAGAAATGGCTTTGCTAGTTACTGATGAAGTCAAAGTGTCGCTTTAACCCTCAAATCTATTGGCCTTGGCTCAGCTGAGATGATGACTAAGCAACCAAGCCCTTTCCTTGAAATCTGAGCAAGACCTTTTAATTCTCGAGGAATGAATTTTCCTCACTTCTCTCGTATCTCTCACCCCCAATTTTCTAACCCTTGATTTATGCCTCTCCTCTCTTATTTATAGCCTCCCATTAGTGGGGTTATCATGATGAGAGGATTTCCCCATGTCAATGGGTTCCTCTGCACCATATTCTTGACTAGAGGGAACTTACCACCTACTGCTGATATGACTTCCTAGAAACTTGTGTCTGACACCGGTTGTTGCTCGGTGGACAGATTCCCCCAAGGCATTATCTCTTATTTGTGGCATATCATGGGGTACGTAATAGTGGGGCTTATGCTATTTTAGATTGAGTGATATCTCTAATATGGGACAAAACCCATGGAACCCTTTAAAGGGTTTTCATTTTTTTTTTTTAAATCTGTAATAGAAATCTTACTTCTAACTTAATCTAAATGTATGTATAAAATTTCCTCCTAGAGACTTGAGCCTAGAGTCCTCCCCCTCCTCCTCTCCACTCCACAAGAACTTGTACTTGTGAAGTAACTATCACAAGAACTTGTTTGAGATTATGGAAAAGTGGGGTGGTAGAAAATGGAAAGATGATGGAAAAGTGGGTGAAAGAAAATATTTTAGTTTCTCTCATTTGTGTTTGGTTAGAAGGGTGGAAAAGTGGAAAAATGAAAAACTTTTTTGTTTGGTTAAGAAGAAAAATGAGATGATTGAAAATAAAGTTTATATAAATTTACCATCATGCCATATTACAAAAGGAAACACATTATACTTTTTTTTTAAATTGTGTATAGATGGGCACTTCTTTAAAATAAATAATAATAATAAAAAAGAGCACGAGAAATTATGTCAAAACTATTTTCTAAAAACAAAAAACAAAAGCCAACCAAAATTGATGAGAAAAGAAACATATGAGCAACAAAAATTAAAAAAAAAAAAAATAGAAAGAGAGAGAAAGAAACAATTTGATAACGCTAGCAAAATGAGTAATTCGTAGGTACTCTTGGAATACAAAAAATGGAGCACGAAGAATGATATTTTTTCCTCTCACATTCATGGTGAGGTCTATTTATTAAATTCATAATAGGGTTCATTATGAAATATGAACGTAAAAAGAGGGAGCACTATTTCAATATACTAGTTCCTAAGAATTTTCCTAGCAAAAGACTTCCAAAAAAAAAAAAAAAGCCAACATGCCCAACACATCCAAAAGCTTAGTAACAGAGAAAGACAAAATCAAAGAAAAAAAAAAAAAAAAAAAAGAGGCCGGCAAAGAAGAACAATTTGCAGGTGCAGGCGCATTTTTGGCAGCTCATTTCATGAGCTTTTCTCTTCATTTTAGTGAAACATTTTGGTGGGTTTGGAGAGAAAACACCCGGACTCCGCCACTTTTTGTTTCTTCCCTCTCTTCGATCAAATACCCACTAAAAATATTCTCTCCACTTTTCTATTCTCAATTTTTCATTGTCTCTAAAATCTTTCCAAACAAACAGACCCAAAGAATGGACGGTGTTTTCGTTTGTTTTCTACTTATGAGTTGTCTGTAAATATTTATGTTTTATATATTATCTTCCCTCTCTCACCACCCAGATGATCTTAACTTTGTCAAAAAGACAAATCAGCACAAAAGCTATTCCAAACTATAAACAATTTACTGAACAAAGTAGATAGCACATCAAGTTAGAAAGCCTTGGTCAGTTTAGAATTACATACCGAACTTAGGCCAATTAAAGTCACAATTCAGAAATGTTTCCATATTTGCATGGAAAACACTTGATTGGTTGCGTGCAACGTACTTGAATCATAAATGTTTTGGTGGATTAGGAGTAAGGGCTAAGATTGGTTTTGTGTGAAGATCTTTGTTTTCCCTGAAGGGATTGTAGTTAGGGTGCGGATCAAAATGTAAGCTAGGACACAGGCACTTTATGAAGGCACAAACTAGTTGGCCAGACACAGACAAATGTAACTGGACCATTTTTTCATAAATGTAAACAAACTGTTCTGCATGTCTGGTTCCAAGGAGAACAGCAGAAAAGAACAGAGAATATGAAAATTGCAGTGTCCTCAGTTAGCATTATTAGTCTGCTTGGGACTGTTGAGTTTTGCAGCTTCTTATTGTAGGGTGGAACCTTCCCTGCATTTGAAACTTGAAAGCAAGACAAGAAAAGTCCGTTCAGCTGCTTTCAACACTAGGTAGTATAAGAACGGAGCAACATAGAATCGTAGACTCGTAGTAATAACTGTGATAGTTCTGTTTTAAATTTCAGACTTAAGAGCTTTTTTGTGCCCCCAATTCAGACTGGTATTCAATAAGATATTAACTATTAGCAAGCTTTGTTCCCTCTCTCTCTCTCTCTCTCTCTCTCTCTCATAAATATATTTATTAAGTAATGCTAGAATCATAAATTTTGCCGCAACTTACTCATGTAGCAAGTCATAAGTTGTGAATTTGTGAACTCACTACTTTCACTCTACTGCTCATAATTTGCCACGTGAGCAAGTTGTGACAAAAGTTGTGATCTTACTTCCTACCATTTTTTTCATATATATTCTCATGGTGCAGGTTTACAACTATTAAATATTGTGTAGATTCAGTTAAGTCAGTGATAAAAAATTTTGTTATTAAATAGGATAGTTGAAGTTTGAATTATTGCTTATATCAAAAATTGATTCATGTATATTCACGAGGATAAAAAAACATTCACCATCAAGCAGGCCTTAAATTCTATAGAATTTAAAGTAGAAAACTTTGGGTACAGAAGGGAAAGTGATTGCATTTAATGGGCATTTCCTCCATTTAGTTTTGCAAAAATTATCTATTTTAGAGCACCAAAAAGTTATTATTATTTTTACTTTACATAATCACCTTAATAATTAATACACCCTATATCCTATTCTCTTTTCATTTCTAGTCTCTTCTCAGCAAAAAAAAAAAAAAAATCATCTCTAGTCTCTAGTAAAGAATGTGTTTTTATTAACCATCTAAGTTGTTTTTCCTAATAAGTTATTACGATTTACATGATATGTTCAAATTATATTTTAAATTGTCAAATTTATCAAAACTAATTCTAAAATACCAATATAAATCAAAAGAAAATATTTAAGTAAGTGTAATAAAATTAACTTATATTTGTTACCATTGGATTGAGTTGAGTTTGAAGAAACTACCAACCTAAACCCAACCCAAGACCTAAAAAAATAGTTTTCAAAATGTTTTAGTTCATTTATAAGTCTTACTTATCTTTTGCTTTAAAAAAAAAAAAACAAAACCCCACCCATGACCTAAAAAAAAGACTCAAACCAACTTAACCCACCAACCTACAAAAATCAACTTACAGCATAGAGTTGAGTTTGATTGGATTGGTTTTGTGGGATTGATGGTTTGATGCATATGCCTAATGTTACATACAATTTTATAATAATAAAAATAAAAATAAAAATTTCTTTTTACACATTATTATCTTTCTTTCTTTTTCTCATACATTTTTGTTTTCCCCAACAATTGATTAGTTAATAAATTGTTGTTGATTTTCATATAAATTCACCATCTATATTTTATACTAGTCTATTATTTTTAATCACTAATTTGCCAACATAGCCATTAAACTTGAGTACATGCAAGGGTGCAAGTGCAATACATATTGGGCAGAAGCAGCGAGTATGTCTGAATCAACGACGACGGAGAGTACAATTATAAAAATAAACAAATAAAATCTCTTTCTTTTTCCAATGGTCCAACACATGCACCCAAAGTCGGACCAAAACTTGGTCTCTCAATCAAAAGACTATGTGATCTCCTTCGTATATGGTTTTTTCTTTTCCTTTTGGCGCTTTTAAGGCATGTATTGTCCACCTAGCTAGCAATGTAAGCCTTCTGTGATACATAGCAGGCCTACTACTATATACTCAGCCATTCTAAATCTCAGTACCACACCCACCCACCCACCAGTTTCTTGAGAACTGTGCTACCACGCTTCTTTAATACTCTCTCTGCCTAGTCCACTGTTTGGATGTCAAGAAAACTGTTGAGAACAACGAGAGAAACAAAAAAATTTTGCTCTGACAATTTATTTATTACTCAAATATATGTTTTCAGTTTTTAAATAACATTACATGTATTTTCATACAATTTTTTTCACTCACACATATTTTCACACATGTTTTCAGACATATATTTTCAATTTTTAAGTGCATATACCAAACACCAAAACATCTATGGCATATATGAATTTGCCACAAACCAACTTAATTTTGCTCGTGTGACAGAAGCCTAACAAAAAAAAAAAACAGTAATAGAAAGCCGAATGCGTGGTTGGTTAAGCATTAGTTGTAGGAGGTATTTTTGCCTATTCACACATGCGCGAGAGCAGGGCGAAGTTAGGATTTTTTGTTTGGAGGGCCAAATTTTGGTATTAATATATTAGTTTCGAGTTAAGATAAACTATCGTACACATAAACGTACATATACAAATATAAACATTAATATTTTAATTTTTGATACTAGAGTAGATCATAATTTATAAATATATTGTATATAAAATTAACAGCTTTCAAATATGTATATTTGCAAGATAATTTTTTAAGGAAACTTATCATCTTTTAAACTCAAATGAGTATACAAAGCTGTCTAATTTGATATTAAACATGTACAAAAAAAAACAAATTAGAGAAAACAAAAACTACCTTATCTCTATAACTACTAGACCAATTGACAAATTTTTTTAGTTTTTAAGAGCATTATTAGACTAACTCAAACATTTGGGAGGGCCAACTTCTATTTTTGTAGCTAAATATTTTAAGTTTTAATACTTATACATAATATAAATTAATTTTTTAAAATTTTGGAGGGCCAAGCTATGCTATAGCTCCGCCCCAGTACGAGAGAGAATTGTGAATTCAAGTAATGACAAGTTCTGCTAGTATTCAAATGATCCCGTGCTATAATACAATGAAAGTATTTAAGTGGTGCTGGAACATGGTGACCATACCTTCAACTATGTATTTTTTTCCTACCTATTATCTAAAAAAAAAAGTGTTAATTAGACTTGTGTATTTGGCAACTCAAAAGGCATTTCTTTTAAAGCTTATTTTGGTTGGTCTTAAAGAAAAACTTATCCTTATAAGATGGTATTTTGTGTAAAAATAAACAAATCAGAAAAACACATTCAAAGGCATGCTAATGAAAAATATTTCCATAAAAATAAATAACAAAATGATAACACTTTATATTGAAAGTTCTTATGTTACGTAAGTTTTATCTTGATAAAATTAATTAATGCTCTTATAAAAACTGGTGAAATCTATTCTTTTATTTATAAGGGTCTCGTTAATGTGTGCCCTTAGGGCACACATTAACAAATTCATTTTTAAAAACTAAGGACACACATTAACAAATTCATTTTTAAAAAAGTTTTATTGGGAATTAAAAAAAATTTCAAAACTTTTTCAATTTTCGATAAATTTTTTTTAAAATTGGTTTACTATTGTGTGCCCTTAGGGCACACATTAGTAAAATCCTATTTATAAATAAGGATGATATTACATTACTACTGATGAAATCTACTGCTTTCCTGACAAGTAGCCCACTGCATCACTGGGTAATGCAACCTACTTTCTATCCATTCAAGTGTTGAACGCATTAATCCATGTTTATGTTTCTCTATTCCACGAATCCCCACCTCCCAAAATGACTCATTTTCAAAACCCCAAAAAAAAAATACCCACCTCCCTGACCCTTTTTAGATTAAGAGTTTGACTCAAAAAAATTTAAATATTACAAAGTCACACTAGTTTATTATTATGTCCACATTTTTCCATTCTTATCTTGAATATGGCCACGTTGAGCTGGGAGATTTATTTTAAACAGGGAACAAAATGCCATTTCAACTGGAATATTATATTATTTGAAATTACCCTTACGGCCCTAACTTCTTTAAAGCCAGTTCTGCTATAAGGTTCTAATAATAATGAGGTTAGGCAAAAAAAAAAGACAAAGTCCTAAAATATGAGGTTCTAAATAATAATCTTTCCTATCTCCTATTGGTGTGGTTCAATGCAATTCTTTTTTTTTTTAATATTACTCCAGAATATTGCATAGCTAGGCAATCCAAATAAAAGTGCATTGATTAGGTCGGATTTTAATTTAATATATGCATCAATAAGCTTCAATAGCTATCGTCTTCAATAAAATAATTATAATTATATATGAAAGTCTCAATGGAGTTTTAAATGCTAAGAAATATAAGCGACTAGGTGTACCATCATTCCTTCCTTTTTTTTTGGGGGGGGGGGGGGGGGTCAACTTTGTCCTACTTTGGAGCAAAATACAAGGTATTGCATAAGCTACTCTCACACATTCACACACTAAAAATAAAAACAAACAAACAAAAATGAAAGCTTCACTAGGGTATCATTTTTAGAGAAATGCAAACTTCATCTTGGTCAAGGTGTGTGGATCTTTGCCTGAGTCTTTAACTTCGAACCCCAAGGGTGTGACTCAATGTAAAGGTAGAATTCATTTAGGCAAACAGTGATGGACAATCTTTCCAGGAACGATTTTAATCTTTAATTTCTCTAAAGCCATTTTTACAGAATTGACAACAAATATAATCAAAGAACAGTGAAATACAAAAAGTTTCTCTACTTTCACCATTAATTACAGTTCATGTTGTTCCTCAAAAAAAAAAAAAGTTTACAGTTCATGTTTCATTTCATTTCCTGGCTTCTTCTCCATGTACCCTTTCAAGATCAAAAGAATTTGAATTCACAATATTTTTATGATTAGGCAATAAGAATGTTCTTTAACCATTTTCCTTTAATCAGACAAATAGAATTTGAAGTCGCAATAGAGTATACAAAGATAGTTATACCTTGATTATTAAAAATAAATCCTGTTTGACAATGTCAATTAACAATAAAATAAACTTTGGCTGCTTGATCGATTCATCAAATAATATAAAACTCTAGAAGCATGAAATTTTTGACACATCCAAACAGCTGAAAATAATTTAAAAAACACACACAATAGCAGGCATCATTACCATTTTCTAACGCTATCTCATAATTATCGAGGTGATAAGTTGTTAATCTCTAAACTATAAAGACAGCCATTTTTTTTGGTTATTCAAAAATTGTAAAAGACACGAGTGGACTTTGATGAAGAAGGGGGGTATGGACCCAGCAGGGGCAGCAAATTGCAATCCATAGTGTAATGAATCTCATGGTGATGGATGATATACCAGTGCTTTGGATCTCAGCAATCAGACAATAGAAGCTCCCAAAAAGAGAACAAGGTCAAAAAGAGGAACAAAGGGGGGTACTGGAAGAGCTCTCTCTCTCCCCACCTCTCTGCCACTGTCTTTGACCTATGCAGTAAAAGGTTAAAAACTATTGCACCAGTCCCAATGCCCTAATCGTGTCACTCTCACAAAATGACTTCATTACCCTCCTAAACACAGAACAATAACAATTTATTAATGAGTGCTTCTCACGTTGTTTGGTACTGTACAGATTCCTCCTCAACTTACAGTAAGGAAGAAGAGAGAACGAAGAGCAAGAGGAAGAGGGGACCATCGTTTGGCCAAATAGTTTTTGTTCCGACACTTCAATTGCGTTGTCAAGTTTAGTTTTACCTTATTTAAATAGTAAGGTTCAGTTCTTTCCAAACCAAAGTGTACTACTACCCCCATTATTTAATTTTTACTCTCTGCCTTTGCAAATAAGTTTTGATTATAAAAAATAAATAAAAAACAGTAAAAAAAAAAAAAAAAAAAAAGTGAGTAGAAACAAGAAACGCCAGCGCATCTTTCTCTTGCTTTCTCTCCTTTTCATGTCTTTACCCTTTCATTGCAAAAGCAAGGCAATGACCCCATTTCTATAAACACATGTAAGAGAGTCCATTTATATATAAACAGCTGATAAAAGAGAGAGAGAGAGAGAGAGAGAGAGAGAGAGAAAATACCCCATGGGTCCTCTCTGGCAATGTGATTCAAAATAAGTATTTTTGAAAAATATCTTACAAGGAAAAAAAAAAAAAAGAATTTATGGAAAATATGGAATTCCATAAACTATCCGATCCTTTCTATGATACTGTACACTTATTCCAAGTTTCCCCTCCCATTTTGAATCTTTTCTCTAGGGAACATTTTTCTCAGTTCCCCATACCTATCTTTCAAATCTTCACATTCCTTGGTTACCACAAAAATTTAACCAAAAAAGAAAAGGCATATCAAAATCCACATTTCCCATCCCCCCCTCCCGTCGCATGTACAAGTTTTCTGACCTTCCAATATCCCATTACTACGGCTGTATCTTCAAAATCAGCCGTTAGCAATTTAGCACCTTCCATAGGCCGGTTGCAGTGGCCTGGCCTCTGACCCATCAAGTAGTATTTGCTCCAACAACTGTTGGAAATTCTGTATACTTCACAGCCTTTTTTTTAGAGGGGTTCAGATCTAAGTGAGGATTCTTCTCAGTCCTCTGGCACTGGTTTTCATTACCAATATTCCATTTTAGAGCTACCTGTCTTCTATGAATGTTCTCCCTATGAAATCCCGAAACCTCTTTGAGTAGAGCTTCGGATCAACGGCTGAAATAGAAGTTGGGTCAGCTTGTAAGGACTTGTAGGCATGCTCTAATTTCTTGCTAATATCATAGTCCTGTAAAATGTCAATGATCCCAAAGTAAAGGACTACTTCGTAGCTCTCACCACTGCGTGAAGGTGTCAAACGGCTTATTCCACCCGGGGTATACTGATCAAAGTCACTCCTTCTAGCCATCCGTTCTGCTCTTGCAGGCATGTTTGCTCCTAACCTGATTAATGGTTTCCTGATAGACAGTTTCAATTTAAATTCAGTACATATAATTTCCCCAGTTCCTCCATAAAATAGACATGAAAGTTTCATTTTCTAACCAAATTAAACACATAAACATGCAATTGAAATGAAAGATCAAATCATGTCATTACTAAAAAAAATACAATAAATAAACAAGAAGACAACATCATGCCAATGCATATTAAAAGATCCCTTTTCATTTTTTACATCCCTATATATAGGTTTATCCCCTGGTATCATTTCTACCCAATAAGTAAACACAAGGGGGAAGAATGAATAATTGTAAATGCTAATCTTGTTTGATTAAAAAAACTCAGCTCAGCTAGAATGAATTCTATCCAATATAATTGTTTTTAATAATGGCAATTATGAAACGAAATTGATACTCTGATCATCCTTCGCAACAAATTTTATCAATTATTCAAAAAGAAAACACGCATAAAGGAAATTTTAATTCTTATCAATGAAATTTAGGACCATACCCTGTAAATGCCCCCACATACAACTGTTGTCTACTGAACTACCCCCACAGAATCGCCAAGACACCCCAAGTCACTTTATCAAACACGTTCAAATACAATTGAAGAAATTATTGGCCACCATTTATACCATAAAAAATAGGAAGATAGAGCCCAACCACAATCCATTCTCACAGTTCTTTGTGACAAAGTGTTTTGAAGTATTAATAATGAACTAGAGACCACAATTATGAACACTTGATACTTAGCTTTAGCTCAAACTAGAAAACAAAAGAAAAAGGTCAGAGAACATACCTGCCAGATAAAACTCTATCCCTATCTTGTAGCTCTGCTTCAAGGAAGCGACATCCACGCATAAACTTTTCATTCTGATAAGAATCCTTTTTACCTGCATTCAGCACAACATTCTTATGGCTCCACAAATCTATCTATTCATGAATTATTTGTGGAGTGATGCTATAATTGGTTACCAGTACGCAAAAGGAACGGCGATAATCCCATTTTGTCACATGTATTGTCATCACGAAAGTGAAGACCAACCAAAAGACTGTAGTCCATGATTCTCTCCGATTCCAAGAACTCACAATCTCGATCAATTTGTCTGAACAAGGTTTGAAGCACATTAAAACAGATGCAAGAACCAGATGGAGAATCTGAGTGAAGCAAATTGAAGTAGGAGATGCAAATACACTCTGTGAACTTACTTGATGAGGTCTTGGTACCAACTTCGTTGAAGGCGAAACACAAAATTAAGATCGTTGTCCTTGAGGGTTGTGGTTTCATCAATCTCACCCTCAGGCATAGCAGTCGTGCGGCCAAAAGATGATCCTTTTAGGTCAAATCGCCTATGGATCCGATACTCTGAGCAGAATAAATTGCCCATTACAATGAACCGGGTCTGCTTTCCAATCACAATACACAAAAATCAGAAAACAAAAAACCCATGTGAACCAAAACAACTCAAATTTGTCCCCACAACACATTACCTTCTGGCCGCCAATCGGTTTGACACAATGCACTCCAAAGAATCTTGTCACCAGGGAATTTTCATACCGACATACGTGTTGGTAATAACTTGGAAGCATTCTAATTAGCACCTATAAAAAGATTACCAAACTTGAGATTTCAATCTAATTGCCCCACCTCTAACATGTCTCACTTAATTATTAAAGTAGAGTGGTCACTACGAAAAAACAATTTCCAATATGCTAACAAAGCCTATCGAAATGCATTTTATAACTCAACTCAGGCAAATTTTCAAAATTGACAAGACAAAAGTCAAAAGGGAGTGGCAACCGACCTTGACTTCTGATTTCCTCACTGTTTTGATCATAAATCTATCATCCTGTGTAAGGTAAAAGCAGCTTCCACTCTTCCCCGGAGAGGAAAGCTCCCGTAGGGCATCGGAGCCACAAATAGCCAGCATGTAATCAGCAGGATCTACTTGGAACCGCTCCCTCAAACGTCTGAAATAAATATATACATATTCCTTACAACCATAGCGCGCACGCACAAAAAAAAAAAAAATGGCACTAGTACTAGACATGTTGTTAAAGCAAGCAATGCAGCAAAAAACATAGCATTCTTATCCTCTTACTACATAACCCACAAACCTTTAATCATAGCCAGCCACACATACTAGATAAGTAGACAGATAAATAAAACAATACCTAAACACCATGGGACAATAATCTTTCCATCGAAACTCAGTAGACTGATGGGGCGGCGTAATCTTGGATCCCTCTGGCGGAAACCTCGTCCAGAATTTCTCCTTGGGATCGAAATCACTCTCCTTTAGCTCACGCAATATGGAAGCATGCTTCCCCACAGAATACCTACACAACAATCAACATATTAGATCCACTCAATCAATCAATCAATCCTCCATAGTAACAATACCTACCTAATTCCCAATTGAAGATTAAGCATCAATTCATAATTCTTATGGCCTTTTGATATCATCTGCCCTGGCTTCTTCGCCTCCCCGGGAAAACAACATGGACTCCGTCTAAACTGGCGAAACCCTTCACGAGGATCCATCCCAATCCCAGTACCATCGCGATAAAACATGGAAGCCTCCACATTGTCGATTATATCACAAGTTATATCCCCTGCTTCCCCATCCGATTCCCAAATACAGATTCTCGGAAAATTCCTCTCCGTCACGCTCCCTCTAGCTCCTCCGTCCACCGACGACCTTTTCCGCATCGTGATCATCAAATTGTCACACCCACCACCATTACCGTCACTCTTCAAGCCCCTCTCTTTCCCATTTCCCGGATAAAAAGTACCGTTCATTTGCTGAATCTTGAGGTCCTTGTTCCAACTACCAACATAGCAACTACTATCAGGCCAAGTAAAAACCCCGTTCCCTTTCGGAACTCCGTTTTCCCACTCCCCGCTGTAACGGTTTCCGTTGGCCCAAAGCAAAACCCCACGACCCGAAATCACACCGTTTTTCCATTCCCCTTCGTACTCGTTCCCATTCTTCCAAACGTAACACCCTTGCCCATCTTGCACGTTCCGTTTCCAGTACCCTTTGTAAAAGTCGCCGTTCGCGTAACGCTTCTCTCCGTACCCGTGCTTCCGATCGGAGCTCCACGACCCGCGGTAGGTGTCCCCGTCGGATCCGATGAAGGTACCTAACCCTTCCATCCGACCCGACTTGAAGTCCCCCTCGTAGGTCGCCCCAGATGGCCACGAGAATTTGCCCTTTCCGTACGCTTTGCCACGTCGCCACTCGCCTTCGTACATGCACCCGTCCGTCCACAAGTACTTCCCAGATCCGTGCGGCGCGTTCCCTGACAAACCCCCGATGTACAGATCTCCGTTCGCGAGTGGCTTCTCCGCCACAGTTACGCCCACGTTTACGGCGGCGGTTAGCGAAGGTGAGCTAGTTAAGGTCGTTGGCGTTACCCTTCGTGTGCTACCAGCTTGGGATCGACTACGCGCGACTGTTAATATCACTTCGTCGGATTTCTTCTTCTTCGTGGTGGTGGATACGACGTCGTTCGGCTCATCACACAGTAGTGCTTCACGCATTTTTTGTTCTGGCTCATAAAACCAAAAACCCACTTCCAGATTAACTTTATTTATTTTGTTAAAAAATAAAAATACTAATCACCACCGCATTGACTCACTCGCCGGAGTTCGGAGCTTTGGCTGAGCATTTTCCGGCGACTCTAGACTTTTCTATTTTTATTTTTATTTTTCTCTTTCTCTCTCTCTCTCTCTCCAAAACTTTCTCTTTAGTACCACCTGCTTTGTGTTTGGGAAAAATAGGTGGGAATCCAAAAACATACATACACCAACACAGAAAGAAGAGAGAGAAAGAACGAGGAGAGAAGAGAGAGACAATAATGTGTTTGTGACTATATCATATCAATATTTGAGCCAAAAATTTTATTTAAAAAAAAAAAAAAAAAGTAAAAAGAGAGAGAGAGAGAGAGAGAAATTAATGAGAGCCGGCTTTGTCTTGGGAAACGTTGCTATTATGCAATGCAAGTAATATACCACCAGCTCAGCTTTTTGAGTCTTACTTACAATAATATATATTTTTATAAAACAAAAAACAAAAAAAACACGATGACGAATATACCCTCGTGTGTTTCTGTTATCTTTTTTTGGTCTGAGACAATAGTATGTGTTCATTTTTCTTCCTCCGGTTTCATCGTGACGTGACGGAATCACCTAAGTATTAGAAAGGGTATTAGCATGTAATTTTGGACTTACTCTCATTTCACCCTTGTCTTTTCATTTTAATCAGCTTTTTTTTTTTTTTTTTAATAATTTTCCTTTTTCTCTGTTCTAAAAAGGGCTTCTTTGTGGTCCCTCCACTGTTCCGGTGACCTGTCCAAGGCTTTGACGATTCAATAACTTTTTGTTAAATTATTATGCTTTCAAATTATCTTGGTTGTTTCTCAAAACAAAAAAAAAAAAAAAAATTATCTTGGTTAAGAACATTTGCATTAACTTGTGCTAAAAGTTTTACTTTAGTTTTATAATTTTTTTTATTTTATATCATTATTTTTAAAAATATTTAGATCATATTATTTATTTTAAATCATCTACTGCTATATATATATATATATGAATAAAGAAGTATTTATCAATAGAATTGCAAATAAATAGTAAAATTGTAAATTTACTAAGTTTTACTGTAACAATATAAATTTACACAAGTTTGACTAATATGGGTATTTTATTTAAATTTATACAAGTTTACATTAATTAATATGAGTATTCAATTTAAATTTACACAAGTTTAACTTATATGAGTGTTCAATCTAAATTTACACAAGTTTGGATTAAGTGATATGAGTGTTCAATCTAAATTTATACAAGTTTACATTTATATTGATTGATATGAGTATTCAATCTAAATTTACAAAAGTTTGTCATTGACGAATATGAGCGTTCAATCTAAATTTATACAAGTTTATATTGAATGATATGAGTGTTCTAAGAAGTAAGAAAGTTTTTTTCTTTTCTTTTTTTCTTTTTTTTGGATGGATTCTAGTAAGAAAGTTATTAAGCCTAAAGTTGGTACAAAGAATAGTACCACCCCACCATAATGGCATTCTTTTCTGAATCTGATAGTATTTCAGTGTATTAATTTTTATCATTAATTAGATGTTGTTTGGTTTGCAACAATGCAAACTCACAAGAATATCTATAATTTCGTACTGTAATCTGATTTGGGAAGTTAGGTGTTTAATAAATAATATCAGGTAGGTAGATATTCTTCTACGAATTGTGATTTCATGAGTTGGGGTGCTTAAAAAATTAGAAACCAAATCCGAACCTTTTTTATTTTTTCATTATACACAAATACGCGTGGACTGTGGAAAATAATTGTGTTTTAAGTAGTTCAAAATACACCAAATAGGCTAATCATAAATTAAAGAAATTAGACAAAAATAGTGCATAATAACAGGCTGATCTGATCAACAACCAGTTGTGGTGATGGAGCTTTGGAAATTGGAAATGGTGGTGCAAGGTGAATCATAAAGGCGTGGACCTTAGGTAGCTTGCGTGGCCCACTTTCTGGGCCCAATTTGAAGTAGTGCGTCGTCCAATTAGACTTGTGCTGTGAATGTGAAGTCGTTTCGTTCGTGGCCAAAATTTGGAATCGGATTTTTATATAATATCAATATTTATATGAGAGGCAACAATACTCCAAGTCTAGAACACATCATTTTCTTTCTCTATTCACCGTTGCATGAATGTATGTGTATATATATATATATATATATATATATAAAAGTGAATGATTTTGTCACCAAAATGTTCGATACTGTTATTATAGGTAATTGACGTAAACTTACGTGCAAGTTAGAAAACCTTCTATGGGATCCTCCTAAGTCCATAAACCTTGGAAATTGGAACAATGTGTTTTATTTGCTACTGTATTTCTTTAACGCAAGGTCTTCATTTGTATTGATTTCTTCTAAAAATAATTTCCTTTTTTTCCCCTCAATAAGATAGATATCTTTACTTCGTTCTTAATTTATTAAACAAAATGTTGAATGATGCTTAAGTAAATAAATGGTTAAATATGTTATATTTTATGATGTAGTATACTAAAGTTATTTGGTTATGTGTGCATAATTTTCATCTTTTCTTTTTTTGCCCTTGCTTTCTTTGGATTAGAGAATATTTTTTTGTTTTTAAAATTTGGAATTATTTTTATTTTATTCTTTCAAATTTTAAATTTTTCATTTTGACTTTTTATGTTTGATTTTATTTTTATATTAATCATACATTCCATTTTTGTTTGAAATCAAATCACTAAATGCATAATCCCATTACGAAATATCATTCATATAATGCCAAGTTTCATCTAATTATTAACAGAAATGAATAATAGAACCATTATGAAATGACATAAAATGACAAAATGAAAATTTTAAAACGTAAAAAAATCAAAGTAAAAGCAACTTCAACTTTAAGGGCCAACAAAACGTACTTTAATTTTTATTTTTATTTTTAATATAAAAGAATGAGATAAGCTACCAGTCATGACAATCCTATGGGGGTGATCATCATAACTAATCCACCTATTGAGGAACTGATACAATGATACTAGAGGAGGTTAGATCATAATTATAAATTTAAAAGAAAATTATATATATATATATATAAATATGAATCCCAATTAATTTTATTTTATGTCTATAAATAAAATTTCTTCTTTAATGTATATAACTTTTTTTCGGGAAAATATAAAGTTATTTAAACCCCAAATAGAACCACGTTCAGTGGCTGGTGGTCATGCAATCGAAGCCGATGGTGTTGTAGAGGATGATAATTCAATGCCAGGATTTTATGATTTGAGATTGTTTAATTATTCTCAGCAAAAAATAAATAAAAAAGAGATTGTTTAATTACAAGCGAAAAGTGAGATATGTTGGGACTTGTTAGCTCAGTTTATGAAAGCATATTTCTTTAAAAGAAAATTTAAAAATAGTTTTGTCACTTTTTTGTTATTTCAGCCAGTAACATTATAGGGATTACATACTCACCCATTACATACCTCCTGATCCAATACAAAAAATTATACCGAAAATAACTAAAACACATCTCATATACATTGTCAACCCTGAAACAATATATTGTATTGATAATAAGATATTTCATTCTCTCGACTAAACCAAAACGATATTTATAAGTTTGCTCTACTTTGGAGTTTAGACCACAAACATTCCCTTCCAATGTGTTGAATCATCGCACGACTAATTAAGCTCAACTTTTCCTTATTTTTTTTTTAAAAAAAAAAAAATTTAACTAAGCTCCACCTATAGCACCAATGGTTTCAAAGAATAGATATATTGAAAGGCAATAATCCATATATAAGTTTTCTCAAAGCTTGAATTTAGGCATTGATTCATCACGTCATGTTCCTAAATGACCCCTAGTTGGTGGTATTACATGCATCAATTGATGCATGGTCGATTTTCTCGATCTCTAAAAACTCATTCTTTAAATCCTCCTTCATGAACAAAGAAAACCTTGTGTGCATAATTTTGGTAAAGAAATTATATCATACTTGTTTCGTTTGTTTTTGACTTTTGATCAGCTGTTGTATTTCATTGCACGTGTTTATACCGTAATCTTAAATCTTAAACAATCAAGAAGAGGAAGAGACAAATTAGGTCCAACAATTTTAGGAAGATTTTACACCATTTCTTGACTGATGACCGACCCGTTTAAACCATGTATCATCCTTTTAACGTGTTTCCCTCCCACAGCATTTTTGTGAGTCATAAATTGCTATCAATCTACTTTACTCTTTGTGAATCGCCCAAATTAAAAAAGTAATAAAATAATGTCCTTGCATTGCCTTGTGACTATGACCCCTTTTTTCCCCCTTATAGGATTGAAATAAAAAAAAGTTTTATTGAAGGAAAAACAAAAGGAATACATTGAGAGGAGCGGTCCAATCCATCTCCTTCTTCAGGAGAAGGGGTCAATTTACTCTTTGTGAATCTCCCAATGAACAATGTCCTTGCATTGCCTTGTGACCATGAGCCAAAGAATGATAGGTTTCTATCTTTCTCTTTCTCTCTCCCTCTCTCTCTTTTTCTAGAATGAGGCAAAGAATGAAGTTAGATGTTTACTTTCAACTGCCCAATAATTAAATTACACCCACTCATATTGGTTTGTTTTACTAGGCTATGATTTGTGAATTGTTTTATTGGGTCACTATTTGTGAAATGAGAACTGTTATGTTCACAATATTTTCACAAGAAAACTTAAGTGATAATTTGTTATTGGTTCTTATTTTGGCCTACTATTAACACTACTTTTTTACTTACAACAAACAGTTTGCCACTCGAGATTCGTTTTGAAATTGTTATGAAAATGATGTGTCCCTAACATTTTTCTTTGTGAGATATTTTAAGAAATGTGAAACAAAAATTGTAGCAAGAAGAATTAAGATGACATATGTCTCCCTTTTTTCCCCCTGAATGGATGATATGTCATTTTTTATTTTGTATGAATGATGACATATGTGATTTTCTTTAACAAGAATGAGGATATAGATGTTATTACTTTTCAAAATCTCGATACAAATAACCTGTATTTAGGGGTGCTTTTCGACACTTTTAATGTAAAGAGATGAAATTCTACTACTATTTAAAAAAAAAAAAACGAAATTCTACTGCTTATAAGTGTGAGCCAAGAGCAGACACTTCCTAATGCGTTTAAGGTTCAAATTCTCCATTTTCCGTTATTGTAATTAGGGATGGAACTGAAAATCTTTTCTAGTGGAGGTCGAAACTTTAGAACCAAGATAAGATTGTATGAAGCTCAAATCATATAGACACACACAATTTCAAACATAATTATGTATTACTTTTCTATTTGCTTGAAAAATGACTGAAATTTTTCATATTTGGTGGAATATAAACTAAATTAAAAATATAGAAAACTTCTTGATTCAATTTATTTTTTTATCTCAAGGTTTTCAAACTCGGATCAGACCATACAATCCGACCCAGTTAACCAGGAACTTCTCACCAATATAGTTTTTAACTCTATAAATTGTTATATGTCAAAAATGCAAGGAACCATTTGAACTGAAGTCGAACTGATCAAGTTTGAAAACTGTAAAAATATGGTCTCCATTATTTTTACTTTTTTGTTAATTATTTGTTAACTTCATTTGTATAATCTATTTACAGTGCTGTTATTTTTTATGAGATATTATAAAAAATTTTAAGTCCCTTAAAAGATTAATCCATTTTTGCAGGAGGGGGGTAATTTATATTATTTGGGAGACCCTCTGTATCTAACTATCTATTGAAAAACTGGGAAAATAATTAACAAAAAGGTAAAAATAATGGGAAACAAAACAAGAAACTGAATAAGCCCGCTGTATCTTTTAACATAATGACCTCATGGACTCTTCTTTTTTTTTTTCTTTTTCTTTTTTTGTGAGAAGAACCTTATGGACTTAGTCATCCAGTTAAAAACCCACAAATCCACTAAAGAAAGGTACTTATTGGATTTCAATTCTTGCAAAATGTTTTAAAGTCAATTTTAGTTGCTCATTAATATAATCTTTCAACTATAACTTCAAGTATTTAACTAAGGAATATAAATGGGATAAATGATATACTCATTTATGTTAACCAATTTATACAATTTATCATTTTTTAATTTCTAGTCACACCACCGCGCACCTTTGGTGCGGTGGTCACTCCACAAGTATAAGTGCTTGTGACAGTGGGGGTCAAGGGCCGAGGTTCAAATTTCCAAGAGAGAGTTTCACACAAATATATACTTAGATTAGGCTAGAATAGAAATTCAATCTTGTATCAAAAAAAAAAATTTCTAGTCACTGTTTTCTACCAAAAAAAAAAAAAAAGACACTTATTAATGCTAATATTTTTTTATTGATCTCATTTATTATTTCTTATTTATGACATTCTATATTTATCTTTAAACTCAAAAAAAGTGTATACGTATCTCTCTCTCTCTCTCTCTCTTCCACCGCTTTTCCTTTCAATTTCAATTTCAATTTTTCTGATTTATAAATTTTTTTCTGAGTTTTGTCAATGACCATTCTAGTCCCTGCAAAATAAAATGAAGTGTATGTTTTAAGTTTTTCACAATCAGCTATATGCAATAAAGGTTTACATACCATTACTACCGTCATGATCAAACAATAAGGTTATGGCCTGTTGTAACCATGGTTTTAAAAACCGAACCGGTCATCGAACCCTTTTTAAAAAAATTCCTAGTTCAACCCCAGTTTTTGCCCGGTTTTTCGATTTTTGACCGGTTTTAGGGGTTTTAACCAGACCGGACTGGCTCTCGATTCCTGGTTCCCGGTTGAACCAGTTTAACCGACCAGTCCGGTCCGATTTTTAAAACAGTGGTTGTAACCACAGTCATGTGTCAAAGTGATTCCAGCAAGGTTATTGGACATAAACAAGTGTCATTGGTAGGATTAGTTGCAAATAACTGCAAATAACCTGGACATACAATTACTATATATAACCTCAACATGTGTCTATTACTCAAAAAAATAACCACGGTCGAGATTATAGGATTAGTTGCAAATCAAAGTTCCCTCTCATCTAGCTCAAGGATTAAACATAGAGAGAAAGAGAGAGGTAAACACTTCTTTTGGGTTTAGAGATAAGTATGGATGTCATAAATAAAAAATAATAAATGAGATCAATCAGAATATTAACATTAATGAGTGTCTTTTTTTGATCGTTAGATCTATTTAAATCCAATAGTGTAGAAAATGTGTAACTCTTTTCAAGTTACACCAGGTGTAACTTGAAAAGAGTTACACATTTTCTACACCATTGATTTTTATTAGATCCAAAGGTAGAAAAACACTCATGTCAAATCATTATTTCTCCTAGAAATTAGTAATAAATTGCATTTACTCTCCAACATTTATCTTGAATAATAATAATAATAAATAAATAAAAATCTCTCATCATCATATCTCTCTCTCTCTCTCTCTTATAAGCACAAATGGCTTCCTACCTCCATTGTCTTTCTCTCTCTAAAAAAAATTTTAAAAAAATAAATAATAATAATGAATAGCAGCTGGTACCTATCCTAATGCCTTTCTTCGTCAAAGGCCACAACCTTGAGAGACACAATACGAATATTAAGCATCATTTCTTATATTCTTTTGATGAAATCGATAGCAATTTTATGACCTTATAGTCGAGGCTAAGATATGGAGCCAATTTGAAAATGTTATTGTTAGTACCTTAATGAAACTGTTGAGGTTAATGCTTTTGAGGTTAATTTGAAAATACAATTGAAGCATGACAATTGTAGAATGTGACATTAATAGTGGAGGTTTTTTTTTTTTTTTTTTTTTTTTGCTGAATAATAGTGGAGGTTGTTTCTTTTTTCTTTTTTTTTTTAAAGAGGAAACGATAGTATACTTTATTAATTGAGAAAATAATATACAATGGGAAAGAGAAAGAGGCATAAATGACCCCATTTTTCTCTTTTGCAACACTAGCATACGCTAGGGTAGCACAATTACACCGTAAAAAAGAAAAAAGAAAAAATAAACAAATAAACAACTAAAAAACTTCAAAATCCAAACTACTATAAGAAAAGCGAATCTTCACTTGGATGCCCAGAAAACCTGAAAAAATGCCAAACGACACCTTCTTGATTTACATAGACATCAAAGTGATGAGTTTTTTCTTTTTTCTTTTTTCTTTTTTTTGTTTTTTTTTTTTTCAGACTTAGAAACATCATGTAGGAGACGGAGAGGGGAGAGTATCCCCAATGAACAAATGCTGACCTGCCTGATTATCAACCTCAACAGCTAGTTTTTTGAAAACCGAAAACCCTTACTATGACCAGTCTGACTGGGGACGTTTGGAATGGAGGTGTGAAGGATTGGAAGAGCTTTTTGAATTTGAATTTCCTTTGTTTCGCAAAACACGCTTCCAGCTACGAAGGGAATATTTTTTCTGCTCCGAATTCTCAGCGTTCACATCTGCAATAAATTCCATCTCAGTATCCTCATGATTATCAATAGGCTCTTCGATAGGATTTTCAAAATTCCTAGTATTTTCTTTAGAATCAGGGTAGTTAGAATGTAATATCTTAGAGTTTGAAGAGGATTCCAGGAAAAACTCCCAATATTAATACCCTTATCACTAAGTGTTTGAAAACTCAACGGATCCTCCTTATCTCTATCTTCAACATCTGGATTTAAAGAGGGAATTACCTTAGTGGGCGAGATCTTGGATTGATCCAAAACCAAAATTTGATCTTGAATAATCAAATTTGGATTTGGATAAGAATCCAACACTAAATTCGGATCAGCTGTGTCCTTTCGAACATTTGAATCCTCCTGAGTAATAGAAGAGCAAATATTTTCCTGCGCTGAGATGGCTATATCGCTTCTTGGGGTAACCACCGAATGAACTAGATTTCTGATCGCAGGCACCATGGGAAGCTCCTTCGGCCGCCTTCCAATATGTAAAGAATCCTCCGGTTCATCATCATCATCCTCGTCTCGTGCCTCTGAATGAGGAATACCAGACTCTCTTTTACGTCCACCCCTTGGAGTAATAGAGCGAAGCCAAGGTCCAAACTGAAACTCATCTTCATCAGAGGAAAAACATCCTGTTTTCAACTGAGGACAATCACGATCTTGATGACCAAGAATACCACAACAATAACAAAAAATAGGAAGTCTTTCATATTTAAAAACAACCCATCCTGCATCGAGGTTCTCGATCTGAATCATTTTACCACGCATGAGAGGCTTAGTGATATCAATACTTACTCTAATTCGAAGAAAAGGTCCCCAAGCTAAACCACTTTTTGGAGCATCTACCGTAATATGTTCACCCATCTCGTTAGCAATACGAGCACCAACATCCTTATTCATACTTTTAATTGGAATATTAAAAATTCGAATCCAGAAAGGAGAATGAGTAAAACTAACATTAGCTGGGCTAATATCACCGTAGAAACGTTTCATCAAAATTAGTCTTTTATCAAATGACCATGGACTCTTATCAATGATCTCCTTCACATGTTCCTCTGAGCCAAAGATAGCCAAAAATAAATTCTGACCCACCTCTTTTATGGTTACTCCCTGAGAACATCGCCAAAGACTTAAACAAGTAGATTTGAAGGCTTCCTTATTGAAGTTTTTGGTAGTTTGCAACTTAAACAAGATGCTAAACTGACCCTGTTGTTTGGAGACAGCAACTTCATGAGATTCCACAGCCATTATTCCTTTTTCCTCATCAGACAACTTGAAGTGTTTCCAAAGTTCCTCCATGGTTGCATCCATAGTAACAGTAACAGAAACAAAAAAAGAAGAATAGCAAGTGTCTAAGAAACTGAGACAGAAAAAATAGATGAGAGAAAGTAGAAGAGGGGGAAAAAAACAAAGATCTCTACTACAACCTGATAAGAAACAGATTGGAGAGTTTGAATCTCACAAGGAAGGCTGTGAGTATGTAGCTTCTATTGTCTAAGACTACAGAGAGCCAGAGAGAGAGAAGACATGCCAACTTTATTGTATCAAAAATAATAATAGTGGAGGTTGTTAGTTTGGTAATGTTTTGCTTCTTGTAATTTTTTTCAGTTTTTCTGTCCTTCACTACCCTTTTTTCCTCTGTGCAACACAAGTAGTACCTACTACAACCCCAATCTCCCCATGGTTAATTCTTGTTCTAGAACTTATCTCTCATGGCTTGCTCCGCCTGGGCATCAACAAAAACTTCCCTCCTTGCTTTCTCACCATTGGTGCAATCACCACCACCATTTACCCCCTTTTCACGGTCCCAAAATTTGTCAAGCAAGTCAGAGTTGATGGAAGTAGCTTATGAGATAAAGATTCAAAAATAAATAAATAAAAGAGAGAGATGAAGAAAGATAACAAGGCTGGAGAGATTTTTTTTATATATTTATATATTATTACTTTTTAAAAATACTAGAGAGAATTAATGCAGTTAATCACTAATTTTTAGGACAATAAATGATATAACTATTAGTGTTTTTCCACCCTTAGATCTAATAAAAATCAATGGTGTAAAAAATGTGTAACTCTTTTAAAGTTACATCAGGTGTAACTTAAACTCATCTTTTATATATATATATATATATATATATATATAGAGAGAGAGAGAGAGAGAGAGAGAGAGAGAGAGAGAGAGTTTCAACCTATGGCATCCGCTCTTGATGATAGCTTTTTATCATTAGACCAAGACACTAATCAGCTTTTGGTGTAAGCAGGAATTGAATCCCAAATCTTTTATTTAACCATTAAAGACTTTATCAGTTGAATTGCTCATTAATATAATTATTCTATTATAGTTTTTTTTAATACATCGACAGTTAGGGTCGAAAGATTTTAATCCTAATGTCTTTATTGAAAATATTAAGAAGTACCAGTTGAGTTACAATGCTTTTAACATTTTTATGATAACTTCAAGTATGAAACGAGAGAAGTATATATTACCAAAAAAAGAAAAAAGAAAAAAAAAACGAATAGAGAATTATATATTATACAGGGTCCTAATTGTTCATTTAAGCTTTTAATTGAAATTTATTGTAAAACTAATAAAGCTAAAGAGAATAGAACTAGGCAATAAACAAGATTAATGTATACGGTTTATCAATTTAAAAAAAAATGCAAAATACCATTTTGGTTCTTACATTTTGGGGTTACAATCAATTTGGTCCCTATTATTTTCAACTTGTTGTCAGTATAGTAATTACCGTTAATTCATTAACGAAAATTGTCTACGTGGTAAATAGTTTGCATTGTTGGTGCATACATAGCTAACATAATAATATAAAATCAAATATTAGGCGCAAGAATCTCCTAAACCAAATATCTTTCTTACCCAACATAGCGATAGAGTACATCAAACTTCCAACTGCATCCATATAGGAAACTCTTGTCATTGTCTCTCTATTCCTTGTTAGATATAAGGCAATAGTCAAGGCTCAATATGTATCCATTCTCAATTGAAGTGCTTAGGAGTTTGGAATTATGCATACGGAATTGCTCTAAACTTTCTTAATGTAAATCTCTTGGGAAAATCCAAACTCAACTCCAAGCACATAATTTGCCTCTCCCATGCCCTTCATTTCACAAGTAGAGGACAATCACCCTTTGGTGGTGACAATCATCTCCATGTCATTTTAAGCCAACAAGATGTCATCAACATATAAAGAAGAATAAGCAAACTCTTCCTTGATCGTTTAACATACACACAATGGCCCTCTTCCAACATTTCAAGCTAATCAAAACAATGTCCTAATGAAATTGATAGTACCATTGTGTAGACGCTTTCTTTAGACCATAAGTGAAATGCTTAAAGCAGCATACTTTGCACTCTTGTTATTTGACCTAAATGTCAATAGATTGATTCATATAGATCTCCTCATTTGATTCTCCGTTGATAAAGATGTCCTCACATCCATTTGGAAGAGCTCCAAATCTAATTGTGCAACAAAGGTTAGAATGAAGTGAATAGAGTCAAATCTAACTGCTAAAGAGAAAGTTTTGTAGTACTTTATACACATTACATGGGAGTGGACCAAAATGGGCATTTGCCCTTTTTGCCTAAAACAAGTAGCAAAATGCTCATGTTCTGAAACTATTTAGCCATATGCCCTTGTTTTAAACTCGATTTTCTAAAAATCGAGTTTCAATGAAAAACTCGATTTTTAGAAAATCGAGTTATAGGCAAAAAACTTAAAAAAAAAAAAATTACATGGAACTCGAGTTCCATGTAACATTTTGCAAGTAACTCAATTTTTATTAAATCGAATTTCAAAATAGGAGCATTTTGCTAGATAGTTTTAGAATATGGACATTTTGTTACTTGTTTTGAGCGAAAGAAGCAAATGCCCATTTTGGCCCATGGGTATGATGGGAGTGTGTTACAAAAGGGGGTGTAACACTGTAACTCCATTTTTGTAACGAATACATTTGTTTTACTAACGCATTTGTCTAACTCATGCAAAGAGATGAAGGAACTCCTCGTCTCCTCCTCTTCACGGTCAGACATGCTCTTAGATTCTCATTGACATGGTTCTTTGGCCGTGAATTTCATGTGCCTTACTCTAAAAGCAAATAACACCATGAGCTACAATTATTAAAGTCATGACAGCGTGAATTACAACATAAAATAGCAGACCCTAGGTATGTGAATTTGACTATAAGTATTTTTTTCAGACTCTAGGTATGTGCTTGTTTTCTAATTTTCTTTCGTATTTCAATTGAATTTTACTATAAGTTTTTTTTTTTTTTTTTTTGAGAGAGTTTTAACCTATGATATCCGCAGACCAAAACACCAGTCAGTTTTTGGTGTAGGCGGAGATTGAATCTCATATCTTTTATTCAACCATCAGAGATTTTACCAGTTGAGTTAACTACTTCGAACCTTCCTTGTATACACTCATAGGATCTTATTATCTTATCATTTTTTTTAAAAGAAACTTTGGAAGAAAATGGTCTCTTGCTCCACGTGTCTCAGCCATTGTTATCACTTATATCATTCAACAATGACTTTCTATAATTTATATTTTTCTTAATGATATTCAAAAATAAATAACTTTTCATAAATAGTTGTAATATGTACTTTATAATTTTTCCTGGTATAGAGCTTCAAAAATGACATATATGAAACATGACAAGTGTACGTCGTGGGATCTTTGATAGCTAATTCAAATATTTAAATAAATTTATGTCCTCCAAATAATTGATTGATCAACAATTTTATATAAATCGAACTACTAATCAATCATCCAAAAAAAAAAAAAAAACCTCTAATCAATTTATCGGCTTCAGCTTCTTATTAATAATAGGGAGAAATGACTTACATATTTTTTCTTTGAAATTGTTTTTTTTTTTTTGTATAGGTAAAGGGATTAAAATTTCAGATTTTTTATTCAATTATCAAAGATTGTACAAATTTTTATATATATATATATATAAAGATTTTACTAATTAAGCTAACTACAAGTCTACAATCCACAGCTTTAAAATTGATTTTTTTTTAAGCCAAAAAAAAAGAAAAAAAAGAAGAAGACAGAGGTTATAATAGAGGCCAAACAGTCGCTATAACAATTGGACCGCTGGGCTGGGCTGAGATGGGGCCCGACTTGACCTGGTGTTGTTAGCTGTCTTGTATAGAGACAGACAGTGTCGCTTTCCAACAGTCAGTTATAATGTGCGACGCTGTCCTCTGCCCCAACCTTGCCGGTTTCAACGGTAATCCTCGCCAACACTTTCCACGTGTCTCCTAATTAAGCTGACCCATTTGTTCTTCTAATTCCTAATTTGTTTGACTCTGTTCACTTAGTCATCGTAACTCATAGGGCATTCCTTTTGGCCCCCCCTGCCCTGTGTTTACATTTTAGAAAGAAAAAGAAAACAAATGAATTACATTGGATTGGATGTATGCTTCATCAAGAATCATTGGTAAATTTCAAAATAATAAAATAATATAAGCTACTATTTGAAGAATATAAATCATATAATGCCAAGTTTTTATCAAAATCCAAACATTACAATAAATTATAAAATAATTTAAAATAAATAATAAATTTCCTTCTAAATTTCTTGAATTTTTTTTTTTAATTCAATTTTGATTAGAGTAGTATTTTATTTTATTTTTTTTTTTTTTTGAGATAAAAGATAGAGATTTTATTCAGTCTTTAGTAAAAGAGTTTCACTCAAAGAGACTGAGTGAATAATTTTAATGTATTGATAGTGAATCATACCAGAATTTTGTGTACAACATGTTAATACTTATAGTAAGCTAAAGTGTATGTAAGACATATGCAAACCAACTTTTATTATTAAAAAATTGTGATAGATTATTGAAATTACATACAATAAATAATAAAATTTCTAAAAACTATTGGTATTAGAATGTTAATTGGGAGTAATATTTTTTATTTTTTTTTTGAAAGTTTAGCTATAGAGTTTCACATTATTTTTAATGTTTAATAATAAAAGGAGAGAGTATCTACTTTTTTTTTTTTTGGAGAAGAAAGAGAGCGTCTACTTGATGCAACTATAACTTGTAAGTAAGATATGAGCTGATCATAGTATGATCTGAGCTCATATAATATTAATTTCACTATGAATATTTTAGAGACAATAATTAAATGAATGACAGTGTACCAAACATCTTATCTTTTACATGGAATAAGTTTTTGTGTTTAATAAATATTATTCACAAATTTATATAAAGTTCTATTACATTATACATGGAATAAGTTTTTGTGTTTGATAAATTTTAGTCACAAATTTATATAAATTTCTATTACATTTGGTTTGTAGTGACCATTGAAAGCGTTAATTGAAAAAAAAAATTTTAAAACTTCATGATGTTAGTTAAAAAATTTAAATATAGGATTTAATTTGAAACCACCAAAGAGTATAGGGAATTATGTCATTTGTCAGTTCTTTTTAATGAAGTTTAGATATTTGATGCAACCACTAATTTTTAAGATCCAACTTTCATTGCATAGTATATGATTTGAGCCGTGAATGATCTTGCCAATGTATAGAATCCTAATAATAAATCCTTATAATTGTTGAATAACTTGAACCAGTAAGAAATTTACATGATATCAATTTAACATGTGGCAAATAAATTAGTACATATAAGCTGTAAATGTATCATACTAATTATTTTACCCGCATGAAATTTTAGTTAAAGACAATAAACCTATTAATATATAAAAATTGGTAATTTAAAATAAATAGAAATTTAAAATTTTATTTATTGTTATCACAATAACTTAAAAAACTTGGATTGGACCAGCCGGTTGAACCAAATTAAACGCATATGGGCCACCAATTCAATAAAAAATAAAGTTAGACTTTTTTTTTTGGAGAGAGTTTCAACCTATGGCGTCCGCTCCTGATAATAGCTCTTTATCATCAGACCAAAACACCAATTAGTTTTTGGTGTAGGTGGGGATTGAACCTCAGATCTCTTATACAACCATCAGAGACTTTACTAGTTAAAGTTAAACTTGAACTTGATCAAACTACAACCAAGTTGATCAATTTGTTAAACCATTCATCGTTTTACTTATTGGGTTTAATTTTATTTACTAGAAATTCTCAATAACAATGGCAACCAAACATCCTAGAGTCATCGACATCAGTTGTCGAATTGATTTAGTCTTTGATTTACCTGTCGGTTGTCGCAGTTGATATTACTCATAACAATGAAGGTGGATACATTTTGCTCCATTGATGTTTAGAGATCTCGGATAGCCTTCGGTGGTTACCTCATGATTATTGTGCTGTTTGAGAGAGAGAGCTAAGAATTTTTTTTAATTACATTATAATAGAATTTTATAATTTTCTTTAATTACTTTATAATAGAGTTTTTGAGATATTGTTCAAAATTTCTCAAATATTTTGAAATATAAGAAAATATCTATCTAAATATAATAAATGGGTAAAAATATGATTTTATTTTAATCAATATATACTTGAACATATTTAGATAATTTTTCAGTCAATATTGCTAATTTTTATACATTGGGTTTTTAGTCTATTTTCATATTAACTAATAATTAGTGAATATGTGAAGGCGATATCCACCTTACCCACTATCACAATTTGAATTTGTTTCAAATTATGAAATATATTAAGAACTAGTTATTGGCTCGTGCTTTGCATGATTTATTTTCCAATTTATTATAGTTTATAAATATTATAAATAGACATGTTATCAAAAAATTTAAAAGCACTATTTATTTGAGAGAATGTGTTATTATTATTATATACGAAAGCTTTTTGTTGTTATTTTACGTGGTCTTCTATTAATTTGTGTTCGAATCTAATTAGAATTTTTTGTTATATATATATATATATATATATATATATAAACATACACACACTAGACTCATCACACGTATTTTGTGCGTGCAATAATGTTCTTTTTTTATTTATTTGTTTTTTTGGTTTAGTGTTATAATATTTAAAAGTGATATATAAATAACCGTGTGTATTTTTTTTTTTAAAAAGAAAGAGGTAAGGTAACGTGAAATAATGTTTAAAAATGAGATAGAGATAGTGTCCTAGGTTTTAGGCTGAATGGAGAAGATAAAAGAAAAAGCCTAAAACTTAGAAATAATAAATTACTCTTTTAACCAGTTTGTGTTTTTTAAGGAATCCTCTTATTAAATAGTGTTATATATATATATATAAATATATTTATATTGTAAATACTCAAATAAATTGTAACGAATATGTTAAAAAAATTAATAAATTCATTCAAATAAAAAATGTATAAAAAAAAAAGTCTACACACCAATAGTTAATATTAGAAATGTGGGTTCCAGTTAGCTCAACTAGTAAAGTCTCTAATGCTTGAATAAGAGATTTGGGGTTCAATCCTCGCCTACACAAAAAACTGATTGGTGTCATGATTTGATAATAAAGAGCTATCATAAAAAACAGACGTCATAGGTTGAAACTATCTATATAATTGTAAGGACTGAGATTTGGATCTGACCCAAAATGGGATTGAGTTTCAGCCCACCAAGCCCAACAATGAATTTATAGAGCGTGGGTGAAAGAACTAGTTCTATTTAGTAAGAAAGATAAAAGCTATTGTTTATTTAATAGAAATCAGTGTAAATAAAGTGAGAAAAGCTATCCTCGGCATAGTCCGAGGAGCTATATATTAAGGTTGAGTTCTTAATCGGAGTTACAGGAATTCATAAAATTATTACAAAGATTTTTTCTGATTCCTTTCTTTTTTCTTCCTTTTCTATTTTTGGCGCCACTCTTCCATGCTATATACTATAATCCTAGTATATCTTGACCATACACGTGTAGGTTAAGCTCTAAGAACTCCCTTCTGTCCCATCCAACACTTGCTAGAACCTTCAACTAGTAGCTGTAAGGCTGCTTAACCATTGTTTAGGTATCATCTCCACATTAATGCGGCCAGAGAGTTAGTTGGGGGGCATTTAATGTGGAGGTAGCAATTTTGAAGATATTTGTTGCCTTCTTTTGCTCATCCTTTATCCAATGGCCGACTTATAATCATGATGCAACCTGGAGAATGTCCAGGATGATAAGGCCTTTTCACTGACCTCGGACCTCTGTTTTTGAAATGACTTTTATTCTCGGACATATTCTAGATTATCATACACAATCCTTATTTCTTCTACTCATACCCTTCCCATAATAACCTTATTTGGCCATCCTCGGATTGGGCCATAGGCCCAATTCGTATAGTCGTAATAGTACACTCTGGCTGACTGGCCCTCATAATAATAATAATAATAATAATAATAATAATAATAATAATAATAATAATAAAACGGACGTCATAGGTTGAAACTATCTATATAATAATAATAATAAAAATGACATAAGATTTGCTATTAAAAAAAAAAAGAGAAAATCAATTGTAAGCATATATATGGAGAACATCAACAATAATAGAATTCCATCTGCATTAAGATAAATGATGTGAGAAGCTTTGTATCTCTTCTTTTATTGCTAATTAAAAAGGAAGTTTCGAAATAAACTTCATCAACTTCAAAAGAAGGGAAATTCAGGGATTCCATCTCTCTCTCTCTCTACTTAAAAAATTTGTTGAATTTTTCAGTGACTTTCTATCTATGAATAACATCAACAACAACGTTTAAATAAATTATTTTCTATCTAGTTTCTTTATCAAAGAAAATAGAAAATAACTTGAAAAATGAAAAAAAATTTGATAGAATACGAAAAGAAAAAGATAAAATAACTTGAAAATGAATGAAAGTTTAACAAAGCCATACCTTTGTGAAGATTCTTTTGTTGCATTTGGAATTCATAGTGTTATATGTTAATATATATTGCAATTTTTGTCTATTAATAAAATTTAAGGTTTTCATTTTTTGGATTTTAGAGGAGATGAGTAGGCATGAGTTACAACTTACAATAATAAAGAAAATGGAGAGTTATGAGTTACAAATGATGATATAACAACTCATTATTTTTTTAATATAAAATATAACCCCTTAATTTGCAATTATTTTTAGAAAAATATTTTTTCTATTTAAAAAAAAAACTATTTTTCCTATTTTATAATTACATTATTCATTATCAAATGGTCAAATGTGAATAGTAAATTGCAATTTGTAATATATTATAATATATTATATATATATTATTAAATGCAAAATATTTATAACATACCATTAATTTAGGGTTTAAATTATTGCCACATGTCAGATGTGATGTGTTATGAACAAATTGCTTCTTGCCATGTAGCCATATTCATTTACATCATTCTAAATATATTGAAAATTACGCCACTTGTCATTGTTGCGTACATCCACTAGTTGTGGAATTCAATTTTTATAATATACTAGCATTATTCCCATGCGTTGCACAATTTTGGCTATAAACTTTTAGAATAATTTTATTGAAAAATAATAAATTAATAATCACTTGAGTCTAGATCATATAAATTGTATATAAAGTATTGTTCTTTAGATTCAAATAATCACATAACATATTTATATGAAAAAATTTCCTGAATTTAATAATTAAAAACCTAAGGTCAGAGGATTTTCATTTGCCAGAATATTTGTAGTACATCTAAAATGTGCTATGCACTTGAAGAGTATAGAGTCCATGGTATTTTGTTTTTCAAACCTTTATTTAGAGTTACTTTTCGATACACTAATGGTCTCTTTTATTTAAACAGTATCTCCTTAAAAATGAGCGGAGAGTCATGAAAATTTAATATTAAAAGAGTCCTAAGAGCACCCGCACTATTAGGTGCAAACTAGAAAAAAAAAAATGCACATTTTTACATATTTTTGCTCAAAATTTGCCAACGTCAATCCTTCTATACTATTGTAAATATCCATTATTGCTACAGTAACTATGTAAATTTACACGGTTATTGTGGTTTTGTATTTTAGTATTTTAATAATTTTTTTTTCTCTTTCTCTTTCTCTCTCTCTCTTATTTGTACCCTCTCACTCTTTCTTTTTCCATTTCAGAATATCTCTCGCAGAACCCTCTCTTTTTTTCTCATCTCATCATCTTCCTCTGTCAAAGTTCCATGGCCGAAGGCTCACCACCGCTTGCCACTCGCCGCTTCCACCTTCGTGGTGGTTTTCCTTCATTCCTCATTGCAAAGCCCTCTTCGATCTCACCCTTACTTCTGTTCAATCTCACTCTCTTTCTGCTCCTTGCACCAAGCTTAGCCACACCTAAACCCCAACAACCCATGCCGCTCGCCATTGCCACCTTTGTGGAGGTTTTCCTTCTTCTATTTTTTCTTTGTTTGATTTGTGGGTTTGGGGATTTAGATTTGGCTTGACTATTAAAGATCTGATGTTGCCTGCATGTGCTTGGTTTGGATTGGATTTTGATTTCAAATGTATTTGGGTTCGTCTCAAGGAAAATTTGAATGGGGTTTCCGGTATGGTGGATTTGGTTTGAGATTTCCTTGGATTTGTTGTTTGTGCTGCTGTGGGTGTGAGTTCTGAAATGGGCTTTGCTTCAACATGGGTTGGATATGGTGTTGTATGTATTTTGGTGGTTGTTGTGGTGGTGGTGGTGGTTATGGTTGAACATGGGTGGAAGCTGTGATGGTAGCTGTGAGAGAGAGGGAGAGAAAGAGAATGTTGAACTGTTGAAGGAAGTAATAAAAAATTAAATTAAATGAATATTATATTAAAATAAATTTGTAAAATAAATAAACTATTGGGGGTTTTAGAAAGTGGGGGTGTAAAATAGAAAAAATAAATTGTTATGTTAAAATAGACAGAAATTTATGCACATACCTAAGGGATAAAAATGTTATAGACAATTGTTAGAAAAAATTATTAGTTCAAGCAAATAGTTGCATGATCATATTAAGATGTGAATTCATTTTCATGATGTAAAAAAACAAAGGAGAGTTAGATTTTTAAACAACATAGAAATGGTAAGAGAATGAGAATTATTGATAATGGGGGAGAGAAAAGAAAAAGAAGAAGTTGTGCCTAAGAATATATAAAAATACATTGAAAAAATGAATATATATATATATATATATATATAGAGAGAGAGAGAGAGAGAGAGAGAGAGAGAGAGAGAGAGAATTTTCAATTGTGAGAAAGTTAGATTTCTAATCGTTCTAGAAATTATAAGAGAAGAAGAATTAATTTAGGATGAATGTTTATCCCAAAAAAAAAAGTCATACAATCATTGAACGAAATGTAATAATTAAATAAAAAGGAAAGAAAGTAAGTAAATGTGAATGGCAATAAGAAAATAGGATAGACATATTTTTTTCGCGAAAATATATTTTGATTCTTACATTTTGGGTTGATTCCCATTTTGGTACTTACATTTTGAGCTGATTCCCATTTTGGTCTCTATTTTGATTTTACTACTATTCCAGTTTTTAAAAACAGAAAATCAATTTTATTTTAGTTCATTCCAACCCACTAACAGAAAACTACTACGTGACAGATGAAGTGCCCTACTTGCTGACATGACCATTAAAAAATTATTAAAAAAATTATTTGGCATTTTCTAAATGCCACATCATATTTAAATTAATAAAAAAAAAGCCATATCAAAAAATTCAAAGAAATTTTAAAAATAAACATTAATCTAATTAAATTATTTTTTTTTAAACTTTTTTTTTTGTAAGAACATTTCTTCTTTCCCTAGAACATGAACTTCATGTTCTTCCCCAACAAACAAACTAGCAAACCCAAAACTTTTCTTAGGAAACAAACACACACAAAAAACCCAAAAAATTTAGCTAAAAAACAAACTCATAAATCTCAAAGCCACCATTTTCTCAAACCCCAGCAAAATCAATCCAAAAATACAACACAACCAACCCAAACAAAAAAAATTTCAAACCCAGAAAAACCCATCTCATGCAAGTTGAACCCAGCAAACCCACCTCCAGCAAGTTCGAAACCCACACTAACAAAAAACCCAACCAACGATCACCTATCAGACCAACCAACCAACCAACCCTGCAATCCGAAACCCACATGAACAAATCAGACCACCAATCACCACCACTACCATTGATTAGTCACCAAACCAACGATCCACCCCACCGATTAGTCACCAAACCCATCGATCGGTCACCAAACCAATCACCAAACTCACCGATCAGTCAGCAAACCCACGACAACAAAGTCACCAAACCCACTACCACCATCGTTGAACAAACAAGAGAAAGGAAGAGGGATTCGGGTTTAGAGAGAGAGAGAAAAAGTCGGAGATTGAACAAAGAAAGAAGAAAAAGAAAGACACAAACACAAACAAGCCAATGATTTGGCTTAGCCGCTTGTGGAGGCACAAATTCCGTTCAAGATCCATATCATGAAGGATCACGATATGAAGGAAAGGCTTTGCCTTGAGGAAAAGCTTGGACTCAACATCGTCGTTACGGGGAGTCGTGGCTTCGACACTTCTAGCTGGAATAGACCGTCGCCATAATAGCAAGTCCATTACTGAGAGCAAGTCATGAACCTGCATCTGAAAAGAAAGAAGAAAAAGAAATAGATGCCAAATACAAAGACTAAGGCTCCGCTTGGGAGTTCATAAGGGAAGAGAATGTAATGGAATGGAATGATCATAAGAAAATGGAAAGGAATGGAATGGAATGGAATGTATTTATGTAAGGGAAAGAAATGGAAAAGAATGGAATGTAATAGAATTAAGTAACCTTGATTTGATGTTTTAAAATAAACGAATGGAAATGAATGAAAATGAATGGAATGCAAGTAATCTTGTTTGAGAGCAACATGGAAGAAATAGAATGGAATCATTTTATGATAATATTACTATTATAAACCCTTATTTTAAAATAAAGAATTGAATATACAGGAGTATTTTGAGAGTTTTAGTAAAAAAATCATTAAATCTAATTCCATTCCCTCTCATTCCTCCCAATTTCAGGGAGAATGAAAATTTGAGGTTTTAAGGGAATAGAGAGGAATGAGTGTTCCCTCCTACCCATTCCATTCCCTCCTACTTAAACTCCCAAACAAGGGAATGAGTTTTCCATTCCCTCCATTAAAACTCCCAAACAAAGGAAGGGAAGAATATTCTAAAATGATTCTTTTCATTCATTTCTATTCCATTCCATTCCCTCCTCCCAAGCGGAGCCTAAGAGAGAGAGAGAGAGAGAGAGAGAGAGAGATAACATTTATTTATTGATTTATTTTTCTTTTGATTTTACTTTTTTGGTTTATGTTAAAAGAAAGAAGAAAATTCAGTCAAAAAAAAGAAAGAAAAAAAAGAAAGAAGAAAATGAAATAGATACAAACACAAACACAGAAACGCCAACATAGAATATGAAGGAGTGTTAATTTAGTGTTTGTTTCTTAAGAAAGTTCAAGAAAAATTGAAATAATTACTATAAATATTTTTCTCAATCTTTAAAATTGAAAAGTTTTGTTTTTAAAATTTTTCAATTTAAATTAAATTTTTTTATTAATTAAAATGCTAATATGTCATTTTCTAAAAATCAAATAATTTTTTTAAATATTATTTTATTAGCCACGTTAGCACTCCGTATGAATTTTTTGTTAATGAGTTGACAGCAGAGATCAATATAGAATTGATTTTCTATTTTTAGAGATTGGAATAGTAGCAAAATCAAATAGGGACCAAAATAGAAATTGATTCAAAATGTAGAAACTAAAAGTGTATTTTTACTTTATTTTTATTTTTATTTTTTATAGTTATAATCATTTTAAAAGTTTAAAGTTATCCAAAGAAGAAGAAGAAGTTAAACTCAACATAACTTTATCTAAAAAATTTGGATTGTAATCAAATTAAGATAAAATTTAGATTGTAATCAAAGTAAGATTTTTATCAACTTAAAATTTATAAGAGAAGAAAAATTATCTATTTTTTCTTAAAATTTTAAAAAAATTCTGCAATTTATTAAAATCACTTGGTACAACCAGCCAACCACGGTTTTTTAGCCGCCCAAGGAAATCACACGTTAATATTCTTTGCTTTTCTAAGCAAAAATGCCCGGAAAAATTATGACAAACTTTTGAACTGAAATGAGGTAAGAACAGCTAGAGAGGATTGAGATGACAGAACACATACTAGCACACTATTATTGCCTCGTTTACCTCATTGATACTGCCACAAAAACACAGCTGAGGTTTTTTTTTTTTGTTGGAAAGTAGTAATTAAAAAAGCATTGAGAATCCCTCACCATCAAAATCCAATCCCCAAACAAAACAAAATTCTGATATTCTCATGTCCCCAATCGAGGCTTCACACATTTCTATCACATGAGATTGGGCTGATAACAGACTATTCCAAACAGGAAGGTTCAGATGGATGAGGGGTCCTTTTCAGATACGTTATATTGAACGGTCAAGATTGATTAGACGGTTTGATCCATGTGTTTTCGGCTGTGGAGATTGAGCTTCGTTTGGTCACCCATCCATCCATCTCTCTCTCTCAACAACAAAATCACCGATCAGATTAGAGAGAGCATGTAGGGGAGAGAGAGAGAGAGAGAGAGAGAGAGAGAGAGAGAGAGCTATATAATTATAGCCTTTACCCTTTAGGCTAAGGTGGGGGGTATCTTCTAATGTCAGAAACTCAGAATACAAATCTCTAATTTGCGTCATCCTATAAATAGGTGAGTGAGAGACAAGAAACGAGGGAGGGACAGAGTTCATGCCAATATTGTATTGTATTTGTAGATATCTCAACAAAGTACGTGAGTCAAACAAACTATGCATTGTGTAGTAGAATATCAAAAATTTTAAGACCACAAATTAATCCACCATTTTTGTTATAATTGTTCATGTGAAAAATAGTGAGCAACGACAAAAAAAAAAAAAAAAAAGAAAAGGAAAAATTAGTCGATGGGAGAGTAATAAATAACTAATTATAACTGCTGAACAAGATAATTATGTGTCAAAATTTTTGATATTTTATATAATAATGAAACTACCGGCAGAATATTGAGGATGCACATGATCAAAATGAAATGACAGGTCTAATGATAAGGATAATACTAGTACTAGTGAATAATAATTAAAAAAAATGAAATGGCCAGTTAGATTGTGTGTACGTGTAGCTATTATTCTAATCGACTATCATCAATAGGATAGGGTCATCAGATCAGAATGGTTTCAAATATAAGAGATAATGATTTGGAAAAAAATTCAAATGAAATGAGATGGCGAATTGACAAAGGGAAAGCCTGAATATGGTATAGGACTATAGGTTCCTCACTTTCCTCTACAAGATTCTAACCTTTTTGTAAAAGCAACCATTGTTCTCAAGGTGGATGTCCATTCAAACCCCACACCTTATCATGCAAAATACACCATACATGTGTGTGTGTTTTTGAAGCTAAGATAACAATATATTTGATCAATGGTGTGGTTAGAAGTTAGAACTTAGAACCAAAGTTCATTCTAAAAATTTAAGTCATAAACCTTGAAACTCCATAATATTATGCAAGATCCTTCAATTCTTGATTAAAAAATTGAAAGTACAATTGAGGATGTTAAGGTCTTGTTATCAGCCTTTAAAGTGTGGAGTTTTTCTGTTTTTGTTATACCCAGAGGCCAATTCGATGTCCCCATAAACGTTCTTCACGAGCATCCCTCAAAATGGCCAATGCATCTTTTGAGCAAAGGGAGAATTCTATTTCTACATCTTTTCCATATAGCAAAATTGCCATCACAGTACATTATGTAATTTGATTTATTGATTTCCACCTCATTTTAGCATTATAGCATTACATCCTTTGAAATCAAAATAGAAATCCTTTATAGCCATTATATATCCATTGTTAAATATATTTTAGATTTGAAATATAATGTCTACTAGAGCATGCTCTTCTCTAATATAAAGTGCTTTCATTGAGAAGCTAATGAACTTTACAACTAACATTGCATATCAAAAACCTTAATACCGAGTATCAATCCTTGCGAAACCTTTTAAATTTGTTTAAAGGTAACCCTTGCAAAACCTAAATTTTCAATTCTCAAGAAAAAGGGCATAAGCAAATATCTTATCATATAAAGCTTTAAGTACTCTAATACAATGTACAAGATAGTCTGTAGCCCAACACATGACTTTTTTGACACTTGTGTTTAGGTCACATTCAGTGCACTGAAGCACTTAACACATGCCATGTCCTATCTTATCCAATTGTGAGCTGGACTAAATGTGAATGTTTCATCCCAAACCCATTTTCCATCTTCACTCAACATTTAACACCCACTTTTTAAAATAAAATAAGTAAATAATGTATTCATCAAGTCAAAAGAGCACAATCACAATCATAGTATCATAGTATTTATAGGATGTAAATTTAGTCGTTTCAAACTGAATGATAAAAGTTTGAGCTTGTTCATTTAATTTTATTTTGAACACAAGTTGAACTCGAATTTATTACCAAATAAGATCACATGTTCAAGCTTGGTTCGTTTTTTAGCTTGAGCTTATTCATGAGCTACTTGATTAACTTATTCTTTTCTCTTATATAGTAATAGTAAAACCATGACTAAATTTTTGTTTACCCTTTTCACAAATCTTTGAATTTTTACAACAAATAGATTGTTTATATTATCAATAAATCACAAATAAAATTCGATATCATGTGAACTTATTTACAAATTTATACAATCCGATCTCAACTATAAATAAATATATTTTTAAACAAGTAATATAATATAATATAATATAATATATGATTAAATTGAGCTTCACGTTCATGAGCTAGTTCATAAATACATTATTATGTTTGAGTTTGACTCGATTAATAGTCAAGCCTAAACTTGAGCATGAACTTAACTTGTTTGCTAAGCAAAACAAGCTTTCCAGCTAGCTCAAGCCGTTCATAAACTTAATTCATTTACGCTTACACAAGAGCATATAGTGACTGCTTACTACTTTCTTTGAGTATAATGAACAAACACCAATTGATGATCAAAATTGATAAATAAGTAAATAAATATATATATAATAAAATAAAAAAAATGAAAACAATTCCAAGATTTTTTTTTTCCCAAACAGATACGACAAACGACGCTCCATTCCACATGATAATTGATAGATGTTTTAGCTTTCTTCCACAAATTTAATCCCCAACTGGAGTGCTGGAAACATTGCATGTAAATGGTATCAACAGTTTTACGAATTCTCATTCTAGATTGTGAATCTGTGATCTAGCTAAATCAACGATTCAACATGATAGGTTCTACAACACTATAGCTTTCTTGCAATTTAACCTCCAACTGGTGTCCTGGACACGAGTCCAATACATGGTTTTTTTTTAAAGGTCACATGACTAACATTCAATGGATTAAAGCATCCTATTTTCTTGGCTAAAAAAAAAAAAAAAAAAAAAATCGAGTCCTATCTTATCCAATAGCTGGACTAAATGTGAACACTTCATTACTGACCCTAAACCCATCTTCCAGATTCACTCAAATATCAAACCAACCCCCCCACCCCCCAAAAAAAAAACAAAAAACAAAAAACTCAGGCAATTCTTGTCATCTTGAATTTTCAAAAACCATATATTTTCTGCCATTTGTTTTCACATTCAACCCTTATTCTTAAGATGTTTAACAGAGTTTCAAATTACCTTTCAAGATCTCAAACACCTAAAGTGAAAAGATTGCAGACTTTTCTTATTAAAAAAAAAAAATTTAGTCAGCATAAAGAGAAGCATGTAAGCAACCCTAGGGAGCATACAAAGGCTACTTTCTTTTAGTATAATGAATAAACATCATGTCCAAGATTTTTTTCCCCAAATAGACGAAATGTTCTCACCTGTTTCCAAGCATGAGATACCACATCCAAACAGACATGGTTGTCACATGGACCATTCTAGCTTCCTTAAGACATGTAATCTCCAACTGGAGTTCTGGAAACATTGTTTGTAAATGTTATAAAATGTTTTATGAATTCTCATTCTGGATTGTGATTAGCTAGATCACCCCAACTGTAGTAACACTCCTTACACTATGATCATGCCCTTATTCTTAATACAGAATGGAAGCACACATATGAAAATCATTTTTCTGTTATTGCATTCCACAATCTCTCATATGTTTTAATTAAATGCATGTCACGGGACATCTTAACAGTTCAGATGTGTAGTCAGATGGTAATATCAGTGAAAAATGAGAGAATCAACACACCAAGAGTGAGAATTTGGACTTAGATGGCTAATCAGATGGGTTTTTGCCCAAGATATCAGGTGATTTTAATCCCAACTTTCCTGTTCTCAGGCTTCCCATAACCCACCAGTACAGCAGTATAAATAACTACCTTTATCTTTAACAAACAAGCGTGGTTTCCAACCCCACTCTTGCATCTTTGGAGACTGAACTTCATCCAAATTGAAACATCACATTAATTACCATTAAAACCAAATTACTTATCTTAAAAGCATTCAAAATAGTGAAGATGACATACTAATCTAAATAGCATGGGGGACTTAATTTCATTTATTTAAAAAAAGAAGAAGCAAGGGGACCTACTATAGGGGACCTTAATTGCCTATGTGGAGGACAGTGGCCAAGTTTGTCAAATAATATATGTGGCACAGCAAGCTTTGCTCTATTCAGATATTTTGGGGCAACTTCTTATGTATAACACAACTTCTTAAATCCAAAATAACTACCTAATTTTGATTGAACTCATGTAACCATCTATTTGAAACAATCAATTTCACTGTATATATGACTCACTCTAGAAAGATTTAGAAGAACCTCGAGTATTTGCATCTGTACATTCATGTCAAGCAGCAACGGGTTTCTGTTCATTAAAACATTTGGGGGGGAGTCTTCTGGACATTGTAGCATGACTTGTTTATCTACATTGCCAGTTAGGTGTTTACTTGAATTCCAGATTCAAGAAGAAATTTTTTGTGAAAGACACTTGGAAGTTGTTTATCCTACAAGGCATCAACCCTTTGAATTTTTTGACTGGTGATTTAGGTAGAGAAAATTGAAAATTCCACATGAATTGTCTAAAAAACTAGATGGGCTTTTCCTTCGATGCTGGAATTTAAGATGAAAATTATTGTGAAGGTGGTTTATCCAACCTCACCTTAAAATACTTGACTAGTGGGTGGTTCAATGGAAATTGTCAGTTCGACATGAAAATTGTATCTCCATGGTAAAACATTTATACTAGATCCTATCTACTAATTTATATGTTCAACAGGGAATCATTCTATCTGCCAACTTCTCTTGCACTTTGCAAATGATGAGAGAGGAGAGAGTCCTCAATTTTCCAGCATCTTCACTGCTGGAGGAAATGGACATCTTTCCCAGATCATTGTAGACATGTTCTGTTGTGTGTCTGTTAATAGGGGATATAGGAACACGGCAATGCTGGCCAGACTGGGAAAATATCATGTGAGAAAATGGGTTTCTTAATGATTTCCTAATGGATTGAGTGTCTAAATTTTTTTTCTAGATGAGCACAGTCTTTTTCCTCAATCCAGCCAAGTGGGATAACGTTTATGGGTGGCCTCATTGATATTCAAGTTTTCCTTTACAGATTTAAAGTCTAGAAGACCAGACTCTATCTGGGCAGGGTGGGTGCCTAACACCTTCCCATCCTGTAACCTAGCCCCTAAATCTTAGAATCTTAGGTTGGTAGATTTAGTGTCTTATTTTTATTTTGGGTAGAATGTAACTTGGAAACAAGGCCTTGTATTTCTTTACTAGATTGTAACTAGGAAACAAAGCCATATAAAGTTCTTTCTATCAAGATGTAATTGTTTTCAATTAATGAGAAGGTGTATTATTCAAGATATGTTGTAATTTGTATAGTTTTCTTATTTTAATTATAAAATAATGGTGACTCCATATGATCCTGAAAAGGGAAGGTGTCGATGCCTACACCCTTTTCTTAGAGCAACCAAATTTCTCGGTCTCTCACACCGTTAATAAATTTTGGTCTTTGGCCCCAATGATGATCTTGAAATATGTCAACCAATGGTAATTATAGAGTTCATAATAGTTTGGAAGTAATCACAACTCAAAAGTGCTCAAATCGCTTTGAAATCGATACTGAAAAATGACCTTTGCTCACTGTTTTGACCATAACTTTTCATCCATGAAGAAGTTTTCAGTGAGATTTATTTCATTGGAAAGAAGACATCTTGGGTTTTAATTTGAACACAAATTTGCCTAATTTGGACTAATATTGAGTAAGTTATGTCCATTTGAATTTGGGCTAACTAGGCAGTCCAATTTTCTGGGTTTTAAAACTTCATTTTAAGGCCCAAAACATCATGCTTTAATGTGGGCCGGCCCATAGAGCCTTGGAACATCCAAAGACAATTAAAAATCCCCCATAACCCTAATTTTAACTTATAAATACTCATCTTATGTCTCCAATCAAAACCCTGGCTAGAGAGAGTGATTTATTGGTCTCCGTCTTCTTAAAAACCCTAATTCTCTTTTCCAAAACTCACACACAGTCCCTTAGCACGTTTTTTACAAATTAAAAACCTCTCTTTAGTTAGTTTTAAGGCAGAAACTATTTTCCCAATTTGATTTCTCAAAACCTTTTCCAAAACTAATCTTGTTCTTGAGTTGTGATTATAAAAAACTATTGTATTCTTTAATTCTCTTGTTCTCTCAACTTAATCTTTGTGTTGTAGGCACTGAGGGGCCGGTTAAATATCAACCAAATTGTGTTCCACAGCAAGGTGAGTCTCTCTTCATGGCTTTTCCTTGATTAGGGTTTTTATAACTTGTGTTCTTGTTGTTCTTAATTGATTTATATGTTATATATTCTTCGAAATATGTTTTGCTTTATTTAATTTGGTTTTGTTGTGTCTCATCATGTTTTGATTGGAGAAGTTGAATGATTGGATATTTTGATGAAAATGTTTTGATGTGTTAAGTGTTGTTCTTGTTTGTTGTTAGATCCAAAGCATGTTTAGGAATAGATTTTGTTTTGGATATCTTTGTTGTTTGTTTAGTTTGTTTATTTTTATATTAGAAGCATGTTAAGTTGTTAGTTTTATTGTTTTAGATTATGCTCTGCTTTTTGTATTTCTGGTTTCTAGGCTAGGGTTTTCAGGGCATGTATGCGTACGCATGCAAATGCAGACTTGAAGTGTGCGTACGCCTACAACTGGGCTGCGTACACAGGCCTATGTATGCGTATGCATACTCGTGCCCAGAAACCCTAATCCAAGTTTTCTACTTCTGTTTCTTTGTTTCATTTATGTAATACGCCTCTGTTTTGATCCTTTCTTATGTTTTTGAGTCTCTGTTTCTTTGTTTGATTGTTTGTTTGCTTTTAACATGTTAAATTAGGGTTTCCCCTCTAAGTTTTCTTTATTCTACCATGAACATGCATATGATATGGCCAGATTTCTAATGGAAGTGGCAGTATTCATTGAGGTTCCAAGTAAGAGGCACATGATTAGGCATAGGTGTGGGGTCTAAGGGTTTGATGAATCCTTTGGAGGTCAAGTTCTTATATGCTTGGGCAAGGGTCATTCCTATGTTGGAGAATTGGCTTTCTTTGTGAAACTTGGATAGGCTAGGGGTTGTTGAGGTATGATGGCACTCACATTCACAGGATTGGGTGCCTTAGAAGTGGCCGCTCCTCCTCCATTTGTCTTCTTGATTAGAGGCTTGCTCTCACCTTTCTGCATCTTTGATCCTAGTTCCACAATCACACAACTCCCCAAAAGAACTAATAGGTGATGACAGGAGCCTACTATTATATGCCGGAAGAAAATTCTTGATAATCATGTTGATTTGATCCTTGTGGAATGCCAGTTGCATCTTTTCCTTCATGGCCACGGTGTCCACGGTGAGTTTCTCAAATTGCTTATTCCTTTCATATTCAACCTTATCCCTTTCATCCCATTCTTCTTCTTCATCTTTATCATGTATCTCTATGTGTATAGGCTTCTTGAGCTTGCTCTCCTCAGGCTTGGAGAGATGACCACCCATGTTCTTGAGAGCATTGCCATGTTCTTCTATTACTTTGAATATCTTTTATGCAGTCATGTCATCAATTGGAGTAGCCATTTCCTCTTGAGATACTTCTTCTTGAAACGTCTCTTCTTGAAATATCTTTTCGTGATATGTGTCTGCAATTTTGACCAAATGTCTTCTGTTCTTTTCTCGGACCCAAATTGGAGTGGGGATGTGCTTACTTGATCTTGGTGGTGCAATGGTGCCTAAAAAGAAGTCCCATTTTATTAAGTTCATGTCCCAATTAAAAGTTTCATTTTATTAACTTAAATGTTTTGAGAAAGTCTTTAAGTCCATTTTAATAAAGGCCCAATTACAAAATCACTCCCTTTCCTCTCATGAACCTTGCCGCTTGTTTCATTGGACTTTAGTCCATTTACAATAAAGCTCTCATCTTACTCTCATGGGCATTCATTGGAACGTGCTTAAAGATTTTCAACCCTTTGTCTCAAATATGGGCTTACAATGTATCTATCACCTTTGGGCTCTTCTTTTTTTTCATTCAGTTTCATCATCTTTTTTTTTTTTTTTTTTTTTTTTTGAAGCAGCCCTTTAGCTAGAATATATTGTAGCCTTCTTTTCAAAGTCCATGAATTTATCATCATTTTGGGCCTTGGCTTATACAAGGAGGCCTAAGATTAGGGAATTTCATATTGACTTCGTATGATGTTTGATGCTAAGTCCATAGCATATTTGTTACCATAGGCCTAAGGCTCTGCTTTTCAAGAGGTCTTTTGATTTGGGCTTATGATAGCAACTAGGCTATGGTCTCATGAACCTTTCAAGTTAAGATATACCTTTGGACTTTGGGACAAGCCTCTTATATGTGAGAACTTCATTTCTTTTATCCCAATGTCTTAGGGTATGCCATAACTTTTGGGTCATCCTCAATTTTTTTTTACATCTTTTATTTGTCCTTTAGAATTAGGTGAACACAAGATATATGGTTGAACAAACAAGAGATATAAAGGGTACCCTCTTATTAATAGGATCTAGGATCTCTTTAAGTGTAGGTAGGCTCCCTAGTGCTAAAGCGATAGATCAGTAGGTCACTCATAACTAGGTGGGCCATGATTCCAACCTTGGGCCTAAATGGACCGTAGTGAATTGGTGGTAAACCGTTAACGTACTCAAAGTCCATTATAGGCAATGGCACAGATTGTGGGTTAGTGGGATGAACTCCAGAAGGTTTTGGCCTGAATGGAGCCTCCACCTCCCATTTATCACTAACCATGGTGAAAGGGACAAAAAGAACCAAGTGAAGTGTGTAAAAACAAATATTATATATCCAACAAGTAATAGCAACTAATCAAGAAAACTATTTCCAATTTTCAGCAAATGGACAGTTTCAGCCACCATTCACTAAAAATAGAAGATAATGGGGATTCTGAGATACTATCCACCCATAACTAAAGTTATACATTTGTGATAACCGTATACCTGTTATTGCAATTCAACCTCAATCTCATCTCTATGGTGGAAATGAAGCAGAGCGGGTAAGCCTTGGATTGGCTATCCTCTTATCCTCTTCAAGAGAGATCATAACGAGATTGGAAGGGTTCTCAATCATCATTTTAGCAATCAGGTAGCCAGAAATGCTCCATGTCTGGTACTTCCTGGCTTGCTTTCCAATGTAACGCCCAGTCTTACCATCATAATACTCTGGCCAGCCATCCTTGGAAAGCCGTTGCTCTACCAGATCAATTGCCCGCTTTGCGATTTGAGGCCTTCCAGTCTTGATGCATGCTGCTGTAAGTAGCCACAGCAGAACTACAAAAACATCCCCGACCACCAAATCAGCACAAAACTTGTTACACAATATGAATAGATATTTCTTGTTTATCAAAATGCAGTTTATTTCTTAGCTGATGGTTTCTAAATTGATGCGTTGTCTTTGAAGGGCCTAAACAACAAGGAAACACTGCCTCCAAAGTGTTAAGAAGTTAAATGCCATATATCTAACCAAAAAGGCCAGACATATCAAATGCTGTTATAAGTCACAACAAGGAAACATTCATTGAAGATTGTTATGAGTAGTTGATTATATAAAATCCATTCATGATGTTGTAAGGTTCAAAAAAGTTGGTTTATCTGAAACATTATTTTTAAATAACATAAATACCAAGCAGCAATGCAATTTACATTCTGAGCTTTGTGTTCACGATTTTCACCTGGCCAAGAGCCACCATTATGGTAACTCCACCGTGTATTCTTTGGATCAAAACCAGTCACAGTCCTCCAGTCATGTCCCTCCAGTGCTGGGTAAACAATCTTCAAAGGCATCTCCCCAACCAAGTCCTCCCAGCGCTCCTCAACAAGATCCATTATTGCTGTAGCCTGTGCACCTGTGGCTAGACAGCTCAATATGGCGATGCAATTCCCAAGTAAGAACCATCGGAAGTCCATGCGAGCTGGGCTGACATTGCCAATCAAATACCCTCCTCTCAAGGGCATGAAATCAAACACCCAATCAGGGATAGACTCTGGGATGACATTAAATTTATTGACAGCAGTGTGGGAGTACTCCTCAGTTTTGTACCGGTATATTTTATTTAACTGTGTAAAGTCGAGCCAGTAGTACTGCTGTATGTGAAAGCTGAGAGCTGTGATCCGCTTATCAATTCGCTCAATCAATTCCTTACCACCACGCTCTGGTTTCAGCATCTGCCTTGCACATCTTAGTGCAAAATAAAAGAGGGCTTGGATCTCAATTGGATATCCATATATTCCCTGTTTCAAAGGCATTTCAAAGTGTTGTCATTCAAAGTGACTGAAAATGTAAAACCCATATATTGAATGGGGTCCTAGGAAGGCTAGAACCTGTTAGAAATCAAAACTAACTCTGTTGTTTCTATAAACATCTAGAACATTCTTACTCTAATTCCGGAAAGTTCTCTCTTGCTCTCTTTCCGGAATTCTCTCCAAGATAGTTCTTATATTTTCTCTAGAAGCTTCCTTGCACTAGTGAATTTTAGCCACATGTTTATAGAATAATCTAGAAGGTTGGAGAATGGCATTCATTTAATGCCAATAAAAAGGAAGATGCTAGAAGCTTCAAGTTGGTTTCCTAACCAACATACACCTAGTATAAATAGATGTGGTGGTATGAGAAGAAGTGAGTGAGACTAGTGAAAGACTAGTGTGAGACTAGTGAGAGACTAGTGAAAGACTAGTGTGAAACTAGTGTGTGTATTGTAAAAAGCATTAGTGCTTGTAAAGTGTTGTAATTCAAAGAGTCAAGTTTTAATAAAAGCTCGTTGTTCAGTCATTTGTTTAATAATATAGTGTTAGAGCTTCCGCTAACTCAACAGAACCAAGCACAAGAACATCCTCTAGTGCCAGTGTCACTTCTCTTGGAACCCAAACTATTGCTACCACTAACTGCTGAACATCAACTTAGAGAAATGTACACAACCAGTTAGGCCCAAACGTGAAAGATAGAAATCTATGATATCATTGCTTCTCAGCCATATATAGTGAACGGTCAAAACTCACTATTCACAGATGGTGAAAAATTGACTAGATATGATAACTTTATTAGCATCAAATTGTTTTAATTGATACTTAAAAACATATCATACAAATACTACTCTGGAAACTATTGAAAATGATTGGAAAACAAAAGACTCACCATCCTCCTGTCAATCATGCTACACCCATCTGCACATAGAAGTGTTGGGAAAGTGTCAAAGCCGTCCGAGAGGCAAAGATTGAGTATTAATTTCATTCCCCTCTGTACCTCAGGAAGCTCCGCCAGTGCGTAATCACGTGTACACTTGGTATATGATCTCAAAAGTATAATCCACCAGAACCCAGAATCAAGTGGTGCAACTCTTCCAATTGCACTCCCACCAAAATCCGCAATCAAAGTTTCCTTCAGACGGTGTGAGTCAAAGAGAACTTTAAAACTTGCAGGCATGACACCTTCTCCAAGAGTAAAGTTGTCAATCCTCTTCTCCCAACCTTGGAGGTGGAGGGTCTTTAAAAGGAAATTTTTTACAATTTCAGGTTCTGGGGGGTCTTTCACCAGGCAGGCCAAGCCACTAGGAAAAAAATCTCTCACGAAAACCTGCAAGCAAGTTCAGATGACTAATATTTTTTGGGCCAATTGGAGGTAGGCAAATCAGGGATTGTTACTGAAACACTTTGTACGTACAACAGTCTAAGCATTATAAATGTGATCTAATTGGGCCATTAGTATAATACAACTGCCGTAGATGCAAAGTGTCATGTAGAAGACACAATAATATACCAAGTGATCATCCAAGATGGGTCTAGGCACCTTGTCACTCTCATTCCATTATTAATGGTAACAGAGAAGTAGTGAAAAAGCTTCTTAAAGTCACTAGAGTCTGATTTATAGGTTCTCCAAAAAAGAGTTCATTGAACAGTCCAGATATTCAAATAATTTTTATCAGCAAACAAATTAAGTTGCAAATTAACATATTTGATCCACTACAAATGAACCACGTCAGAATTGTGGCACAAAAGTCATGTCCCTAAATCTTCTGTTCCAAAAATTGGGTTGCATTCATTCACTAATGCTCAGTCAGATATTACTCTATTAGCCGATTACAAAAGTGCAGATATCATAAATCATCATTTCAAGAACAATACACACCTAATTAATAATAATAATAATAATATCACTTAGAAACAGAGGAAACTACTGCATTGCATAGTTTTTTTTTTTATTTTTTATTTTATTTTTATTTTTACATAAAATCAAGATAATGCTTCAAATTCTCAAGAAACTCCAAGAAAAGAAGTATTTATTGTACCTGATTGTAGTTCAAAGTCTCAGCGCTTGGATCCATAGCTGCGAGTGTTCCGACCTCCTTTCCTTTATAGTAGACGTAAGACTTTTTGAGCAGCTCCCAAGCCTCTTCCACCATGGCATTGCTCTCTCCATTACCACCAGCACCGTTGGATCTGAACATCGGTGAATTGTCTATCTGATCAAAGCTCTCAAGGCTCATGCCAACACTCGGACACGACTTCAGCGTCATGAGCTTCGGCATGCTTGGAATCTCTGACACTGACACGAACACGTTCTCATTGCACTTCATCCTCACACTCTTCTTTGGCTTCGGTGTCGGAGCCTCTCCTTTCTCCGAAGAATCCGACGGTTTTTCCAGAGACTCCTCTTCTTCTTTTGACTCCAAGCTTCCTTCGGAAATTGTTATCAGAGATTTCTCTTCGGATTCTTTCTGTTTCTCTTTTGATTCCAAGCTTCCTTTCTCTGAAATTGGAGATTTCTCTTCAGATTTTGGACTTGCATTTTTCGATGAGCCAGAAGGTTTGTCCAAATATAGATAAATCTCTATATAATCTGGCGATTTCTCGATCGCTTTTGAACCTTCCTTATTCAGAGGATCTGAATCTTTCTCAGGCGAGTTTGACTCATTTTCAGTTGCCGAAACCGAACTGTCCTTGTATTGAAGATCGAGCAACCATTCCGCGACCTCAGCTTCTCGGACCGAGAGCTCGTTCGCTCCGGCCGGTGACTCTGCTTGCAAAATTTCCGACGAGGTTCCAAAGAGAATTCCGATTTCGGAGTCATCGCTTGGCTCATCGTTTTTCAAAAGAGCGAAAAGTTGAGCGAGAGTCGGAGCCATTCTAGCCATTTTAGAGAGAGAAAATAGAGAGTTTTTAGAGTTCAGGAACAGGAAGCGAAAAAATCTAGAGAAACAGTGAAATACGATAGATTCTTGAGAGAGAGATAGAGAGAGAGAGAGAGTGTACGTACAGTACAGTTTACAGAGAAATTGGCTGCAAAGAGAGAGAGAGAGAGGTTGTTAATATAAATGCTGGTTTGTTTTCAGTTTCAGTTTCAGTTTTGGCGGTTAGACTCTTAAGACTCTGAGCTTTGCTTGAGTGAATAAATGGGGCTTACTTTTTACAATATTTACGAAGATGCCATTGGGGTGCGCGGGATGCTAAGAATTACTGTTGGGTGACCGTTATGCTTTCAGATTTAATTAACTAATAGTAATTTTCTAAAAAAAACTAGATAATATTCATAAAATAATGTTACAGATTACAACCCTTCAAAATACATGTTGAAATTCATGGTGTGATAACTAATACAAAACCCTAAAAAAAAAAACACATAGTTACCATAAACTTTATTGAAAAACACAATTAAATGCTCTAAAATTGTGGGTTCTAGTTAGTTTAACTGATAAAGTTTTTGATGGTTAAATAAGAGATCTGAGTCTGTTTACACCAAAAATAGATTGGTATCTTAGTCTAATGATAAATAACTATCATCAGGAGCAGACGCCATAGGTTGAAACTCTCTCTAAAAAAAAAAAAAAATCCTAAAATTAATACCATACAAAGAATAAGAAATTAATTATACAAAATGTTAAGTCAGATTCTAACTTAATGAGAAATTCAAATCCATGTGAGTTTTAATGCTTACAGAAAATATGTATATATATATATATATATATATTAAATTTACATATTGTGTGGGTTCTTTTTTTCTTTGTAAACAGAATGCATGCCCAAGTAAAGAAGCAAGGATCCTGGGCCTGATGCTTTATGCTTTAAGGGACTGGACTTGGTTCACTGCATCAAAATTGGGCTGATTTCGAACTAAGTGGTGCACTAAGCGCGGATCCTACAACACATACATACTAACATACAGAATATATATATGCGCATTTAATAGCAAAGGATAGTAAAGAATGAAACAATGAGGAAGAAAGGCAAAATAAACGTTAGGGATCCTTAAGACAAATTGAAATATTTCATTGTTTTCTTAATTTTGTAATACATCGTGCTCACTAGGACATATTACAAGGTCCAAATAAGTTCAAAAATCATAGACTTAGATGGCTCTTCAAACTTCTAAGACTTGCGAAGTTTGAATCCTTTTGAATCTAAGTGTATTCTCTAGTGGCTGCTTGAAGATCCTGGACGGTGTTTTCTTTCTCTTTTCTCCTTTTTGAATTCTAACAGAGCTTTCTCAAGGATTTTTCACTCTAATTCTACTGTTGCTGAATGCCTTTCATTGTTGGCTGCCTTTCCTTTTATAGTGCCATCCTAAGGTTTCAGGGGTACCATTGATTCCCTCTATTTACTCCCTTGGGTACCAAAACCAATGTTGTGTTAGCAACATTAATGGCTGGTCCCTTCCTCATTCTTCACTATTTCCCTCTTTTGAGGTTCCCTCTTCAAAAGCCCCTAGTTGACTTTCCCGTTTTTGGGGGGGGGGGGGTCCTAGAGGGCTGACCTTTGATCTTTCCTTCTCCAAGGCTTCTAGATTCCACTTTTTTAGACCCACCTTTTGGCTGCTTTTCCCTTTGTCATTTTTCACAAATGGGCTGATTCCTTTTTACCAAGCTGAAAGATCCCCAACCACCTTCCTTCATGGTCCATCTTCTTGAGTTCCTCGAGGTACCAAACCCTTACTCATGAGTTGTTGGATCCCAAGTCTTCTGATCCCTTTTCTGCATCATTGGGTGGCTGATGGGACATATCTGTCCTCGATCTTCGTGTTTCTGGGCATGCCCCCTTGAACTGTCTCAGTCCCAATCTGGCCTTGCTGCACATCCCAAGGATCCCAGGCTTCTAAGAATCTCCAAGTATCCTGGTCTAGTTTTCTTCCCAAGTTCCCCAGCGATTTTCTTACCTTCGAGGGTTGGGCTGGACTTCTTCTTTCCTTTGTTTCGTGAGGTCTAAAGCTTGCCCATTCATAAGCTTGGGTCCCTTCCTATGGACCCTTAATGGCTTTGGGCCTTTCCTTTTTTATTGAAAGCCCGAGTGTTTTCTAGATTTCAATCCTTTGTGTTGTTTTGGGTTTTGACACAACATTGTGATATTTTGGACCTCAACATTTAGCCCCCCGAGCTCGTGGGTTGTCTACAGCCCACACGTGAGTAGACGGGACTCTTGATTTTCTATAGGAATTTCTTTTTAGCTGCCTCAGTCAGCTTCGAGATCCTCTTTCTCTACTCCTTTGGGATCCTACTTCTCCACGTTATCCTCTGGCATTCTAATTTTTTTCATGTATTACATTTCTTTTATAACTTCCCCTTTTTCCACGGAACGTGGCAGTTACGTGTCTGAGTAAACTTTCCCCTCCACTTTTTATGTTTCCCATAACTCCCATTAATAATTGTCAATGACTTGTTCTCATAAAATTGAATATTGGCAATTGGTGCGTCTTTCAATACATCATCTTCTCCCAATTTTCTCTGTGCCATTATTGCAGTCATCTTCACGCAATCTTTTCACTTCCATTCCTTTCAAACTTACCTTCTTCCTTCCTGTTTTTTCCTTTGTCCCTTCTTCTTTGTCCTTCACTCCCTTAACTTCTCTTTTTTGTTGCACTGTCATTCCATGGCTTCTTCTTCTTCACGAAAAAGGAGGGAATGTTCTTCCATTCCTTTTGAAGGCAAAGGTTCCTATGGGTCAGCATAGGGCGAGGTGTAGGAGGTTGTGGATCGCCCAACCTTCCCTTTACAGGACCCCTGGTACACCTCCAGCCTGTTTTTCCCTCAGGTGTCCCACGATGAGGCTCTTCCTTCCCCTCACACCTGGGTGTTTTCCAGTTAGTCAGGGTTTGCTAGTTCCGCCTAGATTCCATATCCAAGGGAGATTTTGGATCTGTAGATCAGACGAGGATCCCGCGAGGCAGTTCCCATCTTTTTCGACTTTGTCCCGGGGAAGATTACAGGGTGGTCCAGTTGGGTGGATAGGGAGCTTTCTGATGGTGAGCTTGTCAGTTGTTTGGAGTGTGCTGCGATCCTGAAATCAGTAGCGATTTCTAGGAATCTTGAAGGTTTTAGGGACGCCAAGGGCCTTAGACACCTAGTGCGCTATTGGTGTCCTTCTCTCCACACATTCTTCTTTTTTGTGGATGAGCTCACCATCACTTTGGAGGATGTGGTTAATAATTTCCTCCTTCCAGTGTTTGGTAACGAGAATCCCTTTGACATCAGCCTTTCCAGCGAGGATCTCAAGATTGAAGACAAGCTTTTCAGTCACTTTGGCGGGCGTACTGCTTCTTCCGAGGGGAAACCGACCAGAATGGGCAAGTGGGTAATGTCCCTCTCTCAGGAAAAGGACAAGGCGGTTAGGCAAGCTGGGTTCCTGACACTATGGCTCAGTAAGTTTTTATTTAGCGAGTTCCCCGGGTATGGGATTAAGTCTATTTTCTTTCCTCTTGCAATCAGATTAGCTCGGGGTGCCCAGTATCCTTTAGCCCTCATGCTTTTAGGCCATGTTTATTCTCAATTGGACTTGCTTCATGGAGATGAGGTTGAAGGCAATTCTTGCTATACTATTACTTCGTCCCTCCATTGTGCTATTCTTCAGGTGTTCATGTGGGACCATTCTTTTGTCACTTTGGCGAAGTGCAGAAACTTGAAGTACGTGAAAGATAAGTTCCAGGGATCCTCAGACGTGATTAAGGGTCTGTGTGGCAGTTCTATTGATAGTCACCCTATCAACTTCCGCTGGTTTAACTTGAAGGGTGGCAGCCTTAATCTAGTGGAGTTGTTTGATCAGGCGGGGCACTTGAGTTGGCGTTCTCCCCGAGAGATTAGCCCCGAGTTTGCATGTGATTCTGTGTTGGCCTCTTTCCTCAACTCCCCAGGACATACCTTTGACCTTCGCCAGGGAGATGAAGGCAACTTGGCATACTTGGCCTGTACCAGCCCCTCATGGCTTCTAGTGCCTTCATTAAGTGGTCCAAGGTACACTCACTACTCAGCACACCGGGTACTTAGGCAATTTGACTTTGGCCAGGACATCTCACCAGTGTTTAAAGAGGTAGTACCTTCTCTCCCATCCCTGGATCCATTTCTAAGGCTTCAGGCCTTTTCTTATTGGTCGCGAAGGAGCCCCCAATTCGTGGTGCCAAACTTTTAGCGGGGGGTCTTTACTTCCAATGGTTTTGCTGGTTACTAGAGAAGGGTTCAGAAGTCCTTCTTGGACTTTGTTGGTTCTGGTAAGATTAGGAGGGTTCCTCATCCTAATCTCTTCTCTACTCCCACTTTTAATAAGCGTTTGGCTCTCCCCACTGCTGGCATTGTGTTTACTGCAATAAGTAGTAAAACAGGATTTACAGAGTGGCATGCCTCTAGGGGTGGCTGGGTGTGCTATGCTAATGACTTTCCTGATGCTTGGTCAGGGTGTGACCTCATTGTGGGCTCTTCCTCCGATATGCCAATCAAGAGAGGAGTGGTAGAGGCAATTGGTGCTGTAACCCCTATGGGCAAAGGCAAGGAAAAGAAAATCAAGCAGGAGGCCATCAAGAAGGCTGAGGTTGAGGGCAGTGTTGAGGGTACTGAGGCTGGCTATGAGGCTAAGAAGAGGAAAATTGCTAAGTCTCGCAAGTAGCTTGTTGTTTCTGAGGAGCCCGAGGGAGTGGACCCTTCCACAGTTGGAAAGGAGGTTGGCCATCCTCTCATCCCAAAGATCAGAGTGAAGACTAAGGTAGAGTCTTCGTTCCTTCAGGTTCCTGTGGGTTCCTTTAAAGGAACCTTTTCAGTAGCTGTTACTTTTTCAGCCCATGGTTCTTCGGGGTCCTTTGACATCATATCCCCATTTCTCCTAGGACCCTCTGGGCATACTCGTAGTAAGCAAAAGACTGTTGAAGAATCTGTAGGGAGAGATAGAAGGGCAAGGCCTCATTCATTCTTCTCTCTTTTATGACATTTCCTTACTCTGGTTTGTTGTTTTGTTGTGCCTCTCTCTTTTTCCTTACTGATGATCGGTCTTTCCTCTTTTTGTAGTCTAAGCGAAAGTCAGACCCTAAGGGAGCAAAGAGTCAATCCTCTGGTGATGATGTGTGATGGGACTGACGAACTCTCTTGCCCAGACGACCTCATCAAGCATATTCGTCCACCTTGACATGGCATGGACGAAGGCAGGCGAGTCATTAATAAGAAGATTCAATGCCTCAGACAGTTACCAATTAGTTGACAGTCCGTTGGAAGCTCATCAAAACCCACATTAATAAGCCCTGAGGTGTTACAAAAGAAGCACTAAAGCCACAATTAAGGCCCTAATGGCTAGAGACTATGAAGCTATATATACACACTCATCAGAACCAGACAAGGTACATACACACACACCCAAAATTCATAAGTATAAGTATTTCTGATATCCCAAGCTTTCTTTTTTCCTCAAAGGCTTCTGTATATTGACTTTGGCATCAGAGGCGTTGTGGTAAGCACCACATCGGTGTCCACCTGAGGAAAGCCTTACACGACATTTGCAGGTATACTCACGAGGATTCAGCTCCATCTGGACAACTACTGACGATTTGCACATCATTAGTTTGGCGCCGTCTGTGGGGACGACATTTTCGCACTTAGGTTCGAAAGTGTAGTTCTAGTAAATTCCCAAATTCAGATGGAGTCCAACCAAGATTCTGCAGCATTAGCCCTGCAAATCCAGGCACTTACAGCTAGTATGGAAGAACTCACCAGATAGAACCAGGAGATGAGAAAGGAGATGGATGAGCTAAGGAGCGCCATTAAAGGGAAAATGAATCGAAGCCTAGATAGAATGGCCAGGACAACGGATTCACCTTTCACGGCGGCAGTCCTAGAATGCCCAGTGCCGTCAAAATTTCACCTGCCTAAGCTTGAGCCATTTGACGGGCTGAAGGATCCCTTGGACCACCTTAACACTTTCAAGACGACCCTAGGCCTTTAATAGCCTTCTGATGAAATATTGTGCCGTTCATTCCCCACCACTCTCAAAGGAGCTGCAAGGGAATGGTTTACGAAGTTACCAACATCGTCCATCGATAGCTTCGAGCAGTTGAGTAGTTCCTTCTTATGCCATTTTGTCGGGGGACAATGCTCGAGGAGGCCAGCAGACCACTTACTTACCATCAGACAAGGAGAAAAGGAGACCCTGAGGTCGTACGTGAAGCGTTTCACTTGAGAAACGTTAGAGGTCGACAAAGTTGATGACAAGGTGCAGCTGACAACCTTTAAAACTGGATTGAAATCCAAGGTGTTCGTGGTCTCACTCGTGAAGAATCCCCTGAAGACGATGGTAGAGATGCTCTTGAAGGCGCAGAAGTACATGAATGCCAAAGACGCCTTAGCAGCGATAAAAGATGTAGAGAAGACCAATGAAAAGGGAAGGAAGGAAGACGATCGGAGAGGAAGAAAAAGGGATCGTTCAGATTGTCAGAACAACGACGGGGGCAAAAAGAAAGATGATAAAGCTTCTCGGACGGTAAGATTCACACCTTTAATTATGCCTGTTGACAGAATTTTGGCGTAGATTAAGGATGAGCACTACCTCAAATGGCCAAGGCCATTACACTCGTCACCCAATGTACGTGACAAGAAGAGATATTGCCGTTTCCATAAGGATCACGGCCACTACATAGAGGATTGCAGGGATCTGAAGGAACATATAGAAGAACTCATACGAAAAGGGAAATTGCAGAGGTTTGTAAAGAAGGGAGAACCTAGTAGGTCCGGGGATGATAACAAGGGCAAGCGTGAGGCATCACCAAGGGACAAAGACATCACCTGCTAACGTCCGCCAAGTGTGATCGGGGAGATAAAGACGATCACAGGTAGGCCATCCACATGTGGGTCGTTCAAATCCCTCAAGAAATCATATCAAAGGCAGGTAAACAGCATCTACAGGATACCACCCTTGAAGCAAAGACAGACGGATAGGGACATGTTTTTCTCGGAAGAGGACGCTAGAGGAGTGAAGCAGCCTCATGACGACCCCTTGGTCATAATGCTCACGATAGAAGGGTTTAATACCAGAAGGATTCTCGTGGATAATGGTAGCTCCACAGACATCATCTACCTCTCCGCTTTTCAACAACTAAAGTTAGATCCAGGAAGGCTACGCCCTTTTGAGTCTCCTATTGTCAGCTTCAATGGGGATAGGGTGTATCCCAAAGGCATAATGACGTTGACGGTCACAGTAGGGTCTTATCCACGACAGTTGATTCGTCAGTTAGACTTCCTAATGGTAGTTGTCCTTCTTCATACAATGTGATCATTGGGAGGCCCACACTCAACCGCTGAAAGGCAGCCTCTTCAACCTATTGCCTGAAGGTAAAATTTCCAACGAAAAATGGTGTAGGTGAAGTAAAAGGAGATCAAGTACTGGCTAGGGAGTGCTACCAAGCAGTGTTGGCAGCAAAGGAAAACCATATGTGGATGATCGAGGAAAAAGAAGAGGAGAAGGTGGAAGCCTTAGAAACTGTGGAGCTGGTAGACGGAGAGCCAAAAAAGACTACAAGAGTAGGAACGACCATGAGTATAGACATGAAGAAGGAACTAGTCCAATTCCTTAAGGAAAACCTAGATATTTTCGCCTGGAGTCACGAGGACATGCCAGGCATATCCACAGAAATCATCCAACACAAGTTAAACGTTGACCCCGAGAAAAAGCCCGTCTAGCAAAAACGACAAGTGTTTGCTCCAGAACGAAACCAGGCGATCATGGACGAAGTAAACAAATTACTAGCAGCGGGCTTCATCCGCGAGGCCTACTACTTGGATTAGCTGGCCAACATCATCCTTGTAAAGAAGGTAAATGGGAAATGGAGGATGTGCGAGGACTTCACGGATTTGAACAAGGCATGCCCAAAGGACAGCTTCGCCCTGCCGAGGATAGACCAGCTAGTGGATTCCATCGCAGGGCACAAGCTCCTGACTTTTATGGACGCGTTCTCGGGGTACAACCAGATAAAAATGGCAGAGGAAGACCAGGAGAAAACTGCCTTCATCACGAGCCTAGGGCTCTACTGCTACAAGGTGATGCCCTTCGGGCTGAAAAATGCAGGAGCAACCTACCAGAGATTGGTAAACAAGATATTCAACAAACAGAACGGGAGGAACATGGAAGTGTACGTGGACGACATGCTCGTCAAGAGTAAAGAAGAGTTTGCTCACTTGGATGACCTCCAAGAGACGTTCACAACTCTCAGACAATATCAGATGAAGTTAAACCCCAATAAGTGCGCCTTTGGGGTGGCATCAGGGAAATTCTTAGGATTCATGGTATCCTAGAGAGGAATAGAAGCGAACCTAGAGAAGGTACGATCCATACTAGAAATGGCATCGCCCAAGACCGTAAAAGAAGTCCAGAAGCTCACAGGGAGGATAGCAGCGCTCAACAGATTCATCTCGAAAGCGACGGACAAATGCCTACCCTTCTTCAAGACATTGAAGCAGGCCTTTGTTTGGACGGATGAATGTGAGAAAGCCTTTCAAGAACTCAAGCGCTACTTGAGCAATCCGCCCCTCCTGAGCCCATCCAAGGAGGGAGAAAATCTGTATTTATATTTAGCAGTATCAGCTACAACTGTAAGCATTGCCTTGATTCGAGAAGAGGACAGAAGGCAGCTTCTAGTCTATTATGTCAACTAGGCCTTCCAAGGGGCAGAAGCTAAATACCCACGCATAGAGAAGATTGCACTCGCTTTGATTGCAGCTTCACACAAGCTGCGCCCCTACTTCCAGGCGAACCCTGTCTTGATGATGACGGACCAACCTATAAAGAAGTCGATGGACAAGCCCGAGGCTATAGGAAGGATGATCTAGTGGGCTATCAAGCTCAGCTAATTCGACTTTGCATACTACCTCAGGACAGTTATTAAGGCCCAGACATTGGTAGATTTCATCGCCGAATTTACAATCCTCGATGAGGAAGGAGCTACAGACGAAGTGGAAAGATGGACGATTCAGATTGACGGTTCGTCAGTCCGAAAGAAGGGTGGAGTAGGGGTCATTATCATCACCCCAGAAGGAGAAACGCTCAAATACAGAGTTCAGCTTGCATTCCCGGCCACCAACAATGAAGCTGAATACGAAGGAGTACTGACGGGGTTAAGGGTCGGGAAAGCACTAGGAGTCAAAAACTTGCTCCTCCAGAGCGATTCAAAGATTGTCGTAGGTTAGATAAAGGGGGAATTCGAAGCAAAGGAGGAAAGGATGCAAAAATACCTAAAGTTGACGAAACTTTTGACATAGGAGTTCGACCAGGCGGAGTTCACCCAGATCCCCAAAAGCCAAAATATGGGGGCAGACGAGCTGGCGAAACAGTCGTCGTTAGAAGCAGGACCAATGAACACAGACCTGAAGATTGAAGTCCAGAAATGCCCTAGCATCGAAGAGGTCCACACCTTTGCAATCCAGAGTGAAAGTAGTTGGATGACCCCAATCCTATCCTTCCTCCAGGACGAACGGCTTCCACAGGACGTCGAAGAGGCCAGGAAGGTCAAGAAGAGGGCAGCAAGGTTCACGATCTTGAATGACACCCTGTACAAGAGAGGCTTCTCCATGCCTTTCCTGAAGTGCGTCAACGAGGTGGAAGCCAAATATATTCTGGAGGAGATCCACGAAGGAATTTGAGGAGATCATGCAGGCTCGAGATCCCTTATTAGCAAAGTTATCTGAACGGGTTACTTTTGGCCTACCCTATAGATGGATGAAAAGGAGTTCGTCAAGAAGTACGACAAATGCTAGAGGTTTGGGAACGTCCAACGCATCCCATCTGAGAAATTGACGACAATAGCCTCCCCGTGGCGGTTTGCATAGTAGAGACTTGACATCGTTGGCCCATTGCCCCAAGGTAAAAGATAGGTAAAATTTTTACTAGTGGCCATTGATTATTTCACAAAATGGGTTGAAGCAGAAGCACTATCAACCATAACGGAGGCGAAGGTCCAGAACTTCATGTGGAAGAATATAGTTTGCCGATTTGGGATACCACAGACAATCATATCATACAACGGGCGGCAGTTTGATTGTCAAGGTTTCAGGGACTTCTGCTCGGGGCTAGGAATCAAGAACCAATTCTCATCCCCTGGTCACCCCCAAGCTAACGGCCAGACGGAAGTGACGAACCTGACCCTACTCAAGATCATCAAAACTCGGCTAGACGAGGCAAAGGGCGCATGGCCAGAAGAGCTGCCCAACATTTTGTGGGCGTACAGGACTACAACGAGAACCCCGACAGGAGAGACCCCCTTTAGTCTCACCTATGGCACCGAAGCAGTAATTCCAGTCGAAGTAGGAATCACCAACTTGAGTTGAGAAGTCTTCCACGAAGGTAGCAATGACAATCAACTAAGAGTCAACTTGGATTACTTGGATGAATCCAGAGACGAAGCATCCCGCAAGATGGCAAAGTACTAGCAGAAGATGTCTGAGTACTACAACAAGAGAGTGAAACTCAGACGACTTAACATAGGAGACCTCATCCTACGCAAAGTCACACCTGCCACCAAGGACCCAACCCAGGGGAAACTTGGCCTAACCTGGGAAGGACCCTTCAAAGGCACCCATTATTCCAACCAAAACAACTATCACCTGGAAACGTTGGACAGGAGGAGACTATCGCGACCATGGAATATCGAGCATTTGAAACAATACCATCAGTAGATGTAATGAACGAATGTATTCATGTTTGAAATAAAGCAATAAAAGAATTATTCAGCCAACGTGATGCGTGTAAAGCTAAAAAAGAAAAAAGAATTTGGCTAAGTAACAAGATTCCGCTTAGACGGATGTAAGTTACTGAAGAAGCCAAAAATGACAAGATCCCTTTAATGGGTGTAAGTCACAAAGAGTTTGGCTAAGTAACAAGATTCCGCTTAGACGAATGTAAGTTATTGACGAAGCCAAAAATGACAAGATCCCTTCAATGGGTGTAAGTCACAAAGAGTTTGGCTAAGTAACAAGATTCAGCTTAGACGGATGTAAGTTACTGACGAAGCCAAAAATGACAATATCCCTTCAATGGGTGTAAGTCACAAAGAGTTTGGCTAAGTAACAAGATTTTACTTAGATGGATGTAAGTTACTGACGAAGCCAAAAATGACAAGATCCCTTCAATGGGTGTAAGTCAAAGAATTTGGCTAAGTGACAAAATTTCGCCTAGATGGATGTAAGTTACTGACGAAGCCAAAAATGACAAGATCCCTTCAATGGGTGTAAGTCACAAAGAATTTAGCTAAGTAACAAGATTCTTCCTAGACAGATGTAAGTTGCTGACGAGATAGTCACAAAAATTGGCTAAGTAAGAGATAAGTCACTAGAAAATTGATTAAGGAAAATCCGCCCAGACGGAAACAAGCTACTGATGAATGTAGATCATTTCATAAACAAACAAACCCCCGAACTGCGGGCAGACAAACAACGAAGTAGATAGAGATCACATACAGTAAAAAATATCATGCACGACAATGCAGGATAGTAAACAGGTAAATACAGAATAGTCAATAGAATTAAAAGCCCAAAAACATTGGGCAAGAGACATTGTTCTTAAATTAGAATAAAAATATTGTTCTGAAAGTAAAATAAAAAGCCTAAAAAAACACACTGGGCACCCAAAAAAAAGAAAAAAAAGAAAAAGAAATAGGCAAACATAAAGCAGGTTCAAGTAGCGGCTGTGTCATCACCATCAAGAGGAGGCAGAGGAGCATCCCCGGGATCGTCGCTAGCAGGAGTAGTGGACTGGGAGGCCTCGTCTGCTGCCATCTCCTAGTTTACCTCTTCTAGGTCCAAGTTCTCTAGGTCCACTCCAGAGGGGTGCTTGACTAAGTACCGACGAAGGAGCTCAAAGCCCTTGTAGTACCAGCTGAAGAGCACAGTGTTGTACTCAGTTTGCTAGAAAGCCTCAACAGCCTTGGCAGCAACAGTCTTTACCTTCTCCTTTGCAGCCTGGAGTTGCTCGTCCCCCAAAACCTTGACCTTTTCCTTGATAGTGTTGGCTTCGTCCATGGCAGAAATGAGATCCTTCTTCAGTTTAGAATTCTCTGCCTCCAAGGCCTCCACCCAGGACATTGCCAACGCGACCTTCGTTTCGTGAGTAAGGTACTCTGAGGTAATATGAAGACTCTCCCCCAGTACTTGAAAATAAAATCCAACATTCAAGACGATGCAAAAGAAGAAAAAGAAAAGAGTAAAATTGCACAAGTACACTACCTAGACGAGCTTGTGGATGTGACAACCCACAAACTCGTTAGAAGGCATACCAGAGAAGACCCTCAGCTCCTCATCGGTGAAAGCCTCCTGTGCCCTCGCCACCGCAAGTCCGACATCGTAAAAAACGTTGGACGAATGGGAATTAGCCTTATCTTTCCCCTTGTCGTCCACGCGTTGCTTCTTCCGGAGGGGCGTAATTTCTTCCATCGAGGTAGCCGGGGAAGCTGTCCTCGATGGTTCAGTGACGGGGGCAGGAGGAGTGACAAACACCCCCTTCTCCACCACACGCACCATCCTCTTCCCGAGGCTAGAAAGGGGCTTATTCTTCTTGGCCCTCATCTTTGCGTACATCCCTTGGTTGAATTTTGTTGTCATCCCTGCAAAAGGAAAACACTTGTAAAAAAAAAAAAAGGGAAAAGAAAGAAGAAAAGGGAGAGACAGTGACGACCAAAGTAAGTACTTACTCTTCTTCTCCTCAATCTCTATTGTGCGCAGGACGTAGGCGGAAGGCTTCGGACCAAGGCAATACAGGGCTAGGGTATGAGGGTCGACCAGATTGTCGAAGTTGTCAATGGTTTTTGCGTACTCAATAGCAGCCTCAACATGTTGCTTGTATCTGCTCTTGAGTTTTAGCTGTCTCTTAACTGCACGAGACAGCAAACAAAAGAGTTAGCAACGACAGAATGTACAAAAAAAAAAAAAAATGAAGGACGAAGGACTGGTAGGAAAGACGACGCACCTAGACCCGAGGTTCTCCACCGACGAAGCAACCTAGGGAGATCACCCCAAACTTCATCAGAAGGTGTTTCCCACTCGTCCTCAAACACAAAAAAGAACCGGGACTTCCAATATCTGAATGACGAGGGCAGGTCCCTAACGATCCTAGCCACCCTCACCCAAGGCACAAATTCGTAGTACCCGTACTCCTTGGACTCCTTTAAATGGTACAAGTAAGTAAGCTCATCCACCTTGATCATATCTCCTTCAGTGGCAGCTAGCCATATCTCCATACAGCTGATCACTATCCTCCACAAGTTTGGCATAAGTTGCCCTAGAGCAATGTTGAAATGACCTAGAAGCTCCATGATGAGGGGGTGGACGGGGAACCTAAGCCCGCATAGGAAGGCGGCCTCGTAGAAGCACACCTCCCCGGGTGAAAAGTGACAAACTTGTTCCTCCCCTTAAGGAAGACGAACCCTAACCCTCTCAGGGAATTGGAACCTTTCCCTGAACCTGGAGAGTGCATTGGCATCCAGACCACACACCTCCCCAAGGGCATGAAAAGCCTTAATCTCCCGTGGGCCAGAAGCCGCGGTGTCCTCCTCCATCTCCACAGGGTTGTCGCTAGACGACAACCCCATCTCAAGCTCATTAGATCTCACCTTTGACATCGCTTTTTGCTCACTCAATAAATCCTCGAACCAATCAACCGACTTACGAAGTAGGGGGAACAAATCGGCCAACACTACACTCAGGCTACTACCCTCAAAGACAAAGCTTTCAACTAAAGGGGAAAAGGTACGGGAAACACCTAAAGAAGCCCCCAAACGCGTAAAAAGGAACGAAATAGAAGGACAAGCTATCCTAACTTCAAAGCTACTAACCATGGAACCCCAAAAAACAAAGAAAGAGAGACAAAATCCTAAAAGCCCAAAACAGAAAAGGAAACCAGAAACCCATACAATTTATCTATACTATAAAAAGCAAATGAGGGAAAAGAGACATACCTCAAAGGAAGCAACCACAGAATGCAAAAGCTCAAGAAAATCATAGGGCGGAACAGCTCGGAGAAGAAGAAGCACAGAGCAATGATTGAGAAAGAGTTGGAAAAAGTGAAGGGGAAAGAGGAAAGAAAGGAAGTTTAAAAACTAGGCACAAAAAATTGAAAATCAGCGGGAAACCCAAGAGTCACACAAATGGGGCATTAACTCCACTAGTCAGAACACGCCACGTGGCCACGATGTGCACGGCGCCGCCACTACGCATTAAATGTGGAACGATATCCCAAAAGCCATGTCTGGGCAGAAAACCTTTCACCTTCTGATGGTCGTCTTGACACGCAATGACGATCACAGAACCTGGGGGGCCAGCTGATGGGACTGACAAATTCTCTTGCCCAGACGACCTCATCAAGCATATTCGTCCACCTTGACACGGCATGGACGAAGGCAGGCGAGTCATTAATAAGAAGATTCAATGCCTCAGACAGTTACCAATTAGTTGACAGACTGTTGGAGGCTCATCAAAACCCGCATTAATAAGCCCTGAGGCGTTACAAAAGAAGCACTAAAGCCACAATTAAGGCCCCAACGGCTAGAAACTATGAAGCTATATATACACACTCATCAGAACCAGACAAGGTACATACATACACACTCATCAGAACCAGACAAGGTACATATATACACACCCAAAATTCATAAGTATAAGTATTTTTGATATCCCAAGCTTTCTTTTTTCCTCAAAGGCTTTTGTATACTAACTTTGGCATCGGAGGCGTTGTGGCAGGCACCACACCGGTGTCCACCTGAGGAAAGCCTTACATGACATTTGCAGGTACACTCACAAGGATTCAGCTCCATCTGGACGACTACTGACGATTTGCACATCATCAATGTGGTATGACCCTTATTTACTTATTCTTTTTCACTTTCTATTTTCTTTCTTTCTTCGGCACTGTGTATGTATTTTTTTTTTTTTTTGATGTTCTATCACTTGTTTCTTTCTGCCTCTCTTTTCTTTTTCAGGTCGAGGTGTCTCCTCTTGTGATTGGTGATGCCTTGGTGAAAGAAGTGGTGGTAGCTCAGCCCCTTGCTGCCTTAGGCGTGGAAAAGGAGCCCCTAGTGGTGGCATGGCTGGAGAGGCTAGGCAGTAATCAAGGATGCCCAACCCCTCTTATCTCCTGTCTCGTTGGCCATCCAGGATCCTGAAGTCTCTCAGCCTCCTGTTTCCCAGGATCCCGAACTTGCGTTGGGTAAGGAGTCTCTAAGGGGTGCATCTTCATCTACACGAGCAGGTAAACCTTATCCCATCCTTTATTAATGCCTATTTTCTTGTTTCTCTTATCCTTTCTTCCTGAGGGATTTTATTCATTTTCTCTTTTTCTCTTTTAGGCCAAGTTAGCGCTCGACCTACCTCTGAAGCTGCCCCTGAAGCCGCCTCTTCCTTGGAGTCAGAGACTTTTGGAGGTGTGTATTGCTCGTTATTGTTGCCGTTCCCCCTTTTCAGTTCATATCTTCCCTTTCTTTCTTTTTTCTTCCTTGTCTTTTATTTTTTATTTTATGGGGAAGCCTTCGGCGTCCCTCCCCTCCTTCAGTAATTTTGTCAAGATCTCTTCACCCTTTTTTCAACGTGCACTGTATCCTTTCACAGAGTCTTCTTAGAGGTCAGAGGGACAGAAGGACGAACCTCCCACGATGGCTGAAGTGGCTGCCCAAGCTCAGAAGGAAACTCTATCACAGGAGGCTGGTACACATTCTTGACGCAGGAACCAAAGGACCTGGGCCTGCGATTGCTGAGGAAGCTAAGGGACCTGCTCCTAGTGTCCAGACTACTGAAGCTCAGACAGGGATCCCCTAGACCACCCAAAGACTTGAAAATCCTCCAGTTCCTAAAGGTGGAGATACAACAATGGAGAAAGCCCCAGAGATGGCTGTCTCGGATCCCAGCTCAGGGCTTCTTACTTTCCTAGCCCGTTTTGATTCTTTGGAGTTCAATAGCCTTCCTACAAGCCACTTTCACCGTTTTGAGCCTCCCTTTGGTAGATTCTTGCGATTCTCTATGCCTGCTGAGGGCTTGCCACTCTTTGAGGGACTGCTCAAAGCTCATGGGGACTTCACCAGTAGGTTCAGGGGAGGCATTTTTCTGGGTAACATCTTGATGGAGCTCCTTTGTGCTGTGTTGATTTCTCTGAGGGACACTTCTCTTGACTCCTTATTCGAGGAGAGGCTTTTGGAGTGGAGGGGAGTGGTGCAGGATCTCATAGAGGCCAAGTTCAATTTGTCCTTTTTGTTGGAGTACCTGCAGTCTTTAGCCCATGCACTGTTCCAAAAGAAGGCTTCCAAAGATCTTGATGCTAAAATTGTTGTTGCTGAGGAAGCTCTGGCTCGTGCTCACAAGGCATTTCAAGATTTGAAAGTCAAGAAGCAGCTGATTCTTACTTCCTCAACTGTTCCTGCAATTCCCTCAGAAGGCTCTCTGTTGACTGGCCTTATATCTTAGCTTATTTCTTTCTCTTTCTTTAGACAATTCAAGATGTATAAGTTTTTTTTTTAATTTATTATTTTATATTTCTCTTTTCAGGACTACTTCTGACTGCTTTCTTTATGATATATATGGATCTGTGCTTTATGTATTTTTTTTGCATTTTTTCCTTCTGTTTTTTTTTTTTTTTTTTTTTTTTTTTGTGTTTCTTTCTCCCTTTTTTTTTTTGAACTGAGTCCTGGGCCATGGCTCCCACAACTTCTTGTGGTAGGTCCTGGACTAGGTACCCTAGTGGTTGTGTTCCTGCGCAGGTACTGAGCTAGATACATTGGATATTGTTTTTTTTTTCCAAGTCCTAGGTCATGAACCAGGCAGACTTATTTTGGGGCAAGTACTAGGCTGGGTACCCCAGGGCGCTTCTTCTTGCATGGAGTCCCAGAACATGTACTTGGACTGATTGTGGTGTAAGTCCTGGGTCATGCGTTAAGATTTCATCCTTCTTCCCTTTTTTTTTTTTTTTTTTTTTTTTTGCGCTGGCCCAAGTACCCCACCCAAAGTTGGCCACATTTTGGCTGTGTCATGTAATATTATGCAATTGTACATCCTACTTGAAGCTCTTTTTTTTTTTTTTTTTTTTTTTTTTTTTTTTTTTTTTAAAAGAAAAAAGATTCCATTGAAATACATCATAGTTACTAAAATAAGGAACATAGGATAATTGACAAAAGATAGTAGGGATCATAGAGTGTCCTTCTATCATAGACTCCTAAAAGAAACGACTAAATAAAGTTCTTGGCAAAAACATAAAGAGTGACGAAACACTTAGCAGATTGGAGAATAACAACAAAAAAGGTTCTCGGTGTACTGGAACCTCTCATTTTCACGCATAGTACTGCTTCAACCATTTTCTGTTTATGGGATCCGTTAAGGCAGTCCCATCTTCCTTTGCAAGGTAGTAATATCCATTATCGTGGGCTTCCCTGACAATGTAGGACCCTTCCCATTTTGGAGCAAATTTGGAGGGTCCTGGGACATTCTTCCTTACATGCTCTGTTGCCCTTAACACTAGCTGTCCCTTTGTGAAGGCTCTAGGGTGTATTGTTTGCCCATATGCCTTAGCCATCCTTTGCTGGTACCTCTAGCTCCTCCTTCTTGCCACTGCTCGCTCCTCTTCTAGCCCCTCCAGATCTGCCAATCTCCCCTCGTTATTTATGCCTTCTTGGATTCCTTCAAGTACCACTCTCGGTGTGGGGATGACTAGCTCCACTGGATTGATGGCTTCTGTCTCATAAATAAGGGAAAATTGTGAAAATTCTGTGGCTATTTTCAGGGAGCTTCTGCATGCCCAGAGTACATCTGTCAGGTGGGCACTCCATTTCCCCCCATACTCATGCTTCATTTTCTTGAGGATTTTCAGTATCACCCTGTTGGTAGCCTCGACCTAGCCATTTCCTTGTGGGTAGTATGGTGTAGACCTTTCGTGCTTGATGTGATATGCCTCGGTTAGGTTTTTCATATCCCTGTTTATGAACGGGGTACCATTGTCTCTAATCAGTCTCCTAGGGATCCCAAATTGTGTAATGATATGATCCCGAATGAAGTTTGCCACAGCTGCTCTAGTGGCCTTGTTCATAGGGATGGCCTTTACCCATTTTGTAAAATACTCGGTGGCTGCCAGGATCCATTGGAAGGAGGGTTTATGGGTCCTATAAGATCATGACCCCAAGTGTGGAAAGGCCATGGTGTGGTCATATCTTGTAGCACATTTGGATGAGTATGGATTACATCTCCGAGTACTTGGCATACATGACATGTTTTAACCAACTCCTCATAGTCCTTTTTCATTGTAGGCCAATAGTACCCTAGCTGCAATAGCTGCTTGTAGAGCCACCTCTTCCCTGGGTGACTCCCACAGTCACTAGAGTGGATTTCCCTTACTACTTCTCTGGCTTCCCTAGGCCCCAGGCATCTTAAGAGATCCCCACTATACCCCTTTTTGAACAAGATTTCGTTCTGTAGGAAGTACCTAATAGCGAGCTTCCTAAGCTGATGGGCTAGTGTCCTGTCAGTTGGCAGGATCCCTTGAGCCAAGTATTCCATGAATGGGGTCCTCCAATCTTCTATTACAAACACAACATAACTTTCTTCTTTGTCTACTGAAAGCCGACACTTTTGACATTCTTCCTGTACAGTTGCAGCATCTATGTTCATATTTGGCCAGTAGTACCCCATGCGCTACATTCTTCTGTATAGGATGATTTTTTCTGCGATCCCACAGGCCTGGTTGTGTAATTCTTCTAGCCTTAGCTTCCCTTCTTTCTCACTGATACATCTGGACAGGATCCCCCAGGTAGCCTTCTATACAGTTCTCCTTCTATCACGGTGTAATCTTTCAATTCTTTAATACTTCCCCCGTGCTCCAACTTTCCTATCTCCCCTTTTATCTCATCTTTCCAATCTTTCTGTTATGGTTCTTCAGGGAACATCATTTTGAGGGTCCCTATGATGGAATTTTCCTACTTGCTTACCCTTATCAAAGTGCTCTTTCCTTTAAAGGGTATCTGGGATCCTAGGGTGGCTAGTGCGTCAGCGAACCTATTTTCACTCCTTTGGGCGTACTCCACATTAAAGGTTTGGAATTTTAGTTCTACCTTTTGTGCGCAAGTTCTATAAGTTGCCAAACTCTACTCCCTTAATGCGAAGTCTCCCTTTACTTGGGAAACCACGAGGTTGAAGTCTCCCAAAACCCTCATATGCTTTACTCCTATGCTGAGCACTATGGCCAATCTAGTCAGGTATGCCTCATACTCAGCAGCATTATTTGAGCAGGGAAACTCGAGCTTGAAGGATAGTGGCATGGTATCTCCATCTTTGCAACTTAGCACAATTCCTAGGCCATTTAAAGTTGTCGTTGCTGACCCATCAAACCTCATAGTCCACTTCTTTCCTGAGAGCTCTGCCACTGCTACTTCTCCTGGGATCTCCTCGCTTAGTGAACACTCTTCTTCCCTTAGGAACTAGGCCAGTAGATTTGCTATGGCTTGGCTTTTGACAGCCTCGGGGGTCCTCAGACCGATGTCATATTGAGAGAGCAAGACCAGCCACTGTGCTATTCTTGAGAGGCTGATGAAGGAGTGCCTTTATGGGATGAGACTTGGTCACTAAGAGGATCTGATGGGCTGAGAAGTACCATTTTAGCCTTTGGGATGCGTAGATAACTACTAGACATGCTCTTTCTATCTTGGGGTACTTGGTCTCTGTATCTTTTAGTGTCCTGCTCACATAATAAATGGGTTGCTCATTCCCTTCATCATCTTCCTGTGCTAGTAGGGCTCTTATAGCCTAGGAATTTGATGCTAAATATAGCAACAGAGGTCGTCCACGTACTGGTGCTTGTAGGGTAGACAGATGATTCATGATCTACTGGATCCTCTGAAAGGTTCTTGCTGCTCAGTTCCCCAAGTGAATTCAGCTCCCTTTTTCAACAGTTTGGATAACTCACTTGTTACTGAAGCTAACCTTGACATAAACCTCCTGATGTAGGAGACCCTCCCCAAGAAACTTTTGAGCTCTATAACCATCATAGTCCTTTTCATTGTTGCGATGGCTGTGGCCTTAGCTGGATCCACGCTTATACTTCTGTGATGTACTAGGAACCCAAGAAATATCCCAGTAGACACTCCAAAGGCGCACTTCATGGGGTTCATGCGCAATTTGTACATCCTGCATCTCTCAAATACTCGTTCGAGTACCTCAAAGTGTCCTGCCCTGGTTTTTAACTTTACCATGATGTCATCTACATAATCTTCCATTTCCCTATGCATCATATCATGGAAGATGGCTGTCATGGTTTGCTGGTACGTGGCCCTTGTATTTTTAAGGCCAAATGGCATCACAGTGTAATAAAAATTTCCAATCGGGGTCCTGAACGCTATCTTTTCTGCATCTTTGGCAGCCATCCGAATTTGGTTATACCCACTATATCCATCCATAAACGAAAACATGGAATTTCCCGCAGCTGAATCTATAAGGAGATCAATATTAGGCAGGGGGAATTCATCCTTTGGGCATGCCTTGTTTAGATTGCAGAAATACACACAACATCGGATTTGGCCATTCTTTTTCTTCAGAGGTACTATATTGGATAACCATTTGGGATGCTGGATTGGCTTGATGAACCCAGCTGCCAGTAGTTTCCTGACTTCCTGAGTTATTTGAGCCTCTACTTTGGTGTGAAAGACCCTGGCTGGTTGAACTACTGGTTTGACTCCTGGGTCCACATTAAGAGAATGGACTACCAGTTCTGGATCCAAGCCAGGCATCTCATTGTATGTCCATGCAAATACATCCACATACCTCTTGAGTAATGCTACTAACTGTTCTTTTTCTTGTGCTATCAACTGACTGCTGATACAAACAGGCTTTGGGGATCCCAGACCAGCCCCTAAGTTTACTTCTTCCTATTCCTTTTCGGGCTGAATTTGTGCTTCCTTATCTGGGTCCTCCAAGACCTCTTCTTGAGCCATTATATAATCTGGTGGTCCGAGACCTTCTTGCATAACACATTCGGGTCTCGAACACTTTCATAAACGATATATTAACCTTCCTCCAAGTTCTCGTACTACCACACACTCTCGGGATCCTAAGAAGCTGGTCTCCTTCTTTTTCCTTTTCCTGTCCAAGAGGTTCCTTAGATTATGTGTACCCTCTCATTTTTCTTCTTCTAAGACAGGTGCTCCTGGTGTCCCTAGTGTGGGACTCTCGTCATTTGGCCCCAACTCGTCATAAAACATTGTTTCTACAAAGTTTACTTCTCCTTGGCTAAAAGGGTTTGGGTTGGCAAGGATTCTTATGGGCCTCCCATTCAGCCTCCCTTTGACACATTGATGGTACGTGGAGGGGATGAGACGATGTTTATGGAGCCAGGGGTGCCCCAATAGAACATGGTAGGAAACTTCTGAGTTGATCACATGAAATCTAGTTAGGGCTACTATTGGACCTACCCTTAAGGTCAGCTGCACATATCCTTCAGTTGATTCTGCTACTCTTCCAAATCCTGTTATCTCCACAGGAGCCTCCAGGATCCTCCTACCAGTCATGCTTACAGCCTCTAGGGTACTCAGGGCAATGAGGTTGAGTGATGCCCTTGTGTCTACTAATGCTCTCCTGATTTGGACACCGTTTATGGTAACCATCAAATAAAGGGGTTTGCGATGATCTGGATGTTCAACTTCCATATCTTCATCTGTAAAGGTTACTGCATTAGTTGTCTCTAAGTAAGCTCGGCTAGCATGGGATTTTGCTGTGAAACATTCCACCCCGGAATCTGCTGCTATACTTATGAGGGATTCTGTGGCAATCCTTCTTGCTTCTGGCCCAAATCCCAATTGGTTGAATAGTGATCTGAACTTGGGACTCTTCTGAAGAGTCCTGACTGTGCTTGGATGGAAGGATCCTTCGGACTCTTCTACTTCCGCTAGGTTCCCATGGATCACCACAGCCACCACTCCTTTTCCTTTGTGGTTGGGTAAAGGGTTCCTTTGCACTTTAGGCTCCCGTTGGGTGAGCTCCAACGTCCCCTCCCTAAGCTTTTTGTGAAAAAGCCTTCGGAGGGTCCAACAATCCTTAGTAGAGTGCTTGACATAATTATGAATTCTACAGAACAAGGGATTCTTTCTTTCTTCCTCAGTAGGTGGTCTAGACACAGTGAATGGCCTAACAATTTCGTCTCCAATCCATTTATCCAAAACATGATTCAATTTTTCTGCAGTACACGGGATCACAGGTGGTTCCTCGGTCACTTTTCCTTCAGGTCTCTTTCTTTTTTCTCCTACTGAAGCTGTCATGGCTTGAGATACTGGTACCCTCTTTGTTCTCATAGTTAACGCTGTCCTCCTGGTTCTTTGTAATAAGTTAGCCAACTGGGTTATGCATAGATTTTTGAGATTAATCCTGTAATCAAAGAGCATGTTGGATATGTAGGTCTCCACGAGCTCTTTTTCTTTGTGATCTCCATAACAGTTCAGAGAAACGTCCTCAAATCTTTTGATGAACTGGACAGGATCCTCTCCAGGCCTTTGCTTTACCATTTGAAGGCTTTGGAAAGTGACCTTATCTTCACCTGGGTAATACTTTGCACAGAATCTTTCCATCATGTCATCCCAGGTCTTAATGGATCCAGGCCTCAAGGTGGTGTACCATGTGTATGCTCTGTCCACTAGGGACTTAGCAAACTCTCTTAGACATAACTCCTTGTCTCCTGTGTAAGGGCCTATGGTGTGAATGAATCTACTCATGTGTTCCACAGCACTTCCGTTCTTTCCAGCAAAAGGGTGGAACTTTGGGGGTTCATATCCCTTGGGGTAGGGCTTGCCAAGGAGTTCTGGTGGGAATGGGGGATCCCGAGAGAATTGCTTGGGGATCCCTGAGAGCTTTTCTCTTTCTTGTTCAAGAAGGGCATTGACATCTGCCAACGTGAGATATTTAGGGTTGGCTCCCCCTCCTACTGCTAACCCTCTCTTTGGTTGGGCCCTCTCTTGGTTGACCACAAAAGGAGCGTTATCCTTGATTTCTTGGGTCCTTCCCTCTTTAAGGAGACGGATCTCCTGCTGCAAATCTTTCATCATTTCTGCCATCCGAGCCATGGGTTCTAGCTCTTGCACCCCACGCCTCTATCCTGAGACAACTTCCTGCTCCACCAGAGATACTTCATTCCTCTGCCTAGAAGCTACTTCATTTTCTCCCACGGGCTCGGATGTCGCGAGTGGCATGTTGGTACCCTTACTGTTCCTTGGCCTTGGAGCTATGCTTTACGAAGGGACCGCTTCTTCCCTCTCCTTTGCCCAGTCCCCAGTGGAGTCGCCTTAATGTGTGGGTTCTTTTTTTCTTTGTAAACAGCACGCAAGCCCAAGTAAAGAAGCAAGGATCCTGGGCCTTCAAAAACCACAGACTTAGATGGCTCTTCAGGCTTTTAAGACTTGCGAAGTTTGAATCCCTTTGAATCCAAGTGTATTCTCTAGTGGCTGTTTGAAGATCCTGGATGGTGTTATCCCTCTCTTTTCTCCTTTTTGAATTCTAACAGAGCTTTCTCAAGGATTTTTCACTTTAATTCTACTGTTGCTAAATGCCTTTCATTGTTGGCTACCTCTCCTTTTATAGTGTCATCCTAAGGTTTCAGGGGTACCATTGATTCCCTCTATTTGCTCCCTTGGGTACCAGAACCAATGTTGTGTCAGCAATATTGATGGCTGGTCCCTTCCTCATTCTTGACTATTTCCCTCTTTTAAGGTTCCCTCTTCAAAAGCCTCTAGCTGACTTTCCCTTTTTGGGGGGTCCTAGAGGGCTGACATTTGATCTTTCCTTCTCCGAAGCTTCTAGATTCCACTTTTTTAGACCCACCTTTTGGCTGCTTTCCCCTTTGTCATTTTTCCCAAATGGGCTGATTCCTTTTTACCAAGCTAAAAGATCCCCAGCCACCTTCCTTCATGGTCCATCTTCCTGGGTTCCTCGAGGTACCAAACCCTTACTCATGAGTTGTTGGTTTTCAAGTCTTTTGATCCCTTTTCTGCATCATTAGGGTGGCTGATGGGACATATCTGTCCTCGTTCTTCGTGTTTTTGGGCATGCCCCCTTGAACTGTCTCAGTCCTAACCTGGCCTTGCTGCACATCCCGAGGATCCTAGGTTTCTAGGAATCCCTAGGTATCCTGGTCCAGTTTTCTCCCCGGGCTCCCCAGCAATTTTCTTACCTTCGAGGGCTGGGCTGGACTTCTTCTTTCCTTTGTTTTGTGAGGTCCAAAGGGTCCCTTCCTATGGACCTTTAATGGCTTTGGGCCTTTCCTTTTTTATTGAAAGCCCGAGTGTTTTCTAGATTTCACTTATATAATAGAACATACAATTTTTTAGGGGAAATTACATTTTACTACCCTAAACTGTATCCTTGATTACACTTTGCACCCTAAATTACTTGAATGCACATTTTGCACTTTAAACTATGACATTTGCTACACTTTGCACCCTGACATTAATTTTATTGTTATGTTGGACGAAAACTATAGCACATGACTCGCATGTGAGTTTTGCCTAAGTAGCATAACGTTAAAAAACCAAAAACCCTTTTTCCAATCAATTAAAAACAAAATTTTCTTTATTTATTCTTTACTTAGCTCTCTCTCTCTCGTGTAGCAGCTCCTCTCTCTAAATCAAAATATATGTAACCCTAAATCTCCAAAGCAAAATCATCAATGGCTCCACCATCGCAACAAAATCCCTTAGTCCCCAAATCAAAATTTATTCAAAGTTCTGAACAAATGTAGTACCTTACCACCGGGGAGCTTTTCTTTCTTACTTTTTTGAACAGCAAAGTGATGCCCATTTTCTATTTTATTGCCAAAAAAAAAAGGTATTTTCTATGTTGTAATATAGCAGGTAAATGAAAAGGATTTTATTTGATGGACACAGAACACAGATTAAGTAGTTTACTTAAAACAAATTCTTGCAGAGAATTGAACAACCATAATATAATATCTCTAGAGATTACAATACAACGACTTAAACTTTTCTTAAATTTAACTTTTGAGTTTTGACTGCTCTATGAAAAACATAAGGATTTAATACCAAGAACTTATGCGGACGTAATTCGCTTTTTTAGGTCCTTTGTCAGCATCTTCTTGATTAGATCTTTTGCACTCTTTGAAATCAATGCGACGGTTCACTTACAAAATCAATTTCTCCTCGCAGTACGACTTTCAACAAAATTGGATTTGGGGACTTAGGGATTTCGTCCTGGTGGAGGTGGTGGAGCTACTGTGAGAGAGAGAGGATAAAAAACAAAGAATTTTTTGTTTTTAATTGATTGGGAAAAGGGGTTTTTGTCCTTTTAATGTTGTGCCACTTAAGCAAAACTCATGTGCAAGTCACATGCTATAGATTTCTGTGCTTACCAAAAGTAAGACTGATGGGCCAGTTCTCACTTGGGCTCACAATCTATTTATAATGTGGGTTTTGGATTTCCTACTCTAGGTAGTTCCTAACACAAGGACTCAACAAAACAACCACTCCCTAGGACTTCTTTGCTCTCCCTACTACTATCCTTTTGCTGCTCTCTCTCCCTCCCTATATTCTTCTTTTCTCCGGAACCTTTCCAACCCCTTTTTCTCCCTTAGTTTCTCATATTTATAGCCAAAAATTAGTGGAGAGATTATGATTACTTCCATGGTTAGTGCAATAGGAGGTCCAATGTGGTTAACTCAAAATGGGTGTTTAGTTGGGAGTGGGGTGTGGTAGGAGTGGCATTGAAACTGGTTCCCACTTCAGCACACATGCCCGGCAGCGATACTTCCCAAGGCATTGCCGGCCATCCGAAAGACAATAACCCCGAGCAACTGTCTTCTTACCCGGGAGGTGGTTCACCGAGTAAGGCCCAAATGGTGATGCCAGGTGTGTGTTAATTAAGGTTGTTTACTCACTGAGTTTTGAGGCAACGTGAGACCTAGGCTTGTAGTTACTTTGGGCTTAGGCTTGGGCCTTAGATAGAAAGGGTTTGGTGTCATGGGACACACTGCTGGGTCCGGATTCAAGGTCCAAATGGGTCTGGTCACCACGGTGCCGTACATTAGTCCCCCCTTGATTCGTGCCCGGCATTCGGGGACGGATCAAGGAGTCCAAAGAACAGTAGCCATCTGGGAAGCCCTATGGGTGGATGTTGGTCAGCTCATAAACCCATTAATGCGTTCTCAAAAGGTGTGTTGTACCTGGCCGTTTGGTTCAGCTGTCATCATTTCCTAACGGTTCGTGAACCAAGGCGACGCGTGTGTCAGTTACCAAAGGGATTCGTAAGGTCTCCTGCCTCCCCATTAATTAAATGCTTTTTATCCCTTTCAAGGTTCCTATAAATATCCTTCTCAGAATCTCTCCTCCAATTTTTGCATTCCTCATTTCTCACATTCCTCCTCTGCCGAGCATAAACCATTTGTGCGTTCCATACTCCAGCCCAGAATACTCCTCTCTAGAGCCCTCGAAGTAAGTCCTCTCTATGCTTCATTTTACTTCTATTTCTTCTATTTCTTTTTGTTCTATTGCAATCGTAGTTCTAGGAATCTTAGCTTAGAGGATGGGCTATTCTCATCTCCTCTCCTCAGAAGCTACTTTGGCCACTTTTAGGGCTGCCTACAACGTCCTTGAGGACGTTGATATCGCCTACTGCCATGAGGGCGATATCGACATCCAGAGGTGTCGTGGCGCAAATACTGTATTCTTTCCCTTAATGGTTATCCTTGAGGGTGGGGTTAAGTTCCCTATTGATCCCTTTATCATTAGCACCCTTAGGTTTTATGGCCTTTGCCCTGACCAATTCCCCCCTAATTTTTACCGAGTGGTGAGTTGCGTCAGTAGGCTGAATTAGTTGTTCGGGTTGCAACTGGATCACTATGACATTAATTTCATGTACGGTTTGTGCGGCAAAATTACTTTAGACTATTATTTAAAAACAAGGGACATGCGGGTACAGCTCATATCCTGCCTGCCTGACTCAAATAGAAACTCGGCTGGCGAGTTTGTACGGGTAAGCGGCAACTGGCTTGCCGATGAGCTCCCTTGTCTGTTCTCGCCTCGTGATGTAGTTCGGTATCGAGTATATTTATCCATAAATTTGCGTTTCCACAATTAGACTTGACTATTTTAATTGATTGGTCGCTAACTAATTTTTGTATTGTTTCCGTGCAGAGAGTAAATGGTTTAAGCTTGACCTTAGAGTGGTGCACGTGAGAGACCTAAACCTCGACGTTGATCCTGTATACTCCACTTGGCAAGCCTTCGGCCAAGCTTTGTAAGTGGATAGTCCCCTTCTTTCATACATCGACGTACAGCACGTGAATTTCCTTCCTCCAAGACTCACAGTAGCGAGGCTCGTGACCTCGGTCCGCGGTACATTTGTTCGGACGAGCTTGCACCCGTACGGGACGAGTCGACTGAACGCGTGTCTCAATGCCGTCGAGAACAGGCACATACTCCGGTTCAACCAGAAGCCCCCGTTCAGCCTGAGGTCCAAGTAGAGCCCGAAGCTACTTTTGAACTCGAGGCTTCCCCTCAGATAGTCGAGGAAGCAATCGTTGAATCGGTTAGCTCTTTAGAGACCGTATCTGATCAAGGTCACGACATGGTGACCAGGAAGGCGATGACGATCAGCCGCTTTGTGTCCGGCGCTAGGCCAGTCGCGCAACAGCAAGAGCTGCAAGGCCGAGATCCACCACTTCCTCCCCCTCCTTCGAGCCGTACACGGAAGAGGCAGCGTACAGTTGAGCAGACACATGTAAGCTCGGGTGATGTGCCCGCGAGAACTCTTCCCCGACCATCGACGGGTATCGTCATCCGGGAGTCGACGGTCCAAATAGGGACGAATGTCGCATCGACTTCCCGGGTTGCAGCGGGATGGCAGCCTTCTTTCCAACTTGACGATGTACCTCTTCCCGCGTCCGCCAGTGTGAGACTATGGGATAAGGGCCGGTGCACGGCCTCCTCTTGCCCGAGGACGTGCATGCTTTCGAGGACAGGACAGACGAGTCATTAGGCAGGCGGTTGCAATGGCACACTATAGCAGTAATCTCTTGTCCTCTGGTTTTCCATTTACTTTCACACGTACTCTTTTAATTTTCATATTCATCATTATTGTGTTATCAGGCCACGCAGCTGACCCATATCATCGATGGGAGGCTGAAGGAGCTTTCTGAAGACACTGAGCGGGAGAAAGCTCTTAAGGATGTTGTTGAAGTTACAGCGAAAGAAAAAATGAAGGCTGCCGAGGTTGCGGAGAAAAAGGCTGCTGCGGCCGAGAAGGCTAGGGCTCTGGCAGAGAGCAAGTCTGTGGAACTAGAGGTGTAGCTGGGCAGTACGGAGCTTAAATTGGCAGAGGCCCGGAGTCTGAACACCGTTCTAGCTGAAGAATTGGCTGATCTGAAGGCAGCTTTAGTGGCTTGTGAAGATAAGTGGTACAGCGAGGGTTTTGCTGATGCCGAGAATTCGGCAGAGCCGGTCGTTCGTCAAGCCCACAAGCTTGGGTTTGAGGAAGGGTGGTTGGCTACCCTGCAAGCTATGGGGGCACTCGAGGATTCCCCTCTAAGGAACCCCAACCAAATCCCTTTCCCTAATCTTCCAGCTGCCGTGCAGAACACTCCTGGTGTAATTGATGAGGAGGAAACTACTAGCATGAGGGAGCTGGTGGAGGCAATTGACTCCCATGTGGAGCCGATTGATCTGAAAGCCACTAGCAACCCCTATGCTGGTGGTCAGCCCGGTGAGAATGTTTAGCTGCCTCTCGCAGCCCAGCAGACTCCCGAGGATGTTACCCAATTCCAGTTCGTAAACCCTTCAGCCTGATTTCCGAGCTTAGTGTCTACTTTATATACGAATATATCTTATTTTTTAGCTTAACCTCTTTATTCGGCTTACTTACATCACCGGGTTGTGGTGGTGGGACAATTATTTTTCCGGGTTTAATTTTTCTATAGTCACCGAGTCATGGTGACAAAACATTGGTTAATATATATATATATATATATTTGCGTGTTGAATTCGTTTAATTAAGGCTTATTTGCCGAACATTCACCTTAATCACTTTTGTGAATGCTTAATCCTACATTGTTTCCTTCGCCATATTCTTGTATTTCCCGCATACATATGTCTCTGTAATGATCAGATTTGGAAGATCTCTTCTGGGCGTGCTTAATGTCCGGGGCTAGTTTGAAGGGTAAAGTTAGCCCCTTGGTAGTTGGAAACCCCTCTCGGCACATATTTGCTCTCTAGGGCTAGATGTATGGTATAGAAAACCGAGATGTAGATTCCTGCTAGTAGATAATTTTCAGCGCAAGATTTCCTTAGGGTATGATCGGACCAAGAGACAGGTTACTATCCTTAGGATAATTTTGGGATCAGGTTTCCACCTGCTCGGTGTTATTGGTCGAACCGAGAGACAGGTTGCTGTCCTTAGGATATTTTTAGGATAAGGTTTCCACCTGCTTGGTGTTATTGGTCGAACCGAGAGACAGGTTTCTATCCTTAGGATATTTTTAGAATAAGGTTTCCACCTGCTCGGTGATATTGATCGAACCGAGAGACAGGTTTCCGTCCTTAGGATGTTTTTAGCATAAGGTTTCCACCTGCTCGGTGATATTGATCGAACTGAGAGACAGGTTTCTATCCTTAGGATATTTTTATACAATATTTTCTGTGTGCGCCCACCGTAAGTTAATGAATTAATAACGATAAAATCATAAGTAGTGATGCACCTGTATGGATAAATATCATCATCATATTAGTTAACAAAATGTAAATTTAAGATCCAATTGAATCCACGCCCCCATGTACAGATGATTAGTGATAGAATTTTTTCAAATTATGAACATTCCATGGTCGGGGAAGCGGTCTCTCGTTTAAGTCCTCCAAATAGTATGGTCCGACACCTGCGATGGCTGTGACCCTATAAGGCCCCTCCTAAGTTGGAGCCAGCTTCCCAGTGTTCGTATCCTACATATTCCCTACCGCTTTCTGCAACACTAGATCCCCGGCACTGAACCCCCTAGTCCTCACGTCTCGGTTATACCGCCGGGCAAGTTTTTGCTGATACTTGACTAGCCTTATAGTTGCTAACTCTCAGTACTCTTCCAGCGAATCCAAACGTTCTGTCAACAGTCTTTCATTCTTAGTAGGGGCAAAATCTGCAATCCGAGCACTACACAAATTTATCTCAGCTGCTACAATAGCTCCGCTTCGTACGTGAGAGAGAATAGAGTCTCCCCTGTAGATCTCCTTGGCGTTGTCCGATATGCCCACAGAACATTGGGTAGCTCTTCGGCCCATCTACCTTTTGCACCATCTAGCCTTTTCTTCAATCCGTTCACGATTGCCTTGTTAGTAGCTTCTACCTGGCCGTTACTCTGAGGGTACGCCGGGGTGGAATACCTGTTCTTAATCCCGAGATCACTACAAAACTCACGGAAGGCCTTACTATCGAATTGCAATCCATTATCGGATATGAGAGAGTCCAGCACCCCAAATCTTGTGACTATATTCTTCCACACAAATTTTCTAACATCCATATCTCGAACGTTAGCTAAAGCTTCAGCCTCTACCCATTTGGTGAAATAGTCTACTGCTACTAACACAAATCTTCGATTGGCCGTTACCCGGGGAAATGGGCCAATAATGTCCAGCCCCTATTGTGCAAAAGGCCAAGGGCTGCTGATCGGATTCCGATGGCCTACCGGCTGATAAATCAAGGGGGCACGCCTCTGGCACTGCTCGTATTTGCGCACGTACTCGGCAGCGTCTCTTTGCATCTGTGGCCACCAAAATCCCTGAGTCATCGCTTGGTGTGCCAATGAGTGTCCTCCCACGTGACTGCAGCACACTCCATCATGCAACTCGGCCAAAAGCTTGTTTACTTTCTCGGGGTGCAAGCACAATAGGTACGGCCCCCCAAAAGACCTCCAGTATAACTTGTGATCCGCTGATAACCAGTACACTGAGGAGCTACTCGGCGAATCCTATTAGCCTCCTTTTCATCTGCTAGGACTCGATCCTCAGCTAGGAAGTCAACGATCAAGTCCATCCAACACGGCCTAGTTGCCAAAATCATGGCAATGTCAACTTTGGTAGTACCAACACCAACTTCCGCATTAATGCTCGATTCCACTATGAGTTCCACCTTGATTAACCGAGGCACTTCCTCTGTCATTGATGATGCCAATGTGGCTAAGGAGTCGGCATGTCTATTCTGCGCCCGGGATATTTGGGCCACCTTTGCTGTGCTAAACTTACTCATGATTTGCTTTACCACCTGCAAGTAAGCTCTCATTTGGGAATCCCGGGCTTCAAAACCACCCTGCACTTGGTTGACAACCAACCGTGAATCTGAATAAAACTCTGCGTCTCGGGCACCCATGCCTAAAACAGTCCTCAATCCAGCAAGCAAGGCCTTGTACTTTGCCTCGTTATTGGAGGCCCTGAACCCCAACCTGAAGGAGTGCTCCAACTGTATTCCTTCAGGAGTTATAATGACGATCCCGGCACCAGCCCCTATAGCACTTGACGCGCCATCCACAAATACCTTCCACGGGCAACTTTCCACATAACAGACCATTTCCCCCTCGTTTCTAGGGAAGAACTCCACAACAAAATCAGCAAGGACTTGACCCTTAACTGAACTTTGTGGCCTGTACCGGATGTCAAAGGAACCTAATCGGGTCCCCCATTTAGCTATTCGGCCTGTAAAGTCGGATCTCTTCAACAACGACTATAAAGGATACTCGGTCAGGACATATACGGTGTGGGCTTGGAAGTAATGTGGCAGCTTTCTCGTAGCGTGCACAAGTGCTAACACCAATTTCTCCAGGGGAAAATATCTCGTCTTGGCATCGACCAAGGCCTTACTGATGTAATACACAGGTTGCTGTACTCCTCGATCCCTTAGCAGCACGGCACTTACAGCATGATTGGACACGGAGAGATACATGAACAAATCTTCCTCGGACTCTGGGGCTACTAACATGGGTGCCCGCATCAAATATTCCTTCAAGTCTTGGAAAGCCCTTTCACACTCTTCATTCCATTGAAACCCCTTCCATTTCTTCAAGAGCTGGTAGAATGGACGGCAGCGATCTGCAAACTTAGAAATGAACCAGTTAAGGGCAGCTAACATTCCGGTTAAGATCTGCACCTCCTTTGGATTGCTTGGCAGCTTAAGGCGCTGCACGGCATCAATCTGGTCAGGGTTGACCTCTATGCCACGGCTAGTGATCAGATAACCTAGGAACTTGCCAGCCCCCACTCCGAAGATGCACTTATCCGCATTTAAGTGCAGCTTATGTTACCGAAGTATTTCAAACACTCCCTGAAGTTCCTCTATATGCCGCGCTTTCAGTCTGCCTTTCACCACCATGTCATCGATGTACACTTTGACTGTATACTCGATCTTGTCCCGGAACATCCTGGTCATCATTCGTTGATATGTTGCCCCGGCATTCTTCAGCCCGAAGGGCATTATAATGTAATAGTAGTTTGCATCCGGGGAGATGAATGCTGTCTTCTCCTGATCCTCGGCAGCTAAGGCTATCTGATGATAACCCTGAAAGGTGTCTAAAAAGCTCATCCTCAGGTGCCCATAGGTAGCATCTACCAATTGATCTATCTTAGGCATATGGAATGGGTCTTTTGGGCATGCTCGGTTCAAATCTGTGAAGTCCATACAAACTCTCCATTTTCCATTCTTCTTTCTAACCACCACAGTATTCGCCAACCATTCTGGGAAGAAGATTTCTCCTATCGCCCCGGCCTCCTTTAACTTCATGACCTCCTGCCTTACTGCTTCAACGTGTTCCTTGGCCGACCTTCTCGGCTTTTGTTTCTTTGGAGCAAATGATAGGTCTACGTTAAGCTTGTGAACGATGAACTCGGGATCCACCCCGGGCACCTCATATGGGCTCCATACAAACACATCTATATTCTGTATCAGAAATAATAACGTTTCTACCGTATCCTTGTCTTCCATACTCGCCCCTATCTAAAAATACCGGTTATCATCCAGTAGTATTTTCACTCTAGTTAATTCCTCGACACAACTGGCCTCCATTCCCCCTCGGGGATCCTGTAATTACAAAAAAAGGGCCTCCTCGGTGGTTTCCTTCTGCTTATCTTGCTCATCCTTCCAGTTAACCGCGGCCGCTAGGCATTGCCTAGCCACTTGCTGGCTTCCCCTCACCACGGCAACACCCTGCTAAGTGAGAAATTTCACCTTCACATGTAAGGTGGACGGTACAGCCCCCATCGTGTGAATCCACAGCCTTCTTAGAATCGCCGTGTACGTGGAAAACGAGCTGACCACTATGAATGTCACCATTACCTCCTTACCTTCCATATTCACGGGAAGATGAATTTGACCCTCGGGGATCACCACTCTGCCATAAAACGAGACTAACGAGGTATCGTACTTCGTCAAGTCCTGATTCGTCAAGGTCGGATACATGACATCGGCCCCGTTTCCCTGGTCAATCATCACTTTCTTCACTAGAAAGTTGCTTATCCGGGCCATGACAACGAACGCATTATTGTGCGGTTGAACCGTTCCTTCCAAATCATCGTCGTTGAAAATGATGGGCTTCCGATTGCTTTTCACTCTCTTCTCGGGTGGCTGGTCGTCCAAGCAATTTCCAACAGGAGCCACTGTCAATACTCCTCTTCCGGTTACGGCCGTACTCATCGGGGCAGCATGAATGACCTCAATCACCCCCAATGGTGGTGGGAGAGGATTTCCCCCTTGCTGAGCACCTTGCCCAGCACCCCGGTTTCCGGGATCCACTATAAACTCCTTCAAATGTCCTGCCTTCACTAGCTGCCCTAAATGATCTTTTAACACAAGGCATTGCTCGGTGGTATGCCCCTTGTCTCTATGATACATACAATACAAACTCTGGTTTCTTCGTGCCGGGTCACCCCCCATCTTATTTAACTATCTGAAATATGGCTCGTTTTTAACCCTATCTAGAATCCTGTGCATCGGTTCCTTAAATGTCACGTTCACCTCCCTCAGCTGCAACTCAGGCTCCTGTATCCTTAGATCCTTTCGAGGTCTCGGTTGAAAACCACTCTGCCATGAACGAGCTACCAACAGTGCCTTACCCTTACTTTGTAGCCTATCATCCTCGAGGCGCTTGTATTCCTCAATGCATCTCATGAGTTGTCTCATATCCTTGGGAGGCTTTTTTGTCAACGACTCCCGTAGTTTGGAGTCCTCGGGCAACCCCATCCTAAAGGTACTCGCAGCAATCTTCTCACTGCCCCCACCGATCTCATTATAGAGCTTCCAATATTGACTGGCATAACTGCGAAGGGTTTCCCCGACTTTCAACTTCATGGATAGTAGTGCATCCACCGGTTGCGGTACCCGGCTACATGTCACGAACCGAACACCGAATTCTTGGATCAACTCAGCAAAACTGTGAATAGAACTTTTTCGTAACCCGTTAAACCATCTTAAAGCAGTGGGCCCAAGGCTTGAAGGGAATACCTTGCACATCAGCGCATCGTTATGAGCGTGCAGGGACATCATTTGGATGTAATGGCTAACGTGTTCTACTGGGTCCGTTTTCCCGTCGTAGGAATTGAATGGGGGTCGAGTAAATCTGCTCGACATTGGGGCCTGTTCAATGTTGTCCGAGAACGGAGACCGAGGGGCTCTGTGTAAGGCGTGGCTCATAGCATCCATAGCGGCATTGTGGGGCCGTCGCTCCTCTGGTGAGTTCGAGCCACGGTCGGCATACTCGCGTGATCGTGAACGGTTTCGATGTTGACGCGATTCTCGGGAATGAGAACAGTCCCTGCGTTGACGTGACACCCAAGAATAGGAGCGATCCCGGCGTCGTCGGGAACCGGACTGATTGGACCCCGCCCCATATCGATTTCCCCCACTATCAGCTCTTCTTTCTCGGTCATCTCGGTCCCTTCTTTGGTGCCTACCTCCTCCCTCCAACTCCAAGTCCCTCACTAGTCTGCGTAACCGCTCCAGCTCCTTATCTCTATCATCAAATTGTCCTTGCCCCAAAGCACCTGATATTGTTCGATGAGTTTAGTACGACCCTTCTCCAAGGCCAGACCGCTCTTCCTCTTGTTTGCGATCCCTGTCTTCACGCCTTTTTTGCCTTTGTTCCCGCCAGGTGGATCCTCGAGAAGACCCCACGGAACCACTTTCAGCGTGACTTCCCGATCGTCTTTTAGACATTTTCTCAAGTGTGAGTCTCAGCTAAACTACAGCACTGTAGGAGTTTCCCACAGACGGCGCCAATTGTGCGTACCAAAAGTAAGATTGATGGGCCAGTTCTCACTTGGGCTCACAATTTATTTATAATGTGGGTTTTGGATTTCCTACTCTGGGTAGTTCCTAACACAAGGACTCAACAAAACAACCACTCCCTAGGACTCCTTTGCTCTTCCTACTACTATCCTTTTGCTACTCTCTCTCCCTCCCTATATTCTTCTTTTCTCTGGAACCTTTCCAACCCCTTTTTCTCCCTAAGTTTCTCATATTTATAGCCAAAAATTAGTGGAGATATTATGATTACTTCCATGGTTAGTGCAATAGGAGATTCAATGTGGTTAACTTAAAGTGGGTGTTTAGTTGGGAGTGGGGTGTGGTAGGAGTGGCATTGGAACTGGTTCCCACTTCAGCACACATGCCCGACAGCGATACTTCCCAAGGCATTGCCGGCCATCCGAAAGACAATAACCCCGAGCAACTTTCTTCTTACCCGGGAGGTGGTTCACCGAGTAAGGCCCAAATGGTGATGCCAGGTGTGTGTTAATTAAGGTTGTTTACTCACTGAGTTTTGAGGCAACGTGAGACCTGGGCTTGTAGCTACTTTGGGCTTGGGCTTGGGCCTTAGATGGAAAGGGTTTGGTGTCATGGGACACACTGCTGGGTCCGGATTCATGGTCCAAATGGGTCTGGTCACCACGGTGCCGTACAATTTCCATTCAACATAACAATAAAATTAATTAATATCTGAGTGTAAAGTTTAACAATGGTCATAGTTTAGGGTGCAAAACATACATTTGAATAGTTCAGGGTGCAAAGTGTAATTTAGGTTAGTAAAGTGTAAATTTCCCAATTTTTTAATCAAACATGCATGAATCATTCAAGATACACTCAAATAAATTGATCTATTTCAACAGTATTCAGTAACATAATATAGCAACCAAAAAAAATTTATTGAAGGAAAGGAAAAAAAAAAAAAAAAGGAAGGTTACGAAAATGAAAATGAAAATAAGAAAAGTTGAAATATCTCACGTTTTCACTTTTCAATGGAATTCAAAGAAAAGGAATTTTATTTTTTTGAGAAATTAAAGAAAAAGAAATTGATATGAACAAAATGTATAGTGCATATTTGATTAAAACACTTACTCTTATTTTATTCAAAGTGGTTGATAAGAACAAAAAAAAAAAAAATTGTTGTTTTTAACTAAAATATTATTGTAATTTGGTGCAGTCATTCAGTAATTCATTTCATGGGAAAATCATGGGAAAATATTATTGTTGTTTTATTTTTTTGTTTTTTGTTTTTTGCCAAACAGCATGCTGACAAATGATTCACTTGAATCCGACTTCCCAAATACCAAAGCTTCTTGATACAACTGAATATCCAATTTAAATACCCTTCAGCCTCAATTAAATGAATTTAGCTCCATGAGTCCTCGTTAAGACATCAACTAATCAGGATTTATTACATAATTAGTTAAATAGAGAGACAAAAAAGAGTTTGATTTTGATTAATATTCTACTTCTATTTGTGATATCTCAGGTTTGTTTTTGTCTTTTTAACTCTTTTTAATTGGTTAACTAAAATTAATCACATTTTTCCAATAGTATATTAATCATTGTTCACAACACATACCCAAGTTAGGGGTGACAAAAACAAACATGAGCATGACACGACACGACACGACACGACACGACACAAAGTTAGCAAGTTATGTGTTGAAATTTAATGAGTTCATATTATATTCAGGTTGACACAACTGATCTGTTTAATAAACATGTCGTGTTTATGTTCAAATCATGAAACTCATTTGACTCGTTTAACCAAATGTCATTTTACTAATATATCCAATGGCAGCTCTAGAAATTTTTTTTAGAGTGGTCACTAAAAAACATAAATTATATAAAATTTAATAATAAAATACTTGAATATATCAACATCACAAAATATGCATGCAAATATATAAAGTTTTATAATTTCATTCTACGAGTTTTCATATTTTGAATTCATTACATGATAGTTTCATTACCAATGCTATAAGTTACATCTTTTCTATATACATAACTAAGCAATGATTCATCCAATATTGTGTTTGTAGCATTACTCGATTAAGATGAAAATTCAACTCAAATTTAATTTTTATTGTTGCATTATTTTTGTTGTATGCATATCATTACGAATTTTTCTTAATACTTTAATTTTGTTTGTGTAACTAGTGTTACTCTATTAACAATTTAATGTATAAAAGTTGTAAATACATTGCCTCACCCCAATGACTTCAATAGTCTAATTTTGTTCTTTAATAATTACTACCCCACTCCCACACATGCCCCACTCAAGAGACAATTAGACAATAAATCAATAGTAAACATACTAAGAGCACTCACATAGCTTAATGCAAAATAGTATAAAAGATTATTATTTTTACATTTAACCCTAAAATTCACCTACATCATATTAGCCAAATTTGTGTTAAAAAAAAAAAAAAACATTGTTACTGTAGGGCATCCGAGGACCGAAGAGAATGTAAAATGAAGTGTCGCATGGTTCCACTCGCAAAAATGTATCCGACCTGAGGATTTCACTGATCCTAGAAGGGAAAGGGATGTAGGATAGTGTAGACACTCAATTTTGCACCCATGATTTAATCAAGGAGAATGACCATCCATGTACCCCAAAAATCATTATTGCATTACATGCATCAATTTGTTCTTGCATTACATACATCAATTTGTTCTTGCATTACATGCATTAATTCATTCATTTCATATCATGAAAATGATCTTGAGGTTCTAACGGTCGCGACGGTATACCCGGTTTCCAAATCGGACCGTCAAATTGAAAGATATCGCATGATCAAGTTTGCACGGTCTGCATGCATTGTATGGGGTGAAGCCGATCACGTGTGATTAATTGAAATTGATTTTGATTGGTTGATGATTAAAATTAATTAAATGAATTTATGTGATTGGTGGAGTATTTTTCTTAAAGTGAGATTTGTTGCAAATGATTAAAACAAATAAGCTGATAATATTTAAGGACGGTGGATAATTAGACTTTTGGGATAATTATCACTTTGGAATGACGTGCTAATCAAGTAACAGATTTCAGATTCACGTTCTGAGGTACTTTTGGCCTAGTAGAACTCAAAATTCGGGCTAGGCTATTTCTGGCAAAGTTGTATAGAATCGAATTTTCCTTCAGCTGTCAAAATTTCATCTTAATCCGAATTTTTAGTAAAGAGATATAATCAAAATACGAAACTGGTTCTGATCTGAAAAATCAGCTTGCTCTTATCCAAATCTCCTATTTTTTAGGATTTTTCCCCATACGTATTTTTTGCTTATTTTTTTTCAGCATTCCAACCTCTATAAATAGGGGATGCCTCTCATAATTCAACACACTTTTCACCCCCATAAAGGCACACTTTTCACCCTCTAGAGAGACACTTTTTTTCCACGCTCTGAGAGGCACACGTTTTGGGCTCCCAAACAGCTCATATTTTCTGATTTCCTCTCTGATTTCTTGTTGAAGCTAGGGTTTTTAGGTTTCAAAGATAACTGAATAAGTTTCTTTGAACCCTAAAGCATCCTCTCAAGTAGAAGAGGGCTCATGCAAGAGGTTGTTTTCTAAACCCTTTTATTTTTATGCTTTTCTTATCATGATGATGTATGTCTAATTGTTTCAAATATTCATAATCTGGTTTATAAAAACATGTTCTTGATTTCTTTATTGTTGATATAATCTGTTTCTTAATTTTAAAGATCTGCATGTAGTCAACTATTTTTCTTCAAATAAAACGGATTTGCATCTTTCTTAGATACAGATTTGAATTTTTCTTCAAATAAAACGGATCTGCATCTTTCGTAGATGTAGATCTGAATTTTTCTTCAAATAAAACGAATCTGCATCTTTCTTAGATGCAGATCTGAATTTTTCTTTAAAATAATAGGGATCTGCATATTCCTTAGATGCAGATCTAAATTTTTCTCACATCAAAACTGATTTGTATCTTTCTTAAGATACAAATCTGATTTTTCTTAAAACATATGTAGATTTTTGAAATAAAGAAAGAGATCATGAATTATTGTTTTGTTGTTTGTTTTGTTTGAGTCATGTAACATGAAATTATTTTGTGAATGAGATCCTCTTCATAAAAAATATTTTTTAATCATTAAAACATATCTGAATTTTTTTAAACAAAAGGAGGATACATTCATAAATGGTTTTGTGAGATTTATTTAACATTTTCAACATATCAATCATGACATGCATAACATAGTACATTGGTCACTAGAGTCTAGAAGACCAGACTCTGTCTGGGCGGAATGGGTGCCTAACACCTTCCCATTTCGTAACCTAGCCTCCGGATTTAGGTTTTTGGTTTAGAAGATCTAGCCTTGTCTTTACCTTTTTTATTTTGGGTAGAATGTAACTAGGACAAAAAGCCATGTATTTTGGTAGATTGTAACTAGGACCCAAAGCCGTGTAAATTTTCAAATTTTTTCAAATATGTAATATTTTATTCAATCAGTGAATGAAACTATTTAGTCATGTATTTTGTAATTAGTATTTTTTTTTCTTATTTTTTTGTATAAAGAAAAATAAGTGGCGACTCCATACCACTTACCCAAAAAGAGAGGTGCCCCAAAAGGTACCCGAATCTCTTTTTTTGAGGGACACGTCTCTCACAAATAGCATTACGGGAGGACCCATTTGGAGGAGAAAGGATCGTGGAAGGAGGGCCAAGACGGTGGGAGGAAACTTCATGTAAAGGGTATACCTTCCCTCACCGCATTGAATGCACTGCAACAACCTTATCAGCTGCATTAATGAGGAAATGGCACCTGAACAGTAGTTTCACAACTAGCAACCCCTTCTACCACCTTCATCAGAGCTTTGATGGAACAAGTGACCTAAGGAAAATCCTGAGGCATATAGGTGGAGGGCTAGGATGCCAAGAGGAAGGATATATATAAGAGAGGGGAACCTCCCAGTGGGGGGATCTTTTTTTCTCTAAGTGTAAAAAGAAACTACAGAATGAACAGGGAAGGTTTGGTGTAGAATCTGTATCATTCATCTATAAGAACAAATCCTTGGATTCTCCCAAGGAAAGTAAAATCCTTAATTACTATTTGAATTGTCTATCTTTAGAGTTTCTAGTTCCTCGGATTAGACCAGAACTTAGTCCCAGAATTACGTTAGAAATTTTTTCCCACTCTCTTTAAAATTTCTATTGTGTGGGTTTGAGTTGAGGGACAAGGCATCACTGTTCTTAGTGGGATTGGGCCGTCAATTTCCAAGTACCTACAGTTACTATTGCTATGTAAATTGATAAAGAAATAATATTTTAAAGAAATGTAGTATAAAATAAATAATCTGATATAAGGTATTTGAAAAATAATTGTATAAAATAAAAAGGATAAGTTCTTATGTTAAAGTAGACAAAAACTTTTCACAAGTTGATGCGAATATCACAATAGTTCAATAAGTAATATAACATATAATTTAAAATTTAGGCTTTAAAGCCTTCTACACAATGCCCGAGGTCCAATAGAAAGAGTGAAGTCAGTAACTTTTTTCGTCACTTTATTCTAATAGTAGTGTTCTATCTAGTAGTCTACCATCTATTGAAATTTCAAACTCTAATAACTTCATTCGCGTGAAGGGAGGGCCGAACAATAGCAAGAGAGAAAAATAAAACAAAGAAGAAAAGAATACAAAGCACAAGAATTGAGCAAGAAGACGACGATGAAGGACTGAAGAAGAAGCCGACCAAGTATTCATCTAAATATTTTTCTTAGGGTGGTCAATTTATTTATTTTTTTTTCTAGTGTGGTCACTTTTTTTCTTTGAGGTATACAAATCATAAAATTTTAAATATATTATATATAAATTTAAAAAAAAATTCCAGGTTAGGGCGGTCCTGTGACCACCCTGCCTACAACATGGTGCTGCCACTGAATATATCCTTCAAAACCCCAAGTGTATAAATTTATTTTCTTTCCTAGTTGCATTCTCCCAAAGCCTCATGACCACCTTTCATCCTCGAACCTCAATCTCATCTCACCTCATCTTATTTTCTTACCACCATCACCCTCTTGTCACTACGATGCCAAGCCGCCATCACCTCGCCCTTCACTTTTCTCTCTCACTCGAAACCCTAGTCCATGTTGTCCTTTTACTTTTATCTTTGAACTCTCTGCCACCATTGCATCATTGTCATTGTCATCATCCTTTCCTTTTACCTTTACCTTTATCTTTTTTCCTTAAGTTGATTGTTGGGATTTGACATTAGCTGCTGTGGTTTATTTTGTTTAACATATTATATTGATTATTTACAATATTACGATATGCTTTAGTTTGGAATGATTGTTTGTGATGTAGTTACTTTGTTAGTTTTGAATTTTATATTAAAAAAAAATCTATATGTTTGGTTTTTCATCATTCCAACTACAAAAAAGATTGCTATTTGCGACGAAACTTTTTCGACAATTACAAAAAGCCATCGTAAAAACTAGCTTTTTCGATGGCAAGTCTCTTCCATCGACAATGACTCATCAAATATCAACACATTTGTGACGGCAAAATGAGTCTGTCGAAAATGCTTATTATTTTTGTCGAAAATGTGATTTTTTTGGAGGGAAATGTTCCCGCCTTACTTTTTACGACGGCATAAAAATGTTCGTCGCTAGTAAGGTATTATTTATGACGACTAAAGAAAAACCGTCGGAACTATTAACACTTGTGACGGCTTTGGAACATCGAAAATACAAAATATATATTTTTTATGGTGTTAGTATTTGCGACAAAAAATCTTCCATTGTAAATATAAAAGAGAGTATTATTTACGACGACAGAAGAAACACCGTCAGCACTATTAACACTTGTGACGGCCTTTGTGCATCGAAAATACAAAAAATATATTTTTTTATGGTGTTATTATTTGCGACAAACATGATTCCATCGTAAATATAAAAAAGGGTATTAGCGACGGACATGAAGCCATCGAAAATGGTAAAATATTTTGGAGGGAAAATTCCCCCCTTACTTTTCACATTTGTGACAACATTTATCCATCGCAATTAAATTTATTTTTTTCTAATTGAGTTTGTATTTACGACAAACATGCTAACTGTCGTAAATAGTTAATTTGCTTTAAAAGAAAGAATGTATACTTTAAAATTTGGTAGAAAAATTTTATTTTTCTTTACCGCCACCCCCTCCCTCCTACCCCTACCCCTCTCAAAATTAAGAATTTGGCAGAAAAAAATTTAAAATTCAGATCATCCAAAAAAAATTATTTTATAGTTTAAAATTTTATAATTGACCCTTATAAATTTGTCGAAAAAAATTCAAAAAATAAAATAAAGTTGGTACAACAATGTGAACAAACCCATCTTCTCAACGCAAAAAAAAAAAAAAAAAAAAAAAAAAAAAAAGGGTTAAAAAACCCAAAAATATAGGAAATTCCTTTCAGGTAAACATATCCCTAATTACAAAACAAAAAACAAAAAAGCCCAAATCTGTCTTCCTCAACAAATCCCTAATTCCCAGTACAAAAACCAAAAAATAGAAAAATAAAAAAATAAAAAACACAACATTGTCTTACAATTACTCTCTTGTGCCATCAGTATCTTTGCTTATCTCTACACCATCGTTCTCCATACTTGCAAGAATCCAATTTCCACAAAAAGTTTATTTTTTGTGTGGGTTAAAAATATGCCCTTACTAATACTAAATTATTTGTGAGGGCCACGATTGATCTTCGCAAAAAATCATTAAAATATTTTTTTTTTTTGGAGATAAAAGTTATTCTAAAATTCAAAGAAAAATAAAAAGAAACGCATAATTGTTTAAATTCAAGTTTTTGTAATTGAAAATAATGCATAAAAAATAAGTTTATAAATCAAATAGTAAATTACATCTGATTGGTATGAAAATTGGCATGCATGTTAAGAACATATAGAGCATATAATCCAATGGTTGAATTTTCAAAATATGAATTTGATAATAAGTTATTCGATGGTGTAATATTTTTTAGAATTACGTCAGGTGTAACTTGAACCCAAACCTATATTTCTTAATTCGATGTGAATTTTGACAAATCTACCGTTAGATTACATTATCTTCGTATATTTTTCATTCTTACAAAATTTCAAGGTGATCAAAGATCGATAGTCATGTCATCAATCAATTGTCTAGATTCAAGTTTTCGTAGTTTAAAATAATGCATAAAAGATGAGTTTATAGATCAAATTGTAAATTACATCCGATTGGCATGAAAATTGGCATGCATGTTAAGACCATATAGATCATGTAATCCAACGGTTGGATTTTCAAACTATGAATTCAATAATAAGTTATTGGGTGGTGTAACGGTTTTTAGAGTTACGTTAAGTGTAACTCGAACCCAACCCTTTATTTCTTAATTCGATGTGAATTTAGACAAATCTACCATTAGATTACATTATCTTCATATATTTTTTGTTCTTACAAAATTTCAAGGTGATCAAAGATTAATAGCATGTCATCAATCAATTGTCTAGATTCAAGTTTTAGTAGTTTAAAATAATGCATAAAAGATAAGTTCATAGATCAAATGGTGAATTACATCCAATTGGCATGAAAATTGGCATGCATGTTAAGAACATATAGAACATGTAATCTAATTGTTGGATTTTCAAAATATTAATTCAATAATAAGTTATGGGGTGATGTAATATTTTTTAGAGTTACAACACGTGTAACTTGAACCCAACTCTATATTTCTTAATTCGACGTGAATTTTGACAAATCTACCGTTAGATTATATTATCTTCATATATTTTTCATGCTTACAAAATTTCAAGGTGATCAAAGATTAATAGCCATGTCATCAATCAATTGTCTAGATTCAAGTTTTTGTAGTTGAAAATAATGCATAAAAGATAAGTTTATAGATCAAATGATAAATTACATCTGATTGGTATGAAAATTGGCATGCATGTTAAGAACATACAGAGCATATAATCCAACGGTTGGATTTTCAAAATATGAATTCAATAATAAGTTATTGGGTGGTGTAACATTTTTTAGAATTACGTCAGGTGTAACTTGAACCCAAACCTATATTTCTTAATTCGATGTGAATTTTGACAAATCTACCGTTAGATTACATTATCTTCGTATATTTTTCATGCTTACAAAATTTCAAGGTGATCAAAGATCAATAGTCATGTCATCAATCAATTGTCTAGATTCAAGTTTTCGTAGTTTAAAATAATGCATAAAAGATGAGTTTATATATCAAATGGTAAATTACATCCGATTGGCATGAAAATTGGCATGCATGTTAAGACCATATAGATCATATAATCCAACAGTTGGATTTTCAAACTATGAATTCAATAATAAGTTATTGGGTGGTGTAACAGTTTTTAGAGTTACGTCCAGTGTAACTCGAACCCAACTCTATATTTCTTAATTCGATGTGAATTTAGACAAATCTACCGTTAGATTACATTATCTTCGTATATTTTTCATGCTTACAAAATTTCAAGGTGATCAAAGATTAATAACCATGTCATTAATCAATTGTCTAGATTTAAGTTTTAGTAGTTTAAAATAATGCATAAAAGATGAGTTCATAGATCAAATGGTAAATTACATCCGACTGGCATGAAAATTGGCATGCATGTTAAGAATATATAGAACATGTAATCTAATTGTTGGATTTTCAAAATATTAATTCAATAATAAGTTATTGGGTGATGTAACATTTTTTAAAGTTACAACTCGTGTAACTTGAACCCAACTCTATATTTCTTAATTCGATGTGAATTTTGACAAATTTACCATTAGATTATCTTAATATATTTTTCATTCTTACAAAATTTCAAGTTGATCAAAGATTTTTCTATTTTTCTTTATCGCCACCCCCTCCCTCCTACCCCCGCCCCTCTCAAAATTTAGAATTTGGTAGCAAAAAATTTAAAATTCAGATCATCCAAAAAAAAAAAATTTAATTTATACTTTAAAATTTTATAATTGACCCTTATAAATATGTTGAAAAAAATTCAAAAAATAAAATAATGTTGGTACAACAATGTTAACAAACCCATCTTCTCAACAAAAAACAAAAATTTTAAAAAAACCAAAAATATAGGAAATTCCTTTCAGGTAAACATGTCCCTAATTATAAAACAAAACAAAAAAAGCCCAAATCTGTCTTCCTCAACAAATCCCCAATTCCCAGTGCAAAAACCGAAAAACAAAAACATAAAAAAAAAAAAAAAAACGCAACTCTATCTTATTACTCTTTTGCGCCGTCAGTATCTTTGCTTGTCTCTACACCATCGTTCTCCATACTTGCCAGAATCCAATCGTCTTGCTAAGCCACTGGTATCACTTACTCTATCTCACTCTCTTTGTCTGCACTTTAGTTTTTTGTATAGTTTTAAGTTATACTGCACGTTCTAGTTAAATGAATCCACTGAATAGATATATAGTGATAGTGGATGGTTGGGTGTTGAGCCAAAAAGCTAATGAATGAATGGCTGAAATTTTTTTTGATTAAAAAAATATATTTAAATGAATGGTTGGTGTTTGTCGTGGATATATAATAATATAATATAATATTAGTGTACTGTTGAATATTTCTTTGTCTGTAAAACTGCAAGGAGACTAGAATCTTATTGACCACTTTTCAATAATATCTATTTGTTGAAGCTGTGACAATAGTATAATAATAGTATTATAATAATAGTATTTGTCTTGTAGATATATAATAATATAAGTGTACCGTAAAAAGTAACTTTAGCAAATTTTTTTTTTGGGCTAAACTTTAGCAATTTGTTGAAGTTGTGCATGTTATTTGTATATAATTATTTAATTAAATTAGTGGATCTCTAAAATTTGATTAAGCTTTTCATGTTAGTTAGTTTACAATATATTCAGAGGTGGTGTTGTTAAGTTAGTTTTTTAGTTTTTAACTTTTATAATAAGTTTATCTATCACAAAATTTTTTAATCTTTATATTGATATTTCTAATATGGTCCTTGGTTTTAATTATGTTTTTGTTGACTAAATAATTACAACTTATCAAAGATGTGGCTTTCTTTTTAACTACGTTACAGGTGAATGACAAAGAAAAGTAAGAAGCGAGCTATAAAACAAGCAAGAGATAAAGGTGATAGTGGTAGTCAATCACAAGTTGCACCTTCATCATCTGAGTCTCCAGCTAATGAAGCACTTTTTTCTTCTAATAGTGTGATTAATGGGGGCAGCGAAGGTAATACTTAATATTTTCCTAAAGTTTATATGCTAATATACCAATTTTATGCTTAAAGCTTATTTATTTATTTTTACTTATTCCATTATTGGTAGGATCTACTATATAAAAGAAAAGAGGTCGAGGAAAGGCTAAGGGTGTTTATCCAGGTCATAACCGCAAGTGTGAGATACATGACAAAAGGTCTTTTTTCCCTATTTTTTGGTTACTTTAATCATTTATTTTTTAGTGCTTACATTTCATTTATATGTAATATTTTACATGCTTTGTGTTTCTTTCATGTTATTAGATTCATAGAAAAGAAAATACCCCAAGAGATTACTATTAAGTTCCACCAAAACATTACTGGGCCATGGACAACTTTTCCAGAATACCCTAAAGAACAATTGAATATGCTTTATGAGTTATACAAAGAAGCACAATTTGAGACAGATGACTTAGCTCTTGAGAGGGAGGTATTTGATGAGCATGTCAAACGATGTTATCCTGATTGGATGTGGCACCTTAGAGAAGAATGTGTAACAAATAAAATTCCTCAAGATGAATGGTACAAGCATCCCCCAGATGATGTAACTCCAACTATTTGGAAAGAGATGTGCAACAAATGGAATAATCGCAAGTGGAAGGTGATTATAAAATGAACTTTATTAATAGTTTTTTTTAATATATTTTTTTCTAAAATCTTTCTTAGAAGCAAATGTTTAATACTTAACTCATTTAGTGTATTTTTTTCATGTAACCAGGAAAAGAGTGATAGAAACAAAAGAAATCGCAAAGAAAATCAAGCTATCATTGCGACTACAGGTTCTGTACCAATGGCTAAGCGCAGAAAAGAATTGGTATGATAAAATTGCCATGTTAAATTTCTATAACAGTAGTTCGTATATTGAATTGATTTATCTTATGATTTTCCTTTTAAAATGGTCATAGGAGGAGAAGAATGGATGCGAACCAAGTCCAATCGAATGTTTCAGGTCAATGCATATGAAAAAGGATGGTGTTACTTTTGCCAGTGAAAAAGCACAAAAATTATATGTATGTTATTATTATTACTATTATTATTTTTAAGTGTCTTATTGAATTTAAAGTTTTTATATATCTAATAACGGAATAAATGTTGTTTTAGGAAAAAATGGATGCAAGGAAATCAGAGGTTGCATCTCAGGGTGAGATTGTTAATGATAGTTAAAATATTCTTTGAAGTGACTGGACCTCCTACTCGTGGTCGTGTGCTTGGCATGGGTGCTGGTGTCAAGCCTAGAGATGTGTATGGCCCAAGTTCATCTAGCCAGTGTAGTAAGCGATGTCAAGCGGATCGCTTAAAAGGAAAGGAGGATTTTGAGCTTCGTTTTAAAGAAGCAGAAGATAAAAGTTCTGTTGAGAAAATGGAATTGCAAGGAAAAATCAATCAATTGAAAGAGGAAATGCCTCGTATGATAGCAAATTCTTTGAAAAAGATGGGCTTTAATTCTATGCAAGAACCTACTACATAGGTATATTTATATATATTTTTAGTATAATCAACATTAATATTTTTTGCTATTTTCTTAAGGTTGTTGAAATAAGTTGTAAAGTTGCTCATTATAGATTTCAATTATTTGGATCACTAAATTTAGATTAAAAAAATGTTATTTAAATTAGAATATCTTTACCTATCCATGCAAAGTACATGATTTGTAGTGTTTGTTATGAAAATGTTATTAATGTGATTATTGGTGGCAAATTTATTCTTTGAAGTTATCATTCACAAGAGAACTACAAGGTTCTTGTTAGTAAGGATCTTGTATTCTTTGATGTTGATAATACCATTGTTATTCATTGTGGGGATTGTTGTTGATGTTGTTAAATTAATACGTTTCAATATCTTTATTATGTATTGTAAATATAATTTGCATAGTAATAATTTTTTTGTATACTTATTTAGTTTAATCAAAATATTACAGACCAATGCTGGAGAAGGAAATCAAAATGTGGACGAAAACACAGAAGATGACTCAGATGGTTCTCAGAAGGAGAATACTGACTCAGATGATGATTAATCTTCCAATATTTATGTTTTCAAGTTTGGTGAAGGATATTATAGCTTTCATGTAGACGTTTTAATTAATATTTTTTATTCTATTTTATAGACGTTTTAATATTTTTTTTATTGCATTATGCACTTTCTAGATTTGGACAATTATGGATTTGTGCTTGTTATTTGAATTGAAAAACTTTTGGGAGATTTATGTTTCCTCACAATTAAAATATTAGAAATGATCTCTCTTTTATTATTGACAAAGTTATTTGGTTGCAAATAATGTATTACTGACGTGGTGAATAGGTTTCAATAACGGTCAAAGTTCATTGAAAAAGGTAAATGGTCACATTGATAATGTATTGTTGACGAAAAACCAATTATTTTATGATGGCTTTTAGTCGTTGAAAAACTACATTAACGACGACTATAGTTCATCACAAAAGTTATTTTCGACGACAAACCAAGTACTTATGACAGCTTTTATTATTTGTCAAAACAAGGGCATTAACAATTGCCTTAGTTCGTCGTAGAAAGTATTTGGTCGTTTGACTTCCTTGTATGAAGTTACATTGTCGACGACAAACCAAGTAATTACGACGGCTTTTATTCGTCAAAAAAAGGTATTAACAACGGCCTTAGTTCGTCATAGAAAGTATTTGGTCATACGACTTCCTCATATAAAGTTGTATTGTCGATGACAAATGAAATTACTACGACGGCATTTTGTCGTCGAAACTATGCATTAACGACGGCCGAAGGTTGTCACAAAAGGTATTTGGTCGTCCAACTTCCTCGTATGAAGTTGAATCTACGATGGCAATTATCAAGTACTTATGACAGAGTTGTGCTGTCGAAAATGAGTGTTAGCAACAGTCTCGTCGATAATATAGTATTATCGACAAGGCTTTTTCCGATGGCCGTCGACGGCCTTTTACCGTCGGCAATACTAATCTGCGACGGCTTTTTGTGTTGTTACGACGAACTCTGGCCATCGCTAATAGCAATATTTTTTGTAGTGAATCAATCAGATTAATACTGAAATTCGTATTTATTTTTTGCTTTGAAAAAGTTTGATAAACTAGTTGATACGACTTACCAATTTAGTAAATGGGCCATGTTAGTTTTGATCCATATAATCAAATACTCAGGAGTTGACACAATACAAAGACCCCTAAACCAAACCATCTTAACTTGTTAATTTCCTTAACCCCTCTTTTTTCCCAGAATAGATTATTAAGTATCCGTTTGGATACACGTCCGTGTCCACGTTTGGTTCTTTAGCGCGTTTTCAGCTTTTTTTTTTTTTTTTTCCAGTTGCAGTTGTTGACCAATTCACCAATGAACAGTGCACCCGTGCACTGTTCATGGACTCACAAACTTCACTTTTCAGCAACTTTTTCATTAAAAATGGGTCTCACGACACTATTTACACATTTAAAAATTATTTTGCTACAGTGTTTTCAGTTTTCAGTTTCAGCAAAATAAGTTCTATCCAAACGGACCTTAAATCAATGGAAGATGAACAAAACATTTACCAAAAGAATGAAACTTGGAGATCATAACTATTATAGCAAACTAATGAACAAAACTACTTCTCAATTTGAACAATTGGATTGCTTCAACCCCCCCTCAGGAAAAAAAATAAAAACGATGAGTTTTGACTGAGAAGCAGTCCACAATGACCAACGGTATAATTCAACCTCAGTCACTTCTCAACTCTCAATAATGGTGCTACCTCTTACACTGTGTCTGCAAGTATGCCTCGGACGGGTTATCCTCTTGTCTTCATCAAGAGAGATCATAGTTAGATTTGCAGAATTCTCAATCATTCGTTTAGCAACCAGGTAGCCAGAAATGCTCCATGTCTGGTACTTCCTTGCTTGCTTTCCAACATAACGCCCAGTCTTACCATCATAATACTCAGGCCAGCCATCCTTGGAGAGGCGTTATTCTACCAGCTCAATTGCCCGCTTCACAATATGAGGCCTCTCGGTCTTGATGCATGCTACTGTAAGTAGCCACAGGCCCACAATAAAACTACAAAAACATCCCAAATCATCATATGATGATTATACAGCAACATGAACTAGATATTCTCATGTATCAAAGTGAATATGTTCATTTCCTAGCTGATGGTTCAACGTAATATTTACCTGGCCAAGAGCCACCATTATGGTAACTCCACCGCGTGTTCTTTGGATCACAACCAGTGCTAATGCTCCAATCATGTCCCTGCAATGCTGGGTAAACAATCTTCAAAGGCATCCCCCCATCCAAGTCCTCCCAGCGCTCCTCAACAAGATCCATTATCGCTATAGCCTGTGCACCTGTGGCTTGACATCTCAATATGGCAATGCAATTCCCAAGTAAGAACCACCGGAAGTCCATGCGAGCTGGGCTGACATTGCCAATTAAATACCCTCCTCTCAAGGGCATGAAATCAAACACCCAATCAGGGATAGACTCTGGGATGACATTAAATTTATTGACAGCAGTGTGGGAGTACTCCTCTGTTTTGTACCGGTATATTTTATTTAACTATGTAAAGTCGAGCCAGTAGTACTAGTGTATGTGAAAGTTGAGAGCTGTGATCCGCTTATCAATTCTCTCCATTAATTTCTTATCATCTTGCTCTGGTTTCAACATCTGCCTGCACATCTTAGTGCAAAATAAAAGAGGGCTTGTGTTAGGACATATGTGATTCACTTGTTAGGAACATATGTCACTATTTTATGTAATTGGCTTATCCTTTGACAAAATGCACTTTACTTGTATTTGGGTAGATCTAGAATGTGTTTAATACTTCAAGAAACTGTGTTTCAAGATCAAGTGTTGAAGACATGCACGTCTGTCCAAGAATCAAGTGAGAAAGTACTGAATTTTAAAGTTCGATAGCTGCTCGACACCTCCTCGACACCTGGCTATCTGTCGAGCTCTTAAGCTGTTTCTTATCGCAATCTCAATAGCTTCTCGACAACTGGTCGATCGATCGAGATATCTCCTGTCCCCTCGACACCTCCTCGATCGATCAAGAATTACTGAGCCTTACGAAATTCAGATTTTCAGATATGATTTTCAGCCCATGCTGACATGTATGTGTAGGGTTTCTTTTCTCACAACCCTAGACCTATATAAGGCTTATTTTAGAGGCTGTCACATAAGAGAATACAAGGAAAACATATGCAAAAGGTGACCAAAGCCTTATTCTCTTTGAAAGAAGCTACTGCGTCTTTGCGCCTTAGGGTTTTGTAACCAAGTGCTTTTTGATCTTCATCGTTGGGATGAATTGAAGAACTTTGCAGCCAACAATCTTCTTCTAGTTGGTGATTTAAGTCGCGTACTGGGATCCACGCAATTGGTTAGTCACGTACTGGGATTCGTGCATCATCAAAAGGGTGGCGTTCATATATTGAAGAGTTCAGAGGTTCTAAAGCGGTAAAAGGTTCCTGCTGTGAGTTCATCTACGGGGATTGTAGAGTCTAGGGACAAAGGTTTTGTACTAGATCTGAAACTTCTCTTTACTATAGTGAATTTCTTTTCGGGAAGGTTTTCCCCCAGGTTTTTTACTGTGAAACTAGTTTGTTTCATTGTTTTTCCTGAGTCATCATATCTTGTCTTATTTACTTTTTCGCTGCATTTATTTTTAACATGATATTGATGTTTGTTTGTTTTAACAAGTTTTATTCATAATAAATCTAATTAACAACTTGGGTTTAAAACTTGTTAATTCTATCAACCGGGGTCTAAATTTCCCAACAGCTTGGATCTCAATTGGATATCCATATATTCCCTGTTTCAAAAGTATGCCAAAGAGTTATCATTCAATGGGACTAAAAAGTTAACATCCTTGGATTGAATGACAGGAAAGTTTCCATATTGTTTGAAAATTCATACTTAAAAATATATTATACAGATACTACCATTATTGAAAACAAGAGACTCACCATACTCCTGTCAATCATGCTACACCCATCTGCACATAGAAGTGTTGGGAAAGTTTCAAAGCCATCCTAGAGGCGAAGATTGAGTATTAATTTCATTCTCCTCTGCACTTCAGGATGCTCTGCCAGTGCATAATCACATGTATGCTTGGTACACGCCCTTAGAAGTATAATCCACCAGAACCCAGAATCAATTGGTTTAACTCTTCCAATTGCTCTGCCTCCAAAATCTACAACACAAATGTCCTTTTGAAGTTGTGTCAAACTAAACCTTGAAACTTGCAGGCATTGCACCTTCTCCAAGAGTATAGTTGTCAATCTTTTTCTCCCAACCTTGGAATTGGAGGGTCTTTAATAGGAAGTTTTTTACTATCTCAAGTTCTGTAGTTTCTTTCATCAGGCAAGCTTAGCCAGTAGGACCAAAATCTCTAAAAAAAACTTGCAAGTTTAGATAATAAATAATATTATGGAACAAATGCAGGTAGAAAAATTGGGGAGCTTCTCTGCAACACTTTGTGTGTATAAGAATATCAGCATTTTACACATGATCTAATAAGGGCCATTAGGATATTAGAATGCAGTAGGTGCAAAGTGTGATCGGACAAGAAGTCCAGATATATTTCGATCATCCAAAAAGGGTGTTGAAAGTCAATCCCACTCCATCACAAACTAGTTCTCTGCTCACATCAACATCAAAAAAGGCTTCAGGAGGTCAGTCCCTCTAAATAATCAAGTACTTGAAAGTTGGATTTATAGTTCTCCAAAAAGGTTTCCTTAGTTCATTCAACAGTCCATATTTCCAAAGAAAATTATATCAGGAAACAAATCAAGCTGCAAATTAACATATTTGATCCCTTAGAAATGAATGAACCATAAATACTCTCTCAGTTATGTTAGACATGCTCTACTTCATGAAACATTAGAACTGTGAGAATGGCACCACTGCATACCTTCGGTGCGATGGTCACTTCACAAGTATAAGTGCTTGTGGGGTGTGGGGGGCAAGGGCCGGGGTTCAAGTCTCCAGGAGGGAGGTTCACACATATATACACTTAGATTAGACTAGAGTAGAATTTCTATCTTGTAAAAAAAAAAAAACTGTGAGAATGGCAAACAAAGTGATAAATTAGCCTCCTTTCCTATGTTTAATACATTATTCTAATTCACAGTTGTGAGGGTCCTTTTTAGACAATACCTAGGCTCACGTAGAAACAAGGACCTTGGGCCCTCTTACTTTTTGTTTTAAGGGACTGGGCTGGGTTCACCGTAGCTAAATGGGCTGATTACAAACCAGATGGTGCACAGGGCATGAATCCTACAACACATACATACTAGCAAACAAGAAATATATGCATTGAACAGCAAGAAACAATAAAGGGGCAATGCGATAGAGAAAGACACAAAGTAAACGTTAGGGGTCCTTAAGATACTGTGTAATATTTCATTAATTTCTCAATTGTGTAATACATCATGCTCACTAGGATGTATCACAAGGTCCAAATAAGTTCAAAAATCACAGACTTAGATGGCTCTTCAGGCCTCTATGACTTGCAAAGTTTGAATCCCTTTGAATCCAAGTATGTTCTCTAGTGGCTGTTTGAGGATATCGGGCGGTATTTCCCTCTCTTTTCTTACTTTCTTTGAATTCTAACAGAGTTTTCTCAATGATTCTACTCTAATTCACTGTTGCTGAATGCCCCTTCACTGTTGGCTGCTTTCCCCCTTTATAGTGTCATCCTAGGGTTCTAGGGTACCACTGATTTCCCCCATTTGTTCTCATGGGTACCAGAACCAATGTTGTGCCAGCAACATTGGTGGCTGGTCCCTTCCTTGTTTCTCATAATTTTCTCCTTTTGGTGCTTCTTCCCCAAAAGTCTCTTGCTGACTTTCCATTCTAGGGTGTCCTTAAAGAGCTGACCTTTGGTCCTTCTTCCTTCAAGGTCTCTCACCTTTTTAAGACTCAGCTTTTGGTTGCCTTTCCTCTTGTCATTTTTCCCAAGTGAACTGATTCCTTCCTGCCAGGTTGAAAGTCTTCCCAGCTACTTCCCTTCATGGTTCTTCTTTCTGGGTTCCCCGTGGTACCAGCCACTTGCTCATGAATTGTTGGTTTCCAAGCTTTCTGGTTCCTTTCTGCATCATTGGGTGGCTGATAGGGACGTATCTGTTCTCATTCCTTGTGTTTCTTGGCACTCCTTTTGAGCTGTCTTAATCTTATCCTAGCTTTGCTGCACGTCCTGAGGATCTCGAGCCCCTGGCAGTCCCTAGGTACCCCGGCTCAGCTCTTACCACTGGATTACCTAGTGATTTTCTGACCTTGGCGGGCTGGGCTTTTTTTCTTCTTCCCTTTGTTTCATGAATTCTAAGGCCTATCCATTCGTGGGTCTGGGTTCTTCCTAAAATCCCTTCATGGAGTTGGGCCTACCATCTTTTTTCTTTATTACGGGCTCAAGTCTTTTATTTTTTTTTTTTATGGAGTTCAACTCTCTGTGCCATTTTGGGCCTTGGTGCAACATTGTGACTTTTTTTAGACCTCAACATTTAGCCCCCCGAGCTCGTGGGTTGCCTGTAGCCCACGTGTGAGTAGACTAGAGCCTTAATTTTTGTAGGAATTCCTTCTTCACTATTTTAATTAACCTCAGGGTACCTCCTTTTCTTCCTTCAGGGTCTTGTCTTTCCCGTTACTTTTAGGTATCCTGGTTTTCTTTGCGTGTTGCACTTCTTCTTTTTTTGTAACTCCCCCCCCCCCTTTTGCACAGAACGTGGCAGTTGAATGTGGGAGTGAAAACTTCCCCCACCCACTTTTCACGTTCCCCATAACTCCCATTAATAACTGCCAATAACTCTCCTCTTTAAAAATTAAATTTTAGCAACTAGTGCGCCTTTCCATACATCGTCTTCTCCAACTGCTCTTTGCACCATTATTGTAGTCACTTCATACTTTCTTTTCACTTTCCAAAGACCTTCGTTTCCAAACTTATCACCTTTCTTCCAATCACTCGGTTTCTCTGTTTCTTCTTCTGTGTTCCGCACTCCTTTAACTTCCTTATTTCCCAGTGCATTTGCCGTTCCATGGCTTCCTCTTCCTCATGAAAAAGGAGGGAGCACACTCCCAGTCCTTCTGAGGGTGAAACCTCATCAGGGTCTGCACATGGCGAGATGCAGAAGGTCACGGAGTGCCCATCTTTCCCTTTATGGGACCCCTAGTACACCCCCAACCTGTTTTTTCCTCAGGTGTCTCACGGTGAGGCCCCTTCTTCCCCTCACACTTGGGTGTTCTCTGACCAGTTGGGGTTCGCCAGTTTCGCCCAGGTTCCAAATCCAAGGGAGATTTTAGATCTCCAGATTAGGCGGGGATCTCGAGAGGCAGTTCCCATTTTCTTTGACTTCGTTTCGGGGAAGATCACCGGTTGGCCTATTTGGGTGGATAGGGAGCTTTCCAATGGTGAGTTTGTTAGTTGTCTGGAGCGCACCGGGATCCTGAAATCAGTAGCAATTTTCAGGAACCTTGTGGGTTTTAGAGACGCCAAGGGCCTTAGACACTTGGTACGCCGTTGGTGCCCTTCTCTTTACACCTTTCTCTTTTCTGTTGGTGAGCTTACTATCACCTTGGAGGATGTGGTTAATAACTTCCTCCTCCTGGTGTTTGGTGAAGAGAATCCTTTTGATATCAGTCTTTCCAGCAAGGATCTCGAGGTGAAAGACAAACTATTCAGCCACTTTGGCGGGCGTACTGCTTGTCTTGGTGGGAAACCGGCCAGAATGGGCAAGTGGGTCATGAACCTTTTCAAGAGAAGGACAAGGCAGTTAGGTGAGCTGGGTTCTTGGCATTTTGGCTCAGTAAGTTTCTATTTAGTGAGTTCCCCGGGTACGGGGTTAAGTCTGTTTTCTTTCCTTTGGCAATTAGACTGGCTCGGGGTGCTCAGTATCCTTTAGCCCCCATGTTCCTAGGCTATGTTTACTCCTAATTAGACTTGCTTCATGGAGATGAAGTCGAGGGCGATTCTTGCTATGCTATCACTTCGTCCCTTCACTATGCCATTCTCCAGGTATTCATATGGGACCGCTCTTCTGTTACTTTGGTGAAGTGCAGGAGTTTGAAATTTGTAAAAGATAAGTTCCAAGGATCCCCGAATGTGATTAAGGGTCTGTGTGGTAGTTCTACTGATAGCCACCCTATCATTTTTTGTTGGGCTAACTTGAAAGGTGGCAGCCTCAATTTGGTTGAGTTATTTGATCAAGTAGGGCACTTAAGTTGGCGTTCTCCCTTGGAGTTCAGCCCTGGGTTCGCCTGTGATTCTGTGTTGGCCTCTTTTCTCAACTCTTCAAGGAATACCTTTGATCTGCGTCATGGGGACGAAGGCAGTTTGGCGTACTTGGCTTGCATCAGTCCCTCATGGCTTCCAGTGCCCTCATCAAGTGGTCCTAGGTACACCTACTACTCAGCACACCGGGTACTCCAACAATTTGGCTTTGATCAGGACATCCCACCAGTGTTTAAAGATATAGTACCTTCTCTCCCTTCTCTGGATCCTTTCCTAAGGCTCCATGCCTTTTCTTACTGGTCGCGGAGGAGCTCCTAGTTTGTGGTGCCAAACTCCCAGAGAGGAGTCTTTGCTTCCAGTGGCTTTGCTGGTTACTGGAGAAAAGTTCAGAAGTGCTTCTCAGACTACGTTGGTTATGGTAAGATTGGGAGGGTTCCCGATCCTAGTATTCTCTCTGTCCCTACCTCTAACAGAAGCCCGACCCTCCCTACTGTTGGCATTGTGTCTGCTGCCATAAGTAGCAAGAAAGGATTTGTTGAGTGGCATGCTTCTAGGGGTGGTTGGGTATGTTATGCGCAAGACTTTCTTGAGGCTTGGTCGGGGTGTGACCTTATTGTGGGTACCTCTTCTGGTGTGCCAATCAAGAGAGGGGCAGTAAAGGCAATTGGTGCTGCCACTCCTATAGGCAAAGGCAAAGAGAAAAAGATCAAACATGAAGCTGTCAAGAAAGCCGAGCTTGAAGAAAGTGCTGAGGGAACTGGAGTTGGTCCTAAGACTAAGAAAAGGAAGACTGCAAAATCCCAGAAATAGTTGGTCATTTCTGAGGAACCTGAGAGAGTGGATCCTTCTACAGTTGGAAAGGAAGTTGGCCACCCCTTAATCCCAAAGATCCGAGTGAAGACTAAGGTAGAGTATTCTCTCTCTCAGGTTCCTGTGAGTTCCTCAGCCCAAGGTTCTTCGGGGTCCTCTGATTTCATACCCCAGTCTCCCTTAGGACCCTCTGGGCGTACCCGTAGTAGACAAAAGACCATTGGAGAATCTGTAGAGAGAGAGAGAAGGGTAAGGCTTCTTTCCTTCTTCTCTCTTTTATTTGCAATAGTTCATTGTTCTTGTTGTGTCTCTCCCTTTTTCTTTTAACTGATGAATGGTCATTCCTTCCTTGCAGTCCAAACGCAAGTCAAACCCCAAGAGAGGCAAGAGTTAGTCATCTGGTGATGATGTGGTACGACCTCCTTCTATTTGTGCCTTTTACTATTTGCTTTCATTCTTTTCCGGTGCTGTGTACATATGCATTTTGTGATGTTCTGCCACACACTCTTCTTTTTCTTTTGCAGGTGGAGGTACCTCCTCCCACGACTGGTGGGACTCTGGTGAAAGAAGTGATGACAGCTCCATCTGCTGTTCCCTAGGCGTGAAATAGGAACCCCCTAGTGGTGATGTGACCAAGGAAGTTGGGCAGGCAATGAGGGATGTCCAGCCCACTCTGCCTTCTGTCCCTTAGCTGTTTAGGACCCTGAAGCTTCTCAGCCTCCTGTTCCTTAAGATCCCCAGCCCGTGCAGAATTTCAGTCCCACTAAAACTGTGTCACTTGAGCCTATGACTGAGTCTGCGTTGAGCAAAAGTCCTTGGGGGGTGCATCTTCATCCATACAAGCAGGTAAGCCTTATCCACTGTTTATAAATGCTTAATCTTATCTCTTTTATCCTTTCTTCCTAAGAGTTCTTGTTTTCTCTTCCCCTTTTAGGTCAAACCAATGTTCAATCTGCCCCTAAGGCCGCCTCTTCCTTAGAGTCAGAGGGTTCTGAAGGTGCGTGTTGTTCACCTTCGTTGTACTTCCCCCTCCTCCTTTTTTTTTTTTTTCCTCTCTCTTCCATACTTCTCCCTTGCCTTTTCCTTCTATGGCGAAGCCCCCAGTATCTTTCCCTTCCTTTAGTAATTTTGCCAAAGTTTCCTCCTTTTCTCCAACGTGCTGTGTGTTCTTTCACAGAGTCCTCCAGGAAATCGAGGGGCAAGAGGAGGAGGCTCTGCCACAGGAAGCTGATATTGGTTCTTTAGCTTTCTCTTACTTTCCCACTTTACATATCTTCCTTTGTTCTTCCCTCTTTTTGAACTTTGTCTGCTTTTGCAGGTGCTAAGGATCCGAAGCCCGTAGTTCCTAAGGTAGTTGTGGAATCTGCTTCTGATGTCCAGGTTGTTGAAGCTTAGGCAGGGATCCCCCAAACTATCCAGGGGTGACTGTCTCAAATCCCGGCTCAAGGCTCCTCGCTTTTCTGGCCTGCTTTGATCTCCTAGAGTTCAACAGCCTTCCTGCAAGCCACTTTCATCGCTTTGGACCTCCCTTTGGTAGCTTCCTATGCTTCTTTGTGCTCGTGGAGGGGCTACCACTCTTGGAGGAGCTGTTCAAAGTCCACGGGGACTTCATCAGTGGATTCAGGGGAGGCGTATTCTTAGGCAACATTTTGATGGAACTCCTGTGTGCCATGTTGATTTCCCTGAGGGACTCCTCTCCTGATTCCCTATCTGAGGAGAGGCTTTTGGAGTGGAGAGGGGTGGTACAGGATCTCGTGGAGGCCAAGTTCAATCTATCTTTCCTGCTGGAGTACTTGCGATCCTTAGCCCACATGCTGTTCCAGAGGAAGGTTTCTAAGGACCTTGATGCCGAGATTGCTGCTGCTAAGGAGGCCCTAGCTCGTGCTCATAAGGTTCTGCAAGATTTGAAAGTTAAGAAGCAGCGATTTCTTTCCTCATCACCTGTCCTTGTGATTCCCTCAAGAGGCTCTTTGCTGGCCGGCCTTATACCTTAGTTCTTTGCTTACCCCCCACCTTTTTTTTTTTTTTTTTTTTCTAGATGTATTAGTTTCTCCCTTTTTTTTAGACAATTGAGTATAAGTTTATCTTTACTTCTTGCTTCTGAACAGTACTTCTTTTTTTTTTTTTTTTTTGCAATGTGGATCTGTTTTCTTTTTAAGACTATTTCTAGCTTTAACAGTATGTGGATCTATTCACAATGTGCATTCTACTCTTTATTTTGTTGCTTTTTTTTTTTGTTGAATTGAGTCCTAAGCCATGGTCACTACAAGTTTTGCAGTAGGTCCTGGACCAGGTACCCTGGTAGTTGTGTGCTTGCGCGGGTACTGAACTGGGTACATTGGATGTTCTCCTCTTTTTTTTTTTTTCTTTTTTTTTTTAAAGGAAGAAGTCCCAGGTCATGAACCAGACAGACCCTTTTGGACAAGTACTGGGCTAGGTATCCCAGGCACTTATTTCTGCCCATGGTCCCAGGCCATGTACTTGAACTAATTGTGGTGTGAGTCCTGGGTCATACGCTAAGGTTCTCCTGCCCCCTTTTTTTTTTTGCATTGGCCCAAGTACCCCTCCCAAACTTGCCCACATTCGGGTTATGTAATACTTTGCAATTATACATTTTAGCTGTAGTTTAGAGAAAAAGAATAAGGAAAAAGAAATTTTATTGAAACACAGCATAGTTACCATACTACGGGACACAAAAGGGTTGACAAAGATAGTAAGGATCATAGAATGTCCTCCTACCATGGGTTCCTAAACCAAAAGGGGAACTTAAACAAAACTCATGACAAAAAGTAAAGAACGATGAAACACTTAGCAGATTACAACCTCTTTGTTCATATTTGGCCAGTAGTACCCCATACGCTGCATCCTTCTGTATAAGCTGATTTTTTCTGCAATCCCATAGATTTGGCTGTGTAATTCTTCCAATCTCAGCTTTCCTTCTTTCTCGTTGATACATCTGGATAGGATCACCCCGGGTAGCCTCCTGTACAGCTCTTCTTCTATCAAAGTGTAATCATTTAGCTCCTTGATATTTCCTCCATGTCCTGACTTTTCCATCTTCCCTTTTACCTCATTTCTCCAATCTTGCTGCTCTGGTTCTTTAGGGAACATCTTTTTGAGGATCCCTATGATGGAATGTTCCTGCTTACTTACTCTTATCAGAGTACCTCTTCCTTTGAACAGTACCTGGGATCCTAGGGTGGCTAGTGCATCAGCGAACCTGTTTTCACTCCTTTGGGCGTACTCCACACTAAAGGTCTGGAATTCCTGCTTCAGCTTTTGCACCCAAGTTCTGTAGGCTGCCAAACTCTGCTCTCTTAGTGTAAAGTCACCCTTTACTTAAGAGACCACAAGATTGAAGTCTCCTAACACCCTCATATGTTTTATTCCCATGCTAAGTGCTATGGCCAATCTAGTCAAGTATGCCTCATACTCAGCAGCATTATTTGAATAAGAAAATCCAAGCTTGAAAGATAATGGCATGGTATCCCCATCTTTGCAACTTAGCACAATTCCTAACTTGTTTGAAGTTGTCATTGCTAACCCATCAAACCTCATTGTCCACTTCTTTCTAGAGAGCTCCACCACTGCCACTTCCTTAGGGATCTCCTTGCTTAGTGAACATTCTTCTTTTCCTGGGAACTAGGCTAGCAAATCTGCTATGGCTTGGCTTTTGATAGCCCTGGGAGTCCTGAGGCTGATGTCATATTGAGAGAGCAAAACCAGCCACTGTGCTATCCTTCCTGTTAGGAGAGGCTAATGTATGAGTGCCTTGATGGGATGTGACTTGGTTACCAAAAGGATCTGGTGGGCTGAGAAGTATCGTTTTAGCCTTTGGGATGCATAGATAACTACTAGGCACGCCCTTTCTATCCAGGGATACCTAGTCTCTGTATCCTTAAGTGTCCTGCTCACATAATAAATGGGCTGCTCATTCCCATCATTGTCTTCCTGTGCTAGTAGGGCTCCTATAGCCTAAGAGTTTAATGCCAAATATAGCAACAGAGGCCTCCTACGTACTCGTGCCTGTAGGGTGGGAAGATGATTCATGATCTGCTGGATCCTTTGAAAGGCTTCCTGCTGTTCAGTTCCCCAGATGAACTCAACCCCCTTTTTCAACAGTTTGGATAAACCATTTGTGATCGAAGCTAATCTTGGCATAAATTTCCTAATGTAGGAGACCCTTCCCTAGGAAACTTTTGAGCTCTCTAACCATTGTAGACCTTTTCATTGTTGTGATGGCTATGGCTTTGGCTAGATCTACACTTATGCCTCTATGATGTACTAGGAACCCAAGAAATTTTCCAGCAGATACTCCGAAGGCACACTTCATGGGGTTCATGCGTAGTTTGTACTTTCTGCACCTTTCAAAAACCTGTTCAAGTATCTGGAAGTGTCCTGCCCTGGTCTTTGACTTTACCACGATATCATCCACATAGTCCTCCATTTCCTATGCAGCATATCATGGAAGATAGTTGTCATGGTTTGCTGGTACGTGGCCCCTGCATTTTTAAGGCCAAAGGGCATCATAGTGTAGTAAAAGTTTCCGATTAGGGTCCTGAATGCTGTCTTCTCTGCATCTCTAGCAGCCATGCAGATTTGGTTATACCACTATAGCCATCCATAAATGAAAACATAGAGATTCCTGCAGCTGAATCTACAAGGAGGTCAATATTAGGCAGGGGAAACTCATCTTTTGGACATGCCTTGTTCAGATTGCGAAAGTCCACACAACATCGAATTTGGCCACTCTTTTTCTTCACGAGTACTATGTTGGAAAGCCATTTGGGATGCTGAATTGGCTTGATGAACCCAGCTACTAACAGTTTCTTGACTGCCTGAGTTATTTGAACTTCTACATCAGTGTGAAAGACCCTGGCTGGCTGAACTACTGGCTTGACTCCTGGGTCCACATTGAGAGAATGGACCACCAGTCCTGGGTCCAGACCAGGGATCTCATCATATGTCCATGCGAACACATCCACATATTTCTTGAGTAATGCCACTAACTGCTCATTTTCTTGTGCTGCCAACTGACTGCTAATGAAAACAGGCCTCTGGGATCCCAAACCAGCCCCTAAGTTTATCTCCTCCAACTCCTCCTCAGGTTGGATTTGTGCTTCCTTGACTGGGTCCTCTAAGATTTCTTCTTGAGCAATCATACAATCTGGCGGTTCGAGACCCTCCTGCACAATGCACTCAGGCCCCGCGCACCTTCACAAACGATATATTAACCTCCCTCCAGACTCCCGTACTACTACGCATTCCTGGGATCCTAAGAAGCTGGTCTCCTTCTTTTGCCTTTTTCTATCCAGGAGGTTCCTTAGGTCACGGGTGCCTCCTCCTTCCTCTTCTTCTAAAACAGGTACCCCTAGGGTCCTTAATGCGAGGCCCTCATCATTAGGTTCTAGCTCGTCATAAAACATTGTCTCCACAAAGTTCACTTCTCCTTGGCTAAAAGGGTTCAGGTTGGCAGGGATCCTTACTGGCCTCCTATTCAATCTCCCTTTAACACATTGATGGTACGTGGAAGGAATAAGGCGATGCTTATGGAGCCAAGGACGTCCCAACAGAACATGGTAAGAAACCTCTGAGTTAATCACATGGAACCTGGTCAGGGCTACTATTGGGCCTACCCTTAAGGCCAGCTGCACATATCCTTCAGTTGATTTTGCTGATCCTCTAAATCCTGTTATCTCTATAGGAGTCCCTAGGATCCTCCTGCCAGTCAAGCCCACAGCTTCCAAGGTACTTAGAGCTATGAGGTTAAGTGATGCCCCCGCGTCTACCACTGCTCTCCTGACTTGGACATCGTTTATGGTAACCATTAGATAAAGGGGTCTGCGATGGTCTGGATGTTCCACCTCCATGTCTTCATTTATGAAGGTTATTGCATTGGTTGTTTCCAAGTAAGCTCGGCTGGCATGGGATTCTGCTATGAAACATTCCATTCCTAAATCTGTTGCTATACCCAGGAGGGATTCTATGGCCATCCTTCTTGCTTCTGGCCTAAATCCCAATTGGTTGAATAGTGATTTGAATTTGGGGTTCTTCTAAAGGGTCTTGATTGTGTTTGGATGGAAGGATCCTTCAGATTCTTCTGCCTCTGCCAGGTTCCCATGGATCACTATAGCCACCACTCCCTTTCCTTTATGGTTGGGTTAAGGGTTCATTTGCACTTCGGGTTCCTTCTGAGTGAGCTCCAGGGTTCTCTCCCTAAGCTTCTTGTGAAAGAGACTATGGAGGGTCCAGCAGTCCTTAGTAGAGTGCTTGACATAGTTATGAATCCTGCAAAACAAAGGGTTCTTCCTTTCTTCTTTAGTAGCTACATGGATACAGTAAATGGCCTGACAATTCCATCTCCAATCTATTTATCCAAAACATGATTCAATTCTTCTGCAGTGCATGGGATCACAGGTGGTTCCTCGGCCACTTTTCCTTCAGGCCTCTTCCTTTTTTCTCCAACTGACGCTATCATGGCCTGGGGTATTGGCACCCTCTTTGTTCTCATAGTCTGCGCGGTCCTTCTAGTTTTTTGCAACAGGTCAGCAAATTGGGTTATACATAGATTTTCAAGATTAAGCCTGTAATCAAAGAGCATGTTGGATATGCAAGTCTCCACGAGCTCCTTTTCTTCATGGTCTCCATAACAGTCCAGGGAAACATTTTCAAATCTTTTGATGAATTGGACAGGATCCTCTCCAGGCCTCTGTCTTACCATTTGAAGGCTTTGGAAGGTGACCTTGTCTTCACCTGGATAGTACTTTGCGCAAAACCTTTCCATCATCTCGTCCCAGGTCTTGATGGACCTAGGCCTCAAGGTGGTGTACCATGTATATGCTCTGTCCACTAGGGACTTAGCAAACTCTCTTAGACATAACTCCTTGTCTCCTGCGTAGGGGCCCATGGTGTGAATGAACCTACTCACGTGCTCCATAGCACTTCCATTTCTTCCATCAAAAGGATGGAACTTCGGGGGTTCATATCCCTTAGGATAAGGCTTGCCAAGGAGTTCTGGTGGGAATGGGGGATCCCGAGAAAATTGCTTGGGGACCCTCGAGAGCTTTTCCCTTTCTTATTCCAAAAGGGCATTGACATCTGCTAGCATGAGATACTGGGGGTTGGCTCTCCCTCCTACTGCTGACCCTCCCTCTGGTTGGGCTCGGTCTTAGTTGACCACAAGGGGGACGTTATCCCTGATTTCTTGGGTCCTACCCTCTTTGAGGAGGCGAATCTCTTATTGCAAATCTTTTAGCACTTCTGCCATTCGAACCACAAGGTCTAGCTCCTGCCCTGTGCGCCTCTGTCCTATACGACCTCTTACTCTACCAGAGGTATCTCGTTCCTCTGTCTGGAGGCCACTTCATTTTCTCCTACGAGCTCAGAGGCCGCAGGTGGCGCATTGGTACCTTTGCTGTTCCTTGCTCTTGGAGCCATACTTTGTGAAGGGACTGCTTCTTCCCTCTCTTTTACCCAGTCCCCAGTGGAGTCGCCAAAATGTAAGGGTCCTTTTTAGATAATACCCAGGCCCACGTAGAAACAAGGACTTTGGGCCCTCTTACTTGTTGTTTTAAGGGACTGGGCTTGGTTCACCGCAGCTAAATGGGCTGATTACGAATCAGATGGTGCACAGAGCAGGAATCCTACAACACATACATACTAGCAAACAAGAAATATATGCATTGAACAGCAAGAAACAATAAATGGGCAATGCGATAGAGAAAGATACAAAGTAAACATTAGGGGTCCTTAAGAACCTGTGTAATATTTCATTAATTTCTCAATTATGTAATACATCATGCTCATTAGGATGTATCACAAGGTCCAAATAAGTTCAAAAATCACAGACTTAGATGGCTCTTCAGGCCTCTATGATTTGCAAAGTTTGAATCCCTTTGAATCCAAGTGTGTTCTCTAGTGGCTGTTTAAGAATACCGGACTGTATTTCCCTCTCTTTTCTTACTTTCTTTGAATTCTAACAGAGTTTTCTCAATGATTCTACTCTAATTCACTGTTGCTGAATGCCTCGTCACTGTTGGCTGCTTCCCCCTTTTATAGTATCATCCTAGGGTTCCGGGGTACCACTAATTCCCCCCATTTGTTCTCCTAGGTACCAGAACCAATGTTGTGCCAGCAACATTGGTGGCTGGTCTCTTCCTTGTTTCTCATAATTTTCTCCTTTTGGTGCTTCTTCCCCAAAAGTCTTCTGCTGACTTTCCATTCTAGGGTGTCCTTAAAGAGCTGACCTTTGGTCCTTCTTCCTTTAAGGCCTCTCACCTTTTTCAGACTCAGCTTTTGGCTGCCTTTCCTCTTGTCATTTTTCCCAAGTGAGCTGATTCCTTCCTGCCAGGTTGAAAGTCTTCCCAACAACTTCCCTTCATGGTTCTTCTTTCTGGGTTCCCCGAGGTACCAGCCCCTTGCTCATGAATTCTTGGTTTCCAAGCTTTCTGGTTCCTTTCTGCATCATTGAATGGCTGATAGGGACGTATCTGTTCTTGTTCCTTGTGTTTCTTGGCACTCCTTTTGCGCTGTCTTAATCTCATCATGGCTTTGCTGCACGTCCCGAGGATCCCGAGCCCCTGGTAGTCCCTAGGTATCCCGGCCCAGTTCTTACCACTAGACTACCTAGTGATTTTTTGACCTTGGCGGGCTGGGCTTTTTTTCTTCTTCCCTTTGTTTCATGAATTCTAAGGCCTATCCATTCGTGGGTCTAGGTTCTTCCTAAAATCCCTTCATGGAGTTGGGCCTACCATCTTTTTTCTTTATTGCTGGCTCAAGTCTTTTATTTTTTTATGGAGTTCAACTCTCTGTACCATTTTGGGCCTTGGTGCAATATTGTGACTATTTTTAGACCTCAACAACAGTTAATTCAACATAATTAAAAGAACCAATCTTTAAGCTTTTATTGAATTTTGCTTTTAATCTCCTAATATATATACTAAGCAACCGTGTATTCAAAGGCTCTTCATGAAGGTTGATGCATTTTTCTCAAAATTCTCTTCTAAGCTCTCTTCTTAATCTCACATTCTTCTTACTTTTCTTGGAGCATAAATACCCCAATATAAGTCATTTCCCTTTCAAGTCTTTCCCAAACAGTCTCCACTCCACATATCAATTCCTTACGCTGACCAGGTTCATTATATCGACACAACAAATGGCTGTGAACTATGAAATTAATCATCGACACACCTACACTCCTATCCACACCCCACCCAAATCTGCTATCACGAAAGCCATGGAGATGAATGGAATGACAATATTGGAAGAAATTTTAGGGACAAGATTAAAAATATACCGAACGTAGAGGATTTGATTTGTAATTTAACATTTTTAATAATCAATCAATGGAAAGAAAGCTCAAATAAGTTGTAGAAATGCCAAATTCAATTGGCACAATACATTGAAAACAGCATAATCCAAGAACAAACTATAAAAGGAATCAATTTTAATAAATACTAATAATAATGCGTTGCTGGGTCATACATAGAATCAAGATAATGCTTCAAATTCTCAAGAAAACCCAAGAAGTAAAAAAGTACAGTACTTGCATTGTACCTGATTGTAGTTCAAAGTGTCAGCAGTTGAATCTATAGCGGCGACCGTCCCCACCGGCTTTCCTTTATAATTAACAAACGACATCTTGATCCTCTCCCAAGCCCCTTGCACCATCGCATTGCTCTGTCGATTAGGCACTGAATTGTTGTCTTCCACAACAAAGTGCTCAATGGACAGGCCAAGACTCAGACACAGCTCGATCTTTGTATTCTCAGACATGGACACGGACACGTTCCCAGGCCGCGTGGACACTCTTTCAGTTCCTGACTGATTTTCACTGGCCGGTACTTCAAGATTAGGCGGCAACGATTCCCCTGCCGGTGAGTCTTCTTGAGATTCTTGTTTTTCGATAGACATAGTCGTGATCTTTGGAATCTCAGACACGGACACGGCAACGTTCTCAGGCGGCGTGGACTCTCTTGCAGTTCTCGACTGATTTTCAGAGACTGAAGTGACCGGTTCAAAGTCTGGCAATGATTCCCCGGCCGGTGTCTCTGCCTATGGTTCTTGCAAAGATTCCCTAGCCGGAGACTCTGCTTGCGGTTCTTGTGTTTCCGAAGAGGTATGCGAACTTTCCGGCGGGTTACCAGTGAGGCTTACGAAATAGATATATAAAGAAACAGTGAAATACGAAATAGAGAGAGAGTGTCTCTACAGTTCACACAGAAATTTACTGCGAAGAGAAACAGAGAGAGTGAGCTATTTATATTTATATATAACATGTGCCAGCCCTTTTTTTTTATACCAAAGACAAACTTTATTCCCGAAATTAAAGATACAGTAGCATCATGGATAAGAGCTTGTTCTAAAAAACAAGGAAACTCTTCAATCCAAGCAGAGGAATTAATAATGCCTAAATCATGTTTTGATAACAAATGGGCAGAACTATTGCCTTGCCGACGAACCTAAGAGAAAACAACAGTCCGAAGTTCATGACATTCAGCTAAGATCCCATAAATCAGTGGCGCCACAAAAGAAGGAGCAAGCTTTTGATCTTTTACTTCAATAAAAAAATGTGCCAGCTCAGATTTCAGGGAATCGGAAAGGAATGCAAGTTAGTTTGTTCATTGTTGCAGTGTCTCAGTTTTGGCGGCAAGAGGGAGATATGAATTCAAGAAGTCTTTAAGCTTCTTGCACTTTGGTTAATCAGCCCTAGTTTTACATATATATTTACGTAGATGCCATTGGGTTTTCAATCCGATGAGTGACTGGATGAGCAACGGTATTTTGGGGACGAGGGATTGGATGACCGTTATGCTCAATTTTGTTATAGTTTTACTAAACTTTTCAAATTATTTATTTTAAATTTTTCATTCCGTTTGAGATCAGCTTATTTTGCTGAAATTGAAAACTTTTTACTGAAAGTACTGTAGATAAAGGTAAAAGTTAACTAAAATAGTACAATGAGACCCATGAATAGTACCAAAAAGTGTAATGAGACCTATAAATAGTAGCAAAAATAAGCTAAATAGTAAAATAAGTTGACAAAAATAATCTTTGCTAAATGAACACTAATTAGTTAATTTATCTTTTGTAGGAAAAAATTTTTCTCTTTCTTTTATATATATATATATATATATTTTTTTTTTTGAGCTAATCATCGTTAATAATCTGTCTCTCTCGTTTGAAGCATGAAAGTAGTTTAAGAGTGTGTTTGTTTGGATGTGAAATAGGATGGATGGAAAACTTTAGAGAGAAAATGGGAAGGAAAACTTTTTTGAGTGTGTTTGGTTGGGTGGAAAAGAAGGAAAATAAATGATAGGGTCCAGGTGTTTTCTTCTCAGGCCCATCAAAAAGTTCTCTCCAAAATGGAGAGAAAACTGAAATGAGAAAATGGGGCGGCTTAATGGACAAAAATGCCCATGTCTAGTTCTTTTTTTTTTTTTTTTTTTTTTTTTCTTTCGTGGACGTTGCTTTTTTGTTTTTTTTTTTTTGTTTTGTTTTTTGTTTTTCATTTTTTGATTTCCTGGGCTGTGGGTGGGCATGTTGCCTCTTTTTTTTTCTTTTTCTTTTTTCTTTTCTGTCCTGTACGTTGTTTTTTTTTTTTTCTTTTTCCTGGGCTTTGGGTGTGATAGTTGTTTTGTTTTTCTTTTTTTCTTGTGGGTTTAACTAGATATTATTATTATTTTTAATAAATTGGGTGATTTTTTTTTTTTGGTTTTTTGTCACTTTTTTGTATTAATTGACCATCATTTTTTAACAAGGGTGTATGAGTAAATTTATACAAACTCACTTTTTCCATCCCTCCACTTTTCCACCCCCAACCAAACAAAAATGAGAGAAATCAAAATCTTTTCTATTCTCTCACTTTTTCATCCTCCCACTATTTTCTATCCTCCCACTTTTCCACCCCTCCAACCAAACGGACCCTAACAGTATATAAAATGGTAAGGAACAATTAATCATTGCAAATGGAGTGCCATACATTTGCCTCTAAAAAGTTAAAAAGAAAATATTAATGACCTTTACATGAAAAATATAATACATATTGTGGTTAATTATTTCTAGGATTTATGAAGATACTTTAAACCTATACCAACCAGGGCTACTTTAACTAGTAAATCAATAAATCGTTACCTAAGCTAGTCTGATTGTTTAATTGGACCACTTATGTAATTGAACTAATACAATCCATCAGGTCTTTTACAATGCGTGCAACTTGGACGAGTTCTTCTCACCCAACTAGTTTTGTAATTCTAAAAAATCTGCCTTTATAAATCCATTACAGTACCATTCTCTAAATAAAGAGTAGTGAAAATATAAGATTTCATAATGAGTTTGATATTAGATTTTTCAATAAAGATAGAGTTTCCAGTTTTAGTGGATACCATAATCTAGGAAAGTGAGGAGTAATGAAAATATATGTTTTTATAATGGGTTTGGCTTACCTCCAGTACTTTTTTAACTGGATATGTCATTTTGTTTTAAATATACAATGGCAAGTGGTAATGGGTTTTAATCTCCACATTTTATTTAGTTAGAGAGTGATATGGCAGTCTCTCATTAAAATAAAATGAGATTCCCTTTTAAAAAGTACTAGAGGTAAACCAAACCCTTTTATAACGAGGTTCATACTAAACTTTCAATTGAGATCAAGTTTCAAGTTTTAGTGGAAATCGTAATCCATAAAAGTAGAGCAACGAGATATGCATTTTATATAGAACATGACTTTAGAGTTTGAAATATTCTTTTGTTCGACTAAGAGCATTCACAGCAGTGGAGCTAAATAGCTATATAGATATTTTAGCTCCACCAAAACACCAAAAATCACCATGCAGCAGTGGAGCTATATCTATATTTTTTAGCTTAATTGCTACAGTGCACATCTATCTATAGATGTGCACTCTAGCTCAAAGCTAAAAATAATAATATTTTTTTATTCCAGCCGGCATTAAAATAATACCACTTGCTCCTTTTTTTTTTTTTTTCATTCTTTTTCACACCGTGCCTCTGTCTCTCATTCACTCTCAAGCTCATCTCTCTCAACACACCGTGCCTCTCTCTCTCATTCACTCTCATCTCATCATCTGAAGCTCATCTCTCTCAAGCTCACTCTCTCAACTTCGGTTTCTCAAGCTCACTCTGTTTACCGCCGCCGGCCCGACCATCGTCAACGTCGCCGCCACTGAAGCTCGACGTCACCGACCCACCAGTCGCCGATCAGCCTCAGACCCACGCCGCCATCCGCCTCAAACCCACACCGCCGATCCGCCTCAGACCCACTTCTCTTCCGCCGATCCACTTCAGGTCAGTTGTCTCTTTCTTCTTCATGTGGATGCTTGGGGTTTTTGATTTGGGTATAACATCAAAGAATGTGGGATTTTTGATATATGATATTTTATTGTTGTTCTGGATTATTAGTATTTGCCATGAATTTGAGGTCAGATTTCTTGTTAGGATGAACTGAAATTGGAATAGTGGGTCACAATTTCCACGAATTGGTAGGCTTTAGGAATACTGTGTGCCTTTTTTTTCACTTTATTTTTGTTCTGGATTGTTGTTCTGGATTGCCACAAATTTGCCACGAATTGTTGTTCTAGATTATTGGTAATGTTTGATGTTTACACTTTATTTTCTTTTTGTGTTTAATTTGCTTGTTGGGTCCATGAGAGGTTAAAATGTTGATAACTTAGTTTAAGAGGAATGTTTGGAAAGTTTCCTCTGTCTCGCTTTTTCAAAATGAATAACACCTTTTTTCTGATGCTTTTCTTTTTCTTTGTTTTTTTTTTTTTAATGACTGTATATTTTATCATTAGAAACCATAATTATTTATGGAAAAGATCTTTATGTTTTCTTTATTAGAACAATTCTTATATGCTACTGCATTTCATATTCCTAAGATTCCTACAAGTTCCTATTGGAATGTTCATTGATCTTCCGTTGATTTACTTCTGTGAACATGGAATTTAATGCATCTTGGCATCAGGTGTGTTTTAATTGTTTACTATTTTTATGTTCCACACAATTGTGTGTTTTAGAAGTGTTGTGCTGCATTTTTTGTTAGAATGATGGATTTATGAAATTGCATGTAGTATTTATGCATAATCATGTTCTATTGTTATAATTCTAAGCATTTTAAGTTTTAATATAAATGTTAGTTTGGGAATTTTCTGTGTATAGGGAAGTTTACATTTTTTTTTGGGTCTAATTTTGTCTAATTTTTGGTGGCGGTGGAAGAGTCAGTGACGGCGGCGATGGCGTTGGTGGTGGAAGAGTCGGTGGCGGCGGTAGCGATTGCAGTGGCAGTGGGAGAGTCGGTGGCAGCGGCGGTAGTGGCAGCGGTAGCAGTTGTAGGTGGTTGTGATTTTTGTTTATTGTAATGGATATATTATTTTATTGTAGTAGATATATTATTTTATTGTGTTAAAAACTAAAATAGATCCACTACTGCAGCATGTGTGTAGGTAAAATAGATAAAGTAACTTTTGGTGGAGCTAAATAGCTAAATTTTTAGCTCCACTGCTGTCAGGGCTATCCACAACCCACCCGGCCCGACCAAACCGCTCGAAACCCGATCATCTTCACCCGAAACCGCCCAAAACCCGATCATCTTCACCCGAAACCGCCCGATCAAAGCTTGATCACGGTCGGACACGGGTCACCGGCGCAAGCACCCGAGACTATCGGTTCTAGTTGCGGGTTGGCTGTCTGAGAAACCGACCCGCCCGATGAGCTGTTCTTCCCTCCTCGAAAATCACAAACTCGGCCAAAAACCGGTAAGTCCAAACCCTTAAGTCCGTCGGATAGGTAGATTTCGGCCATATTTATAGATATAGGGAAATATCGGCCAGATCTCGTTAGATCTGACCAGATCTGGCAATATTTCAGCCAAAATTCAGCTAGATTTTGCTCCACTCCGGTGAACCCGAAACCGACTGATATGGACCCAAAACCGATAAAACCCGAACCGACAGACCCGAAACTCGAACCGGGTTGGTTATGGGTTAAACTTTTCCCCCACCCGATACATTCGGGTCGAGTTCGGGTTGGACACAAACCCGACCCGGCCCGACCCGTGGACAACCCTAACTGCTGTGAATGCTCTAAGTAATAGAATTTTATTTACCAAAGACAAGAAGGGCTAGATTTTTTGGCTTTTGACCATTTCAACGTGGTTATATTAAAAGAGAAATTGTAGTGAAATTTTTTATAGAATCAATATGAATGATTTTCAATACTTCAAAAACTGTTATTTGTGTCTTTTATTTTGTTTAATTAAAAAAAAAAATGGTATAGACACTAGTTTTATTTTTCGTACACTAACTTAGATTTGAATTCTAGTATATTTATTATTCTTGAATTTTATCAAAATTTTATTGTTCAAGTTTTTGTTCCCTAAACACAATTATCTACTTCCATCCTTAGTTTTATATATATTTTCCTTTATTTTTAATTATTGGATGAAAAAACATTCAGGCTCATGTGAGACCCATGTGTTCTATTAGGTAGAAAATGGACGGGCACGGATAGAGGTAATTGATATAGTATCAAAGTTATTGTACCAGCCAACAGGGGTTGGTTAGTTGGTAAAACTCGAATGCTTCGCCCAAAAGGCCTAGGTTCGAGTCCTGTTGCCAGCAGTCCTCCTTGGTGGGCGATCTATAAGTCCAATATAAGTCCTCTCTGGGGCCTGCGGCTTGCCCTAGCCTTGGTATGGAGTAGCCTCCCCTCACCTAAACTTTTGTTTAAAAAAAAAAAAAAAAAAAAAAAATTATTGTAACAAATTGACAAAAAAAAATTATGGAGCCTTAATGTAACAACTTGAAAGTTCAAAGGCATGCTATTGCAATTTAAGCAAAGGCGGTTCAATGTGTAGCTCAGGTGGTCATAGGACCACCCTGACTTGCCAAAAAATGTGTGTGTGTGTTTATATATATATATATATATATATATATATATTTATATATATATAACACTAAACTAACATAATAAAAATATTGACCACCTTGACTTGAGAATTATAAGAATTTTGGTTTAATTAAAATAAGAAAACGATTACTAATTCTAATTTTGGCCCAATATCGACATCACTTTTTAACCCACCAATGAAAAATTGTTGCATAAGATTTGTTTTTAAAATGTTGTAGATGTAGTAGGATTCCAAAAATAATTATGTCCCCTCAAACATAATTCTTAACCCTGTAAAAAAAAAAAAAAAAACTCTTAAAAAAAAAAAAGCCTAAATAACAACAAAAATAACCTAAACATAAATCAGACTAGACCAAACAACAACGAGTGAATAAATTATTCAACAAAAAACCTATTCAAAAAAATAAAATAAAAATAATCATTCAAATTTGTAACTCTTTCAACCTATTACATAAAAATAATCTCTAATTTCATTTTTTTTTTATTGAAAAAAGGATTCAAGAAAAATATTGTAGTTATAAGTTTTCCTTAGTAGTGCCAGTAGTTATGCTTTTTTTGGCTTTGCAGTCACAATAATTTTTCTCTCCTTAGTGACTTAGCCCGTAGTTGCAACAAATATCATCCATTTTTCTTTCTCTTTTCTATTATCATTTCAATTCTCTTACTTTTACGGATGGCAAATATAACCCGAACTGTGGGTACCCGATCTGACCCAACACTAATAGGTCGGGTTTTATCCGACTCGTGAAACATTAGGGTCGGGTTTGGGTTTTTATAATTCAACCTGTAGCGGGTTCAGGTCGGGTGTGAGTATTATAAAAACCCGCTCGAACCCGACCCGAATATATTAAATTTACATAAATGCCCTTAGTGTCTATATATAAATATATATATATATATTTATATATCCTATAGACCAAACCCTAAACCTAAATACCTAATCTCAAGCTCTTAGTCGTCCCTTTCTCTTTCTCAAGCTCCCAATCTCAGCCGCCCCTTTCTCTCTCTCTCTCTCTCAAGTGGTCATGCACTGCCACCGGCCACCCTCTCTCGACCTCACTCAGTTGCCCCCCTCACGGCCTCGCTTAGCTACCCTCTCACGGCCTTCCTCAACCTCACGGCCCCACGGCCTCGTTCAGCCTCACGGCTATGTTTTTTTTTTTTTTTTTGGTTCATTTTGTCTCTCATTGTTTTTTCTTTATTTGTGTTTGTGATTTCTGTGTTTGTATTTGCGTTTTTGATTTTGAAAAGGAAAATCATAGATTTGAAATTTTTGTGTTTGTTAGGTTTTGTGTTAGTTTTAGGATTTCTGTGTTTGTGATTTTGAAAGGGAAAATCATAAATCTGAAATTTTTGTGTTTGTATTAGGATTTATGTGTAATGGTACCTAGAAGGAAAAATTTGTATTTTCTCTTTTTCGGCCTGTCCCGGCCCGGTTTGGCTAAAAATGCAACAAGAATGATGTTTTTGAATTTTTTTGGGAATGATCCAGCCCGAATCGGGCATAAACGGTACTTGAAACGATTTTTGTTTTCTCTTTTTCGGCTTGTCCTGGCTCGGTTTGGCTAGAAATGCAGCCAGGATGACGTTGTTTAATTTTTTGAATTTTTTTACTATATTTTTGGAATTTTTTTGGGAATGCTCCATCCTAGGTCGAGAAGGAATGGTACCCGGAACAAATTTTTTTCTTTTATTTTTCAGCTTGTCCTGGCCCAGTCTAATTAGAAATAAAGCCAGAATGACTTTTTTTTTTTATATATTTTTTTAAAATTGTTTTTACTATTTTGTTTTGAATTTTTTGGGGAATGCTCCAGCCTAAGTCGGGCAGAAACGATTCCAGGAATGAATTTTTTTTCCACTTTTTTTGCCTGTCCTAGTCCGGTTTGGCTAGAAATGAAGCCAAAATGATGTTTTCTTAATTTGTTTTAATTTTTTTAAAAATGCTCCAGCTCGGGTTAGGCAGAAACGATTCCCGAAACAAATTTTTTTTTTTTTTTCACTTTTTTTGCCTGTCCTAGCCCGGTTTGGCTAGAAATGAAGCCAGAATGATATATATATATATATATATATTTTTTTTTTTTTTTTTTTAGGAATGCTCCAGCCCAAGTCGGGCATAAACGATCCTAGAACGAATTCTTTTTCTCTGTTTTGGCCTGTCCCGGTCCAGTTTGGCTAGAAATGAAGTCAAGATGACGTTTTTTTTAACATTTTGAATTCTTTTTACTATTTTTTTTTTTTTGAATTTTTTTGGGAATGCTCCACCTTGGGTCCAGTAGAAACGGTACCCGGAACGAAATTTTTTTTTTCTCTTTTTCGGCCTTTCCCGACCCAGTTTTGCTAGAAATGAGGCCAAAACGACGTTTTTAGATCTTTGAATTTTTTACTATTTTTTTTTAAATTCTTTTGGGAATGTTCTAGCTCGGGTTGGGCAAAAACAATACCCAGAACGAAATTTTTTTTTCTTCAACTTTTCAGCTTTCTCCAGCCCAGTTTGGCTAGAAATGAAGCGAGAGTGACTTTTTTCATTTTTCGGATTTTTTTACTATTTTTTTTTTTTTGAATTTTTTTGGGAATGCTTTAGCCCAGGTCGAGTAGAAAAGAACAAAAAAAATTTTATCTCTTTTTCGGCCTGTCCCTGCCCAGTTTGTCTAGAAATGCAGCAAGAATGACGTTTTTTAATTTTTTGAAATTTTTTACCTTTTTTTATTGAATTTTTTTGGGAATGCTCCAGCTTGGGTTGGGTAGAAACGGTACACGGAACGAATTTTTTTTTTCTCTTTTTCAGCCTGTCTCAGCACGGTTTTGCTAGAAATGAAGCCAAAATAATTTTTTTTTTTTTTTTTTTTACCCAGAATGAAAATTTTTTCATCTCTTTTTCGCCCTGTCCCAGCCCGGTTTGTCAAGAAATGAAACCAGAATGACGTTTTTTAATGTTTTGAATTTTTTTACTATTTTTTTGGAATTTTTTTAGGAATGCTCCAACCCTGGTCAGGCAGAAACAGTACCCAGAATGACGTTTTTTGATATTTTGAATTTTTTTGGGAATGCTCTAGCCCGAGTCGAGTAGACACAGTATCCGGAACAAATATGTTTTTTCTCTTTTTCGACTTGTCCCGGCCCTATTTGGCTTGAAATGAAGTCATAATGACGTTTTCAAATTTTTTTGAATTATTTTACTATTTTTTAAAATTTTTTTGGAAATGCTTTAGCTCGCATCGGGTAGAAATGGTACTCGGAACGAAATTTTTTTTATCTCTTTTTCAGCTTGTCTCGGCCCCGTTTGTCTAGAAATGAAGCCAGAATGTCATTTTTACTTCTTTTTTTTTTTTTTTTTGAATTTTTTTGGGAATGCTGTAGCCCGCATTGGGCAGAAACTATACTCGGAAAGAATTTTTTTTTTCTCTTTTTCGTCCCATCCCTGCCCTACTTGTCTATAAATGAAGCCAGAATGACTTCTTCTTCTTCTTCTTCTTCTTCTTCTTTTTTAAATTTTTTTTTTTTTTTACTATTTTTTTGGGAATGCTCCATACCTGGGTCAGGCGAACGGTTCCTAGAACGAAAATTTGTTTATCTCTTTTTCGGCCAATCCCGGCCCGATTTGCATAGAAATGAAGCCAAAATGACGTTTTTTAATTTTTTGAATTTCTTTTTAGAATGCTCCAGCTTGTGTCAGGTAGAAACAGTACTCGGAACGAAATTTTTTATATCTCTTTTTCAGCTTGTCCTGCCCCAGTTTGTCTAGAAATGAAGCCAAAATGTCGTTTTTACTTTTTTTTTTTTTGAATTTTTTTGGGAATACTGTAGCCCGCGTCGAGCAGAAACTATACCGGGAACGAAAATTTTTTTTTCTCTTTTTCGTCCCATCCCTGCCCTATTTGTCTATAAATGAAGCTAGAATGACTTTTTTTTTAATTTTTTTTTTTACTATTTTTTTGGGAACGCTCCATATCCGGGTCAGGCAGAAACGGTTCCTAGAACGAAAATTTGTTTATCTCTTTTTTGGCCTATCCCAGCCCGGTTTGGCTAGAAATGAAGCCAAAATGACGTTTTTGAATTTTTTGAATTTTTTTGGGAATGCTCTTGCTCGTGTTGGGTAGAAACGGTACACGGAATGAATTTTTTTTTTCTCTTTTTCGGCCTGTCTTAGCCCAGTTTGGCTAGAAATGAAGCCAAAATAATGTTTTTTAATTTGTTGAATTTTTTGGGGAATGCTCCAGCCCGGGTCAGGTAGAAACGTTACTTAGAATGAAATTTTTTTTCTCTTTTTCCACCTATCCCAGCCTGGTTTGTCTAGAAATGTAACCAGAATGACGTTTTTTAATGATTTGAAATTTTTTACTATTTTTTTAGGAATGCTCTAGCCCGAGTCAGACAGAAACGGTACCCGGAATGAATTTGTTTTTCTTTTTTTGTGCCAGTCTCAGCTCGGTATGGATAGAAATGAAGTCAGAATGACTTTTTTATTTTTATTTTTTTGGGAATGCTCTAGCCGGGGTCGAGTAGAAACGGTATCCGAAATTTTTTTTTTCTCTTTTTCGGCCTATCCCAGCCCGGTTTGGCTTGAAATGAAGTCAAAATGACGTTTTTAAATTTTTTTTTGAATTATTTTACTATTTTTTTGGGAATGCTTTAGCTCGCGTCAGGCAGAAACGTTACCCAGAACGAAAAATTTTTTATCTCTTTTTTAGCATGTCCCAACCTGGTTTGTTTAGAAATGAAGCCAGAATGTCGTTTTTTAGTTTTTTGAATTATTTTACTATTTTGAATTTTTTGGGGAATACTTTAGCTCGCGTGGGGCAGAAACAGTACCCTGACCGAAAATTATTTTTTCTCTTTTTCGGGTTGTCCCATCCCAGTTTGGTTAGAATAATGTTTTTTTTTTTTTTTTTTTTGAGTTATTTTACTTGTTTTAAAAAAAAATTGGGAATGCTTTGGCCCGCGTTGAGCAGAAATGGTACCCGGAAAGAAAAAAAATTTTCTTCTCTTTTTTAGCCTGTCCCGGCCTGGTTTGTTTAAAAATGAAGCCAGAATTACGTTTTCTAATTTTTTTTACTATTTTTTTGGAAATGCTCCAACCTTGGTCAGGCAGAAACGGTTCCCGGAACAAATTTTTTTTATCTCTTTTTCGGTCTGTCCCGGCCTGATTTAGCTTGAAATGAAGTTAGAATGACGTTTTTCAATTTTTTGAATTATTTTACTTTTTTTTTTTGAATTTTTTTGGGAATGCCCATGTCGGGTAGAAACGGTACTCGGAACGGAAATTTTTTTATCTCTTTTTCAACCTGTCCCTACTCGGTTTGTCTAGAAATGAAGCAAGAATGACATTTTTTTTAATTTTTTGAATTATTTTACTTTTTTTTAATTTTTTTGGGAATGCTTTAGCCCACGTCGAGTAGAAACTGTACTCAGAACGAAATTTTTCTTTTTCTTTTTCATCCCATCGCGGCCCTATTTGTCTATTAATGAAGCCAAAATGACTTTTTTTAGTTTTTTGAATTTTTTTACTATTTTTTTGGGAACGCTCCAGCCCAAGTCTAGCAGCTCAAATCCAACTAACCCATTTTACTCTTAACGGATTCGTTGTTTTCTCCAACTTTATTTACACGGTTGGTTATTAAATAAGTTAAAAAGAAAAATAAAACGATAAATTATATTTCATTTTTATATGGTTTGTGTTTATATATATATATTCAGACTTCAGTTAGTTTTTTTTTTTTTTTTTTTTGTAAAAGACTTCAAGTTGAACAACCTCTGGTTGATGAAACAATGTAGGCAAGGGAAGTCGGCAAAATGGATTCGTAGCCTCGAGAAAATGATTGACTCTGAGGGTTGGGCACGGGGTCCCAATCCCAAACTCGTCGGTTGTCGGCGAACTATTCGAGCTGCTCCTGCGGCGAGAGTAGGTTGCCGCGTGCCGGCCGGGGAACGGACTAGGAACGACCGCCTCGGCAGTCTTCCCTGGGCATCAAACAGTCGACTCAGAACTTGTACGAATAAGGGGAATCCGACTGTTTAATTAAAACAAAGCATTGTGACTTCAGTTAGTTTCATTATATAATAATATGGGGAAATCTGGTTTGTGTGTGTGTGTATATATATATTCAAACTTCACTAGCTTGACAATTTTGTTTTTCTTATAAAACTTGTATTACTTATCAAATAAAAATAAAAAATGCTTGATAATTTTAAAAACCTTCTTCTTTCCCCCTTCTCCTCTTTAGTTAAGTTACCAGCCCTTTTCAATTCAACTTCTGCCGTTGAAACCATTTGAGATTTAGGGTCTATTTGGAATCCGCTTATTTTACTGAAACTGAAAACTTTTTGCTGAAGATACTGTAGATAAAGGTAAAAATTAGCTGAAATAGTATAGTGGGACCTATGAATAGTACCAAAAAGTGCAGTGGGACCTATGAATAGTAATAAAAATAAGCTGAATAGTAAAATAAGCTACCAATCTATCCAATCACAACCTTAGACCTACACAATTCAATTGGTTTAAATCAAAACAAAGTGATAGCTTTAAAAAGCTTTTTTTTTTTTTTTTTACAAGATAGAATTTCTACTCTAGCCTAATCTAAGTGTATATGTATGTGAAACTCCCTCCTGGAGACTTGAACCCCGGCCCTTGCCCTCCACACTCCACAAGCATTTATACTTGTAGAGTGTCCACCGCACCAAGGGTGCACGGTGGCAAAAGCTTTTTAATTATGATTGGTTTTAACCATTTTTAAAATAACAGTGGTTCTCAATATTGTTTGAGATCATGCCATAAAGATGAAAAAATTAATTGAACATAATAAATTTGGCCTAAACGATTGAGGATTGTGCTTTAAATTCCTGATTCATTAAACTGAGTGTATATCTATATAAAACAGCTTTCCTTAGGATTCTTGCAGGAGCTGACTGCGAGGAGTATACAGCTGAATGTTGATTTCATATCACAAACAAATTCCACATTAGGAAAATCCAAGAAATAATTTAAGAATGAAAACAGACAGAATGGGGATCCATGATACCAGCAGCAGAAGTTGTATTTGATCATTGAAAATGTTGACTATGTTCCTGAATTCTTCTAATATTCAATGAAAAATTGAAACCTAAGTTAAATGAGTTTGGCTCGTTAAACAGTTTTACGAAACCAAGATGGAAGAACATGATAATTTTTTCCTTCCCAAAAGAAGCAAGCAATGCATTATATAGACCATAAGGTAATTGAATGCCTTTGGCTCTACTTGATTTTAAACTGTTACAAGAAATAATAGTCATATTGATACAGCAACAGTGGACTCACACAGGTCAATTTATCATACTAATCTGGCACCATAAATAATCACATGACCTTGATCCTGCATAAGTGTATCCAAATAGGTAGATTTATAACAAAGGAAGTCTCACTCACTTCACTTTACTTCTATAAACTGGACATGACGTTTTACTCAAGGATTTCCAAAGCTGGAGCTTATCAGTAAATCTTCCTGCTCTTCTTCTTGGCATAGAAAAATCCAGTGGCAGAAGCTGATACAAGCTGACAATTTTTTTTTTTTTTTAATGTTTAAAAATCTTCTCTTTCCCCACATCTCCTTCTCCTCCTCCTCTTCTTATTTAAGTTACCACTCCTTTTCGACTCAAATTCTGCAGTTGAAACAATTTGGGATTTATACCTACACAACTTTAAAACAAAAACGTTTTTGCTTTTCCAAGAAGCCAAAACACAGTGAAAGCTTTAAAAAACTTTTTGATAATTAAATGCAAGATTTAATGGATAACTTCATGATTTCTTTTCATACAAGAAAAAATCATGATCTCAGAAAAGCAATTTGTTAAGCAAAGAAAAGCTTAAAGGGAGAAAAAAATCAGTATCCTATGATTCATCAAAAAGTAGCAAGCCCAAAAAATTGAAAATGCCAAAGTGAGTATCTTTTTCTTTGCAGCGTTTGGAGCACATTCTTTTGGCATGAAAAAAACAGGATAAACAATTTGCCTCTTAAAGAGTGCTCATTGACAAACAACCTAACATTTGCAAGGTCCAGATACCCAAAATTCAGTAAATTTGCATTATGGTTCTTTTTTTCTTTTTTCTTTTCTGAGGGACATTATGGTTCATTTGGTTGCTAGGAAAAGGTCCAAGAATATCACAAATGGTCTTCATTGTCTTACCCTCTGGTTTCTGAGAAACAGAAGAAAAAGGAAAGAAAAATACTGATAACAGGGAGAAACAAGTCTGAAATACATGCGATATAGAACTCAACATTACTTAAGATAAATATCAAGTAGCATACATAGTTCGCAAAATAGTAAGCATGTCCAATGCTTCTGTACACCAAACCTCAACACACTATTTCTTGATTCTATAACAGAAGTTTCAGAAATTGAATTTCAAGCTTGCTTCCTTTTAAAGTTTCAATGTTTGTGTTACCAAGGAGTAGAAAATGGGAAGGGACAAAAGAGAACGATGTTGCAGGTGCATGTAAGTGTACAGATCCAAAGCACAGATAACATTTTGTTTATAAATTATCAAAACTTCGTGGTAATCTGGCTCAAAAAGTTAGCATCGGTTACAAGAGGAGGAATTCATGAAGAAGTAAGGAGAATGTTGGGAAGCAAATGAAAATAAGTGGCAAAAGCAAGTAAGATTGTTCAGATGTATTTTCAAGTTTCATTTTCATTATTTATATCTGAACAAGATTGAATCTATGATCTCACCCTCCTCCCATTATATGTGAGATTAGAAAACAACATTTGACGTAATGATCATTGGCAAACCCAATTTTCACAGCAATGGAAGAATTTGTCAATCAAATTGTTAGGTTGTAAAGAGTTAGGAACTAATGCATTTAGAACTCTAATGTGTATTGTTGGCAAACCATGATCAAAACAGGTTGTTTAGTCTTGTTTAGACTTGCTCAAAGTTGTTTCTTTTATGTAAAGTTGGATTCAAGCTAATGCAGAATTGATAGTGCATTTCGGCCTAGTTCGATCGATCGAAACTTAGGCTCGATCAATCGAAAATTGGGTAGAATGCGTTCTTCTGCAGAATACCAACTCAGCCCTAATTCATTAAAACGTTTAGGGTTTTATGTTTTTACCCTAGGTATTAGGGGTGTGCAAACTATCACCAGAGCCGACAACACCGACCGGCACCGACCCTCCCGCACCGCAATTGGCACCGACCGACGGAGCCGATGCCGGCGATCGGAACGAAAACGGAGCTCTGATGCCGGTGCGGTGAGGACATTGGAGACGCAAATCACGCATCGAGAAGAGCCGAACCGAACCGATACAAACAGAGAAATATTTATTTTCAGTTCAGATCAGGGGTACGGCGTCGTTTAGGTGTGTATCTAATCTATTTTAAATTTTTTTAGTAAACGTCGTCGTATTGGGTTATTAAAATAAAAACAAAAAAACAAAAAAAAAAACACAAAACACAAAACGGCACCGTTTTATGTAGGTATTCAAACACATACCTCACTGAGTCACTATAAATTCATTCTATTCACACTTGGGACCCTTAACTCTCTCTCTCGCTCTCGCCCCAGTCGCCTCGCCTCTAGCCTCTCGCTCGCGATCTCGCCGGCCTGAGTCACACCTCGCAGCAGCAGCAACAGCTCCCCGCTGCAAACCACGGTAAGCCATCAGCCCCTTTCTTTTAGTTTTAATGGAAACGGAGTAAGAGAGATTGTGTTTGACTATTTGTAGTTGTGCGTGTGATTGTGACTGTGACTGTGTGAGTTGTTGTTGTTCAATGTTCAATAGGGAAGTGAGTTAGAGACTTAGAGTTAGAGAATAGAGATGGAGATTGGACAAAGGCTGAAAGGCGTGCGTGTGGTGTGACTGTGTGACTGTGTGAGTGTGTTGACTCAGTTATTTATGCGTGTGAGTTGTGCGTGTGAGTGTGACGGTGTGAGTGTGAGTTGTTTTGTTTGTAGTTATTTACTTATTAATTTATTGAGTTTTTATTTAGTTAGTTTTTAGTTAGTTATTTATTTATTTAATTTAGTTTTTACTTTTTGGTGTGTTGACTCAGTTTAGTTAATTTATTTAGTTTGTTTTTAGTTATTTATTTATTTAGTTAGTTTTTAGTTATTTATTTATTTAGTCAATTGACTACTTGACTTAGTCTACTAAGTAGTAAGCACTAACGTTTTTTTTTTCTTCAGCATTTTAATTTTTGAGGGAAACGAGATTAAGAGAGTTCACGCTTTCAATCCTTCACCGAGAGGTAATCACTAAACACTCACTATATTCAACATTATGATTTTAAATTTTTAGTACTTAGTAACAACTGCTTTAAGTTTATATATAATTATATATAAAATTAGCTTTTATTTTATATTTATTCAATATAAATATAAAATAAAAGCTAATTCTCTAGTTCTGAATTGTTGTTAATATTTGTGACATGAATTGTTGAGTAATGACTAATGATTAATAATTGTTAGTCTGTTATTGTTTGTTGCCTTGTTGTAACTAAACTAATACTACATTTGCTGGAAAAATTATAATTTGATATTGTTGTGGGAACTTTGTTTTTTTGTTGTTTGGAAATTTTTTTATTAGATGGATGTCGATGCTCCACCTGGATTTGGTGCACTTGGGGACCCTAACCTACCTCCTCCTAGTCCTGGTAGTGTTAACCCTAACCCACCTGAACCTGCAGCACCAATTGGACTTGGTGCATCACTTCCCCCACTATCACCTAACCAAGGTGGTAAAGGACCCGTCTATAGTATGGCAACACTTCATTAAGTTGGCTGGTTTTGATCCCAAAAATTCTAGATCTCAATGCAAGTATTGTAAAAATCAATATAAATGTCATGGTAAGAAAAATGGTACTTCGGGTATGTTGCAACACATGAAGGTGTGTAAGAAGTGGCCTTTTCCCCGTGATAATAAGCAAAAAACTTTGTCTTTCCAAGCGAAGAGAGAAGGGGAAAGTGGTTCAAATGTGTTAGTGGTTGCAAATTATAGTGAAGAGAGGATATTGGCAAGGATGATTGTCATTGATGAATTGCCTTTTAAATTTGTGGAGCATCAAGGCTTTCAAGAATTTATGGAAATAGTTGAGCCTAGGTTTCCTATTCCCCATCACACTACCATTGCAAGGGCTTGTATGAAGATTTATTATAGTGAGGTGGATGTTTTGAGAAGGGCTTTTGTTGGGCAACAAGTTTGTGTGACAACGGATACTTGGACATCCATACAAAACTTGAACTACATGGTAGTCACCGCACACTTCATTGATGGGGATTGGACTTACCAAAAGAAAATCTTGAACTTTTACCCTATAGCTAATCACAAAGGGGACACCATAGGTAGAGCGGTTAAGTCATGTTTGTTGAAGTGGGGCATAGACCGGTTGTTTACAATCACCGCGGACAATGCTAGTTTTAATGAGGTGGCAATTGATTATGTGAAGAAGAAAACAAAAGAAAGAGATAGTAGCATATTGGGTGACGAGTTCATGCATATGCGTTGTTGTGCGCATATCTTGAATTTAATTGTGCAAAGTGGGTTGAAGTCCATTCATGAATCAATTGCCAAAATTCGGAATGCGGTGCGATATGTGAGAGCCTCTCCCACAAGGTTTGAGAAGTTTCAAGAATGTGTTGAAAATGAGAAAATCAAAGCCAAATGTTTGTTGTCCCTTGATGTGCCAACAAGGTGGAATTCCACTTATCTCATGTTAGATTGTGCTTTGAAATTTGTGAGAGCATTTGATAGGTTGGAAGAGGAGGATGGGCATTACAAACTTTATTTTTGTGAAGCGGATGGGAATGGGAAAAAGCCCATTGGTCCTCCTAACTATCTTGATTGGGAAAATGTCAAAACCTTTGTGAAATTTCTAGGCATATTTTATGAGGCGACACTTAGATTTTCTGGGTCCTTGTTTGTCACTTCTAATACATACTTCCATGAGCTAATTAGCATTGAAGATCAATTGCAACAGTTGTGTAGTGTTGATGGGGATCCACTTTTAAAGAGTATGGCGGTAGAGATGAAAAAAAAATATGATAAGTATTGGGGAAGTATGGATAATATCAATTTGATGCTTTTTGTTGCTGTTGTTCTTGACCCAAGGTATAGATTGAAGTATGTAAAGTTTTGGTTTAGGGAGTGGTATGGAAAGGACAAGGGGAATGCGATGAGCTCTAAGGTTCGGGATGCATTGAAGAGGTTGTATGTAGAGAGAGTGGGTCAAAATGGAGCTTCGAGTTCTAGTGGTAGTGGTGCTTCATTGTCTAGGGACTCCAGGCCAAGTGTTGGCAATGCTTCATTGTTTGATCGCATTAAAAGTTATAATAATAGGTTTAAGCAACACTTGGCGGACGAGGACAGTGTGGAAAGCAAATCTGAGTTGGATAGGTATTTGTTGGAATCTTCTGAGGACCCTGATGTGGAAGATTTTGACATCTTGATGTGGTGGAAAATGAATTCTTCTAGATTTCGAGTCCTTTCCCAAATTGCCCGTGATGTGTTGGCTATTCTTGTCTCTACAGTTGCATCCGAGTCTGCTTTTAGTACGAGGGGGCGTGTTTTGGATTCGTTCCGTAGTTCACTATCTCCTAATACAGTTGAAGCCCTTATTTGTACCCAAAATTGGTTGAAGGATGCAAAGAAAAATAGACCAACAAAGCTTCGGGAGTGCATGGATAATGTGGAGGATATGGATGGTTTTGAGGTTGACACTGGTAAATATATGTTCATTTTGTTTGTTGTATATATCAATTGTTTATTTATTTGCTCAATACTTACGAATCATTTTATTTTGAATGGGATTGTAGAAATTGCATCGGTTTGCCCAATGCCTATGGAGGAGGATCCAAGCACCGTTGTGTTGGATGATGATGAGTGATGTGCTGCTCTTTGCTTGGAGTTAGTTAGTAGTTAGTATTATGTAAGTATACTTGCTATTCTCTTTCGTTTGTGTTAATAATAAATATTCTATTGTTCATAAACTTTTTATTGTTATTAACACGTGTTTATTTTGTTTTGTTTAGTATTTTGTAGGAGTTCTAGAATGATGCATAGTGCACAGACTTTTGGACAAAGGACTTACAAGAATTAGCATTCTTTTGCCTATATGCTAATTTATATTTGTACATGTTATTGGTAGTGGACTTTTCACTATTGATAGTTATTTAGGTATTCATGGGTGGGATTATTATTGGGGATACAAGCAATTAGCATTCTTTTGCCTAAATGCTAATTTAATTTGTATATCTTTCTTTTGGCATTTGTGGACAGTGACAAATGGTTCTGTAATACGTTATTAAGTAAATACATTAACGCGTATTGTTATTGACACTGACACACACAGTGACACTAATGATATTATATGCTACATGATAGTATTTTGGGAGTTGAACTCTTATTGAGGCAATTTCAAAATATTTTTGCATGGTGAATGAAATGAAAAAATTTGGATCATTATGTGAACATATTTTTTGCACAGGTTTTGCACAGGTTTGAAATGAAAAATACAGTTTTGAAATTTTGGATCATTATGTGATCATTATAGATCATTATGTGAAATTTTGCACAAGTTTGAAATTTTGGATCATTATGTGATCATTATGAAATGAAAAATACATTATTTGGCACAGGTTTCTTGAATAGGTTGATATATTGATATTGGGCTTGAAAGCCCAATTTTTTTATTATTAAAAAAATAGTTTTTTTTTAATATTTCAAACCGACCAAACCGACTAAACCGCACCGCTATAGGTCGGAAAACCGACCCTAGGCGGTGTGCATCGGTTCCAATTATGAAAAAACCAATCTCTATCGGTTCGGTAATAAATTTGGAAAAAAACCGCCCTTACCGAACCGTGCACACCCCTACTAGGTATATAAGGCAAACCCTAGCCACGTTTTTCTGTTGCTCATATTGCTGTTTGTATGAATCTCTTGTGAGATCTGTGAGGAGCTTTCCTTTACACAAACTTAGGATTATCAAGAGGAGATTCGTTCAAGAACTTGATGATCATTCAGTTGCTGCCATAAGAACTTAAAGAAACACAAGCGGGTGTGCTTGTACTAGCTGGAGAATCCAAGAAAGGAGTCCGTGATCTCGGAGCTTACACGTGGTCGTGTCAGTAAGTTTCTACTGGTAGGTAGCAATAGGATGTTATTGGTCTAAGTCCTATTGTAAAATTTCGATTCTTTCATATTGGATTCAAGTTTACCTTGAGGATAGCTAGGTTAAATCCTCCCCAGGTTTTTACCGGTTTGGTTTCTTGGGTCATCATATCATTGTGTTATTTATATTTTCGCTGCTATGCATGATATGATTGTTTGATTGTGATAACCTAGATCAGGAATTTGGACTAAGTAATAACTTGGCTAATTAACTAGGTTAATCCAATTGTGTTTTAAGGAGTCTAAAAACGTACAAGTGGTATCAGAGCAGGTAGCTCTCTTGTTATTGATCTTTTGATCACTGAGCTTATCCTTAACCCCTATTGTCATGGAACACGGACATTCTCTTGTTATTCCTCCTCACTTTGATGAGAATAATTATGCTTATTGGAAAGTAAGGATGAAAACATTCTTGAAATCAATTGATGAGAGAGTCTAGAACTCCGTCGAATACGGATGGGAGAAGCCCACTACTCCTGTTAGTGAGTGGAAAACTTCTCAAAAAGAAGCAGCCGCGTTCAATAGCAAAGCTATGAATGTTATCTTTAATGCTATTTCTATGGAGGAATTTAAGAGAATCTCTAATGTTAAGGTTGCTCATACTGCTTGTAATATCCTCCAGACTGTGCATGAAGGCACAAAGTGTTGGGATTTGTGCCCTAAAATCCAATTTATTGGCATGTCATAAATAATTAAATAATTTAATTATATAAGACTGTTTATAAATGAACTAATAGGACATTATCTTAGTCCATGAGATGCATAGTATGTGATTTATGTGATTTAGTTACAGAAGATATAAATCACAAGTTCTTTGTAAACTCAGAATTTTAGTTCGTAGTCGATGATGAAATTGGGCATTTCATCTGCGAAGACTATAATATATCAACAACGATGATTTATCTTGATCATGGAAGTGGAGACTTCTAGTTGGTATGTTGATATGTTTTAAGAGTTAAGACATATTGAACTGGACCGCTGTGAGATTTATTATTCTCCTAACGACTGTCAAATGAATAATAAATCTCACGACTTCTATTTACATGAACTCTAAATCTTGAGAGAATAATGGATCTGATCATGAGATGTAGGTTGCTTTGATATATCAGGAGTGAGATCTATAAGTTACAGTCAAAACCTCAGTATGTTGGGCAGCCGCATTAAGTGTTGATGGAACATTTATTTTTAAGATGGAATTCATAATCTCTTAATGGAGACATAAAATATTCCCTTGAGATAAGTTTAATGGGTTTGGTTATTCAAGAGAGTTGGGCCCAACCACTTTAGTAAAGTTATTACTAAAGTATATATTTATGAAATTGGATTTCATAAATATATGATGAATAACGTAAAGGATTAAACCGAGTACTCAAGGATTAAGATGTAGTAATCTTCAAAGTGGCAGTCTACATTCATGACTTTGTTTTAATACGAATATTTTAATGAAGGGGTTGCATGTATAATAAAGTCTTGGGATATAATTTATAGATAAGGCCTAGAGTGCAACTATATTTATATAGTGGTATTAAATATAGTTAATGGTAACTTTGAACTTGTCAAGAGTTGACAGAAAAGCTTAAGGCCCATTGGAGCTAGTGTCTTATTGGTCCCTTTTGGTCCCACTCCAAGCCACATACTAAAGCCCAATTGAAAAGGCTCAAAAGGCTAGCCCAATTAGATAATCAGTTGTATATAAGGAGAGAAACATACATAATTTCATAAGTGTTTTTTCATAAGGTTAAGATGAAGGTCTTTCATAAGAGAGTTCTCATAAGGAATGAAATGGAATGTATGTGAGTGTTAGACACTCTTTATTCTCTCCTTGGAAATTGATTGAGAAACCACACATCTTGGGCATTAAGTGGAATTGGAGTGAAGATTAAAAGTCTTCTCAAGAACTTCTGATCTTCGGTTTTGAATTTCACCGTACTAAGGTACGCTTTCTTGTTCTTAAATTCTGAAACTTACATAGTACATGTTATCAATTGCGAATGAAGTACATCCGTTAATTTTCCGCTGTGCATGCTTTGTATACGATACAAACATGTCATTTTTCCTACAAATGGTATCAGAGCGGTCTTCAATTTCGAATTGTATAACATGTTTTATGAGTTTTGGAATTAGAGATTATAGTTTCATATTGTTTGAAGATTATGCTTTTAATTTTCTGCATGGTTATTGAAACTATGATTTGATAAAAACTGATATTGATGTTATGATGTTGTTTAAATTTGAATTTAAGTATGTTAAATTGATCTTTAAGGCTATAGCATCAATGAATTTCAGTTTTGATATCATTCTTTGACTATCATGTTTGTATGTTAGTTGTTTGTTCATCAAAAACTGTTGAAAACTGCCTTGGAAAATTTCTGGAAATTCAAGTTTCACGATTTTCGATCGATCGAAAATCACGTTCGATCGATCGAATGAAACAGTGATAAGACTTCGAATTTCTTAATTTTTTCGATCGATCGAGGGACACATTCGATCAATCGAAAGAAGGAAAATCAGAATTTTTCTAAGTGTTTTCACATAAAGAAAGTTTTTGTCTGAATTTTGTGTTTTCACTATTTTTCCTTACGCCTTTTTCGCGAGAAGAGCTTAGTCGCGAGATTCTCACGAAAATGCATTTAAAGGGAATTTTGAATATTTTCTAAATGTTTTCAAATGTATAAGGTGTAAGGCAATGTGTGATGTGATTACACATGGTTCTAACTAAAAGACCTAATGAGATCAAAGATGGTAGTTAAATAGAACTCTTAGTCCTAAATTGTTTTATGATTAAAAGTCCTTAATTTATTTTAATTAGAGGTTTTTAATGAGATTAAAATTCTAATTAAAGTTATATAGTTTCTAGTGAAATTAAAATAGTTTATCTAGTAAATTAAGGATAGAGTTCTATATAACTAATTTTTTATTCATTAGTGTTTAAGGAATCCTAAATAGTTTAGGACTTCCATTTTAGTTAGCGATTCTAATAGGATTAGAGTCTTTAACAAGTGCAAGGTTATTAATTGTGATGGGATCACAATTATTTAAAGAAAAACCCAAATAATGAGTGGGAGTAATGAAATAACCCTTTTGTTAAGTTTATTGTAATGTGAATAGATACCTTGTCTTGACTTCGAGTCTTGCATTCCATGCGGAGGGTATTTATTTCACGGATTACAAGGTTAAACTTCTTTGTGATAGCGCGAATGTTCGTTACGCTATAGTGACGTGACTTAGTTACATCACATTGAATTTAAACAATTAAACACATTTAATGTGTAGGGTTAAAATTGTGATTAGATCACAATGATTTCAAAACAATCCACTTGTTTTAAAATTTCTAGTGGGAGAGAGATACAAGGGTTGGATCTCACGGCCTCCATTGTCGGTTCATAGTGGTGTGGGGTAAACATCTCGTCTTGGCCTCGAGCCTTGTGTTCCATGCGGAGGGTGTTTATTTCATGGTACTACAAGATTGAATTTTCTGGTTTGTAGTGGTTTGATCAAACACCTTGTCTTAGCTTCGAGCTTTGCATTCCATGCGAAGGGTGTTTTTATCATGGTACTACAAAATAAGCCTGTTAAAGGGACGAAATGTAACTACACATGATTCTAGACAATGGTGTACACTAGACTAAGTTTAATAGTATCTTTTATACTGAGTTCTTGCTATTATTACTTAGAAGTCAAAGGAAGAGCGGCAAATTATTTTTGTTTGGTAAGAGTTACCATGATAACATTAATAATGAGAATAATTCTCGCCTGATCATAGTGGTTGATATTCACTCTATGCTAAGGAATATTAATTGCGAGATTAGGTTGTCGTTGCACCTAGTATACTATGTTTTTCGGATTTCATACTATATGTTTATGGATGCAAAATATAATGTCCCTGTAATTACGTTCACAGTCTCAAAATAAAGTTGTCATTAATTTTGTTCTCTAGCTACTATTTTAAATGAATCACATTAACTAAGAAATAATTTTGGACATGGTGCTTAAAGGAGATGAAGTACATATTATGTTTTGATTCAGCATTGTCATAATTTCCTATGCATGATGCATTGATGGAAGATAGCTTATGATATGATCATAATTTCCATTGAAATGCTAAAATGTTACATTGGCTCCTATCTCAATTGTACTATAGCATGACATGCAAGAGTTAGTACTAGACTTAGACTTTATATTAAGTCTAGATGAGATGTTTGGTATAAGTCATTTTGAGTGCCAAGAAAAGCTTAAGGAGTTCCATTTCCACATCATTTTATGAAAATATTTTTATTTTAAAATGAATTGGAATTCTTGAATGTAGAGATTAATTGTTAATCTCATATGGATATGATCCATAAGTCCTTGTTAGAATCATTTGATCAATTCAGATTGTTTTGAAAATAATTTTTTTTATTTTATATTATCTGAATTGATAAGTGAGTTCTACGCAACAGAATACATCCTAAAAGCTAAGGCTAGGATCAATATGATTTAATTCAAATTCTTAGCCTAGACCGAAAGGTAAGGGTGGTAAGAAGAAGAATTATAATACCAAACAATTGGGCAAGCATGTTGCCTTAGTAGTTGCCAAAAGGAAATTAGACTCAAAAGTATGACCAAAAGAAAGTGTTTCTGGTTTGGTTAAACTAACCTTTGTCCATGATTGTTTTGTAGATGAAAATTTACATGTTTTACTTTTAAAGAGAAAGTTTTCATCATTTGGTATTGTATGTTTTGGCACTTATGTCTAGATCTTATTAATCTAAATGGTATTCAAGATTGGTGAAAGATGGGCTTTTAGAACCATTATATTGTTATATTCCCAATCTATGAATTCTATTTAGAGGATAATATGATCTAGGATTTCTTTATTGTAAAGGAATATAGTGTTAATGACTTCTTTAAGTCATAACATACATAAAGGAGGAATAAAACTCTTTTAGAAATAGTAAAGTACATGATAAGTATTTCCATTTGCTTGTTTCTTTTGGAGATACACTCTATCTATTACTACACATTTTCTAAATTTGATTTCAAAAGTTTGTTCCTATGACATTTGTAAAATTGTGGATTGGGTGAAAACCTAGTATTTGATACTTCCACTTTTGGAAATGTCCAGCACTTGTACTAGAAAGGAAGTCTGACAAATTGAAATCAGAAGGTAAAAAAATGTATGTTTATGTTGGGTATCCAAAAGGAATTGCAGAAGATTGTTTTGGTAGTCATAAAGAAGATAAGATGTTTGTAAAGTACAAATACAAAGTTCTTACAAGATGTTTGTAAAGTACAAATACAAAGTTCTTAATGATGACTATGTGAATAATCTTAAAGAATTGTTCTAGAAGAAAAATGTCAGAATTTGTTGGAAGACAACTATAAAATACATTTAGAAATGAGATGGTTGTATTAGATACACCACAAGGTATTATTCTATAGATATATAGCTAGTACACCGGTACAATATCATAGTGGGAGAATTGTAAATTCATACTTTTGGGATAAACTTTTGAAGTCATTCCACAAGGATATGAATTTGATCCTCGGTCCTACGTAGAGGCAATAAATGATATGAATATGAATTATTGGATCAAAGTTATGTGAATAGAATTATATTCTATTTAAAGTCTAGAACTTGTAGAGGCGCCTATTGGCATTGAGCCTATTGTTCTCAAATAGGTCTACAAGGAAATGAGATTGATAGATTTGAAAGTGCAAACCTTTAAAGTCAAGACTAGTGGCGAAAAGATTTATTCAAAAAGAAATGGTTCGATTATGAAAAGATTTTTTCACCAATAGTCAAGTTTGACTCTATCTAGATTCTCTTATCCATTATATTTCATTTAAATGAAATATGGCAATGGATATCAAGAAAGTTTCTTTTAGTAGCAATCTTGAGGAAGACATCTATATGATGTAACTAGACTTGTTCATAGCAAAAAACCAGTAGTGTTAAATATGCAAGTTGCTTAAATTCTATTTATGGACTAAAGCAAGCATACGTATCATAAAATATCATCTTTTATCAAGAAATCAAATTGTTTGATTTTGATCAAGTATTAAAAGGCCTTAGGTGTGTAAAGCTATATAGAATAATAAATCTCATAATGTATGTTGATGACATTCTAATCATTTAGAATGATGTAGAGTTATAGTCATCAATAGAGGTTTTGTTGTCTAGTCCAGTTTGATATAAAAGTACTTGGGAAAGACTAGTCACATCCTAAGAATTAAATTTTGTTAAAATTCAGAAATTAGGATGTTGGGTGTATCTCAAACTGCTTAAATAGATTAGATTCTAGCCAAATATAGCATGTAATACTTCAAGAAAGGATTCTTTCCTTTTAAGTTTGAAATTCTTTTATAAAGGACTATAGTCCTAAGACATATAAAAGGAAGAGCATATTAAGACGGTTCCTAATACCATATTAATAGGAAGTTTTTATGCTATGCTAAATACTTTGCTAAATATCTATTTTGTGGTGGGCGTGGTAAGAAAATATCAATTGAATCAGGTCACTTAGTTTAGTGGGAGTAAAACATATACTCAAATATCTTAGGAGAATGAGGGATTATATGCTTGTCCACCAAAGTGAGGCTTTGATGGTTATTGGATATGCAAATACTGACTTGTAGTTTGATTGTGATTCATGAAGTTGGACTTCAAGATATGTGTTCATCCTAGGTGGTGAAGATACACAATAAACGTAAGTATTATCTCATTAGAGAGATATAAGTACTTGTGAAGTAGTAGTAGAAAAGATAGTTTATGCAATAAATCTGGCTGAAACTTGTTTCCAAACCTTGCCTTGGAGTGACTATGAATTACTCTAGTGAGAGATAAGTGTCAGATATATAGGAAATTGTCTTTGAGGGCAAGTGGGAGATTGTTGGGATTTGTGCCCTAAAATCCAATTTATTAGCATGTCATAAATAATTAAATAGTTTAATTATATGAGACTGTTTATAAATGAACTAATGGGACATTATCTTAATCCATGAGATGCATAGTATGTGATTTATGTAATTTAGTTATAGAAGATATAAATCACAAGTTCTTTGTAAACTCAGAATTTTAGTTTGTAGTCGGTGATGAAATTAGACATTTCATCTGTGAAGACTATAACATATCAACTACGATGATTTGTCTTGATCATGGAAGTGGAGACTTCTAGTTGGTATGTTGATATGTTTTAAGAGTTAAGACATATTGAACTAGACCGCTGTGAGATTTATTATTCTCCTAACGACTATCAAATGAATAATAAATCTCACGACTTCTATTTACATGAACTCTAAATCCTGAGAGAATAATGGACCTGATCATGAGGTGTAGGTTGCTTTGATATATCAGGAGTGAGATCTATAAGTTACGATCAAAACCTCAGTATGTTGGGCAGCCGCATTAAATGTTGATGGAACATATATTTTCAAGATGAAATTCATAATCTCTTAACGGAGACATAAAATATTTCATTGAGATAAGTTTAATGGGTTTGGTTATTTAAGAGAGTTGGGCCCAACCACTTTAGTAAAGTTGTTACTAAAGTATATATTTATGAAATTGGATTTCATAAATATATGATGAATAACGTAAAGGATTAAACCGGGTACTCAAGGATTAAGATGTAGTAATCGTCAAAGTGGCAGTCTACATTCATGACTTTGTTTTACTACGAGTATTTTAATGAAGGGATTGCATGCATAATAAAGTCTTAGGATATAATTTATAGATAAGGCCTAGAGTGCAACTATATTTATATAGTGGCATTAAATATAGTTAATGGTAACTTTGGACTTGTCAAGAGTTGACAGAAAAGCCCAAGGCTCATTGGAGCTAGTGTCTTATTGGTCCCACTCCAAGCCACATACTAAAGCCCAATTGGAAATGCCCAAAAGGCTAGCCCAATTAGATAATCAGTTGTATATAAGGAGAGAAACATACAAAATTTCATAAGTGCTTTTTCATAAGGTTAAGATGAAGGTCTTTCATAAGGTTAAGATGAAGGTCTTTCATAAGGTTAAGATGAAGGTCTTTCATAAGAGAGTTTTCATAAAAAATGAAATGGAATGTATATGAGTGTTGGACACTCTTTATTCTCTCCTTAGAAATTGATTGAGAGACCACACATCTTGGGCATTAAGTGGAATTGGAGTGAAGATTAAAAGTCTTCTCAAGAACTTCTAATATTCGGTTTTGAATTTCACCGCACCAAGGTACTCTTTCTTATTCTTAAATTCTGAAACTTACATAGTACATGTTATCAATTGTGAATGAAGTAGATCCGTTAATTTTTCCGCTGCGCGCATGCATTTTTCCTACACAAAGGCTGTTAAAATCAATAAATTGTGGCAATTAACTTCTAAATTTGAAAGCATTAGGATGTCTGATGATGAATCTTTTGATGAATTCTATGCTAAACTTAATAATATTGTTAATTCTGCATATAACTTGAGTGAAATCTATGATCAACCTAAAATTGTTAGGAAGATTCTTAGATCTTTAACTGAAGATTTTAGACCCAAAGTGACTGTCATCACTGAGAGCAAGGATGTGGACTCCATCCTTGTTGATGAACTTGTAGGATCTCTTCAATCCTATGAGTTGGACCTACCTAAGACTAGCAAATCCAAATCAATGGCTCTTAAGTTAGTTATTGATGTTGGTGGATTTGATGATGAGCTCTCTGCTACAAAGATTGTTTACCTTGCCAAGAACTTTAGGAATTTCCTTAGAAACAACAACAAAAGTGATGGAAATATACATGTGCGCAGCGGAAAATTAATGGATCTACTTCATTCGCAATTGATAACATGCATTATGTAATTTCAGAATACAAGAACAAGAGAGTGTACCTTGGTGTGGTGAATTTCAAAACAAAGATTTTAAGCACTTGTGAATACTTTTAATCTTCACTCCAATTCCACTAATGCCCAAGATGTGTGGTCTCTCAATCAGTTATATGAAATGTTCAAGAGAGAATTCAAGAGTGTCCAACACTCACATACACCATTTCATGTAAGTTGTTTTATTTAAAAATCTGTATGTTTCTCTCCCTATAACTAATTATCTAATTGGGCTAGCCTTTTGGGCCTTTCCAATTGGCCTTTAGTATGTGGCTTGGAGTGGGACCAAAAGGGACCAATAAGACACTAACTCCAATGGGCCTTGGGCTTTTCTGTCAACTCTTGACAAGTCCAAAGTTACCATCAACTATATTTAATACCACTATATAAATATAGTTGCACTCTAGGCCTTATCTATAAATTATATCCCAAGACATTATTGTACATGCAACCCCTTCATAAAATATTCATAGTAATACAAAGTCATGAATGTAGACTGTCACTTTGTAAATTACTACATCTTAATCCTTGAGTACCCAATTTAATCCTTTTAAGTTATTCATTATATATTTATGAAACCAAATTCCATAAATATATACTTTAGTAATTTCTTACCAAAGTGGTTAGGCCTAACTCTCTGAATAACAAACCCATTAAACTTATCTCAAGGGAATATTTTGTATCTCTGTCAAGAGACTATGAATTCCATCTTGAAAATATATGTTCCATCAACACTAAATGTGGCTGCCCAACATACTGAGATTTTGACCGTTACTTTAGATCTCACTCCTGATATATCAAAGCAACCTACACCTCATGATCAGGTCCATTATTCTCTCAGGATTAAGAGTTCATGCAAATATAAGTCGTGAGATTTATTATTCATTTGACAGTCGTTAGGAGAATAATAAATCTCATAGCGGTCCAGTTCAATATGTCTTAACTCTTAAAACATATCAACATATCAACTAGAAGTCTCCACTTCCATGATCAAGACAAATCATCGTATGTTATAGTCTTCGCAGATGAAAAGCCCAATTTCATCACCGACTACGAACTATAATTCTGAGTTTACAAAGAACTTGTGATTTATATCTTCTGTGACTTTTCACATAAATCACATACTATGCATCTCATGGACTATATGATAATGTCCAAATATTCATGTTACCATTATTTCAAATAATAATAAAACAACTTTATTAAACACAATATTAAGTCATACATAATGTCATACTTAATATTATACATAGCATTATACAATAGGATTTAAGGGCACTAATCCTAACAAGAAGGGTAAGAGATAAGAACACTGCTGAACCTAGAAACTTTAGGAAGAATGATCCCACTAAGGTTAACAACACTGATAAACCTAGAGAAAAAGTAGGTTAATCTTTTAATAGTTCTATGGGTCGTCAATGTTTTGGATGTCAAGGGTATGGTCACATGAAATCTGAATGTCCTACTTACTTGAAGTCTAAGGGTAAGGATATGGCTGTAACCCTTAGTGATGGTGAAGTTTCTGATGATGAGTCTGGTTGTGACGAGGATGGAAACTTCATTGCTTTCACTACTACTGCTGTAGTCAATGAAAGTGTATCTGCTGAAGAGAACTGTTCTGATGGGGAACTCTCTGAGGATACAGATCTTCAAGAAGCCTACAATAAAATTTGCAAAGTTGCTGCAAAGGATGCTATGAATGTTGAATTAGGCTTGAAGAAAATTGCATCTCTTGAGCTTGATAAGAAAAATTTGCTTGTTAAACTGTTTGATGCTACTGAACTTTTGAATAATGTGAAGACTGAGAACATGCTTTTGCTTGATAAAGTTAAGAATTTGGAACATAAGCTTTCTGTTGCTAGAGAACAATCTAATAGGTCTGCTAGTTCCAAACTTGATCATATGCTTTGTGTTCAAAAGTCTCATTCTGACAAAACTGGGTTAGGTTTTGTAGAAAGCATTAATGTGTCTGCACCCAATTCCACTATCTTTGTTCCTTCATCTTCTTTTGAACCCCCTGTGAGTGAGGTTGTCAAACCCTTAGAAGTTACACCTCCTAGGAAGATTAGGGTTGAACTGAATGAGTCTAAACCTAAGCAGTCTACCCTTTCTAAGGACAAGTCACATGATAAGCCTGCATGAGTTTGTCATTTTTGTGGAAAGCCTGGACACATTCGTCCAAACTGTTACAAGCTACTAAAAGAGCAAACAAACCAAAAGTACCTGTGCCTCAAGCACAAGATCCTATGGTACTCATTGGTGAATTGGTAAAGGCTCTAAACCTTTATTCCAATCCTGGAGTTGGAAATCATTCTCATGTGAATAAGAACTCCAATGCTCGTGGTGCATCTAAAAAGTTTTGGATGCAAAAGACTCAATCTAATTGAGTCCTTTTGACATGGTCCTTATGCCTCATTGCTATATTCTTTGTGACCATTGTTCTTTGGTTTTTGTTTTCCTTGTTTCTAGGATTTGCATTGCATAACATTCATGCATTTCGTTCTAGGTTTTTTTTTTTTTTTTTAATAATAAAAAAAAAAAGGGAAGAAAAAGGAAACAAGTTGTGTTTTGCACTATTTTCTTGGTTTTGAAAACAAGGTTGGTCAATTTATTTTCACATAACATGTCTTTTGTACCTTGTTTAGCTTTGATGAGCTTACTTATTGCACTTTACTAGTTGAAGCTTTGTAGTGCATGTTGTGTGGGAAAGATGTTTATGGTTTTGATCACTTTGTCTTGATCTTGAAGTCACATGTCTTTGACTGTTGGACTTGAACCTTTTGAGAAAGGCATAAATAACCATCTCACAACTGTTCACTAGCCAATCATGAACACCTTAGTGCATATCGTAAGATTTTGTGCTCGAGAAAGTGTAGCACATGCACAAAAAGATCATAAGGTGTAGCCTCGATTTAAATGCTAAAATTGGTGTGTACATTATCCTGGCTATTTTAATAAGTTTCTGAACAATTAAAATTTGTGTGTACAATATGAGGCAAAATCAAGAAACTTACATGATTGCAAGCTTATGATCTAGGACATGTGGGAGTTATATGATGTAACTCTTTTGGTGATAGTCTCTTTCAAATTCTATGTGATGAATTTTGTAGAAATTGTGATTGATTTCTATTTACATATCACCTCACATGTATCTCAAGCTTTTGCTAGTTGCACACACTACACAAGTTACTCTTTGCTAAACATTGTACATGTTATTGTGTGTGTTTTTGGTCTGACCAACCGAGTTTGCAAATACTTTGAGTTTTTATGCAAAACAGATTTGATGCTTGAGAACTTATGGAAAATGTTTGAAAATATTAATTTTGGGAAAAATGAGTTTAAAACTGTTGTTTTTGAAAAACATTTCATCACATACTCATGCATTTTGTTCATCAATTTCAATGCTTTGAGGTGTTCCTAAAATGTGTTTTTTTTTTTTTTAAAAAAACTGTGTTTTTTTCTCAAAAATTTTGTAAGCCTCTGTCTGTTTCGATTGATCGAGTTTGTTTTTCGATCAATTGAAATTATTTTTAAAAATTTAAGGGAGCCTCTGTCTGTTTCGATCAATCGAAAATCGTGAATCAAGTTTTTTAAAAACTGAGTTTGACTTGTTCAAACTCACTTTTCAAAAGTTTTTCAAATTTTTCTCTCTCTCTCCGATTTGGACAAGGCTCATCATCTATTTTTTGTCGTTTTCCTCCGGTCTTTTTGCAAGGTTTTCCTCTCTCTAAGTCGGTAAGTCCATTATACCCTTCCTTTTGCATTTATTTTCATGTTTTCATGCATAAACTCATGCATTTTGTTGGGATTTTCAGAACTATTCAAATTTGGGGTTTTTGATGATTCAAGCCACATTTTCTGAAATTGATCAATGGGTTTTTGTTCTAGGATGTTATCAACTTGATCTTGATGGTTTAAGTTGATCAATTTGATGAATTTTGAGAAATTGAAATTTCTAGGGCTTGTATGTATTCGAATTAGGGGATTTTGTTCAATTAGGTCCAAATTGATAAAATTGGCTTGTTGGATTGATGTATTTGATCATTATAAACTGTATTCCATCTTGTGTGATGATCGATTGATCAATTTTTTCAAATTGAACAAGTGGTTATCTAAAATTTTTGGGGTTTTTTTTTGTTAGAAACTCTATGCTCAAGCCAATTTTGTGATTTTGAACTTAATTTCACTGCATTAGAGCATGCATCATGACATTTAACTATTCATGCATCATATAGATTTTTTTTCTATATATTTTTTTTGTGCTAACTTGCAGTTTGCCCTTGGTTTTTGTTTTCTTTTATTCTGCTTTGTGTCTTTGTCCTTATCCTAGCACCATGCCTAGGAAGACTAGAGCCTATAGGACACCCTCCACTTCCTCTAAGTCTCCCTCTAGGAGTGAGTTGTTTTGGAATGACAAAAGCAGAGAGGTTTATGAGAAACTGAACAGTAAGAGAAAGATTTGGGCTGAGCGTTTTGTTGTGTTAGATGAGGTTGATCCTGCCATTAGGGCAAACTTTGAGAGTAGAGGCTAGTTGTCTTTGTTGGAGGTAGATCATCCACCCCCGACCGCCCTGATTAGAGAGTTCTTCTCGAATCTCTCTTGTCACATCTATGATTCCAACACCCTTGTTAAGAGTTGGATACGAGGTGTTGAGTTCACCATTACCCCTAGGATAGTGGCTGAAACTCTTGGGGTTCCGGTCGTTAGGCAGCCTGTCTATCCTTATGAGAAGTCTCCACCCCTTGATGACGTTATGTCATACATCACTGGGTTTTCTATCCAGTGGGGTTCTGATCCTCGGATCACGTACGCTGAGCTTACTAAGACTACCTATCTTTTCTTTAGGATAGCGTGTCATTCTTTGTGGCCTATTTCTCATCTCCACACCATCCCTCTTGAGCGATGTGTGTTTTTGTACGCTTTTGTTTCTGGTGCGTCTATTAGTTTTCCTCATTTGTTTCTTCGTTCTTTGAACGAAGTTCATAGGAGTTCTACCGTCGCTCATGCTCTTATTTATCCTATTTTCATTCATAGGATTTTGTTGTTTCTCGATTTAGTTGATTTCCCTGCTGGTGAGCCCGTACATGTTATAGCTCCCATAGGTGCCACATTCCTTAGGCAGAGGGCTGCTCACTTGAGAGTTGGCTCTACGTGTCCTAGAGGTGAGTCGTCTGGTGCTGTACCCCCTCCTCCCTCTTCTACAGGTGCTACTACGGCTGAGGCGTCTAGTGCTGCTGATGCTGATGTTCCTCCATCGACTACTTCGGATGATTCAAACATTCGACGTACGTTGGATCATGTCTTGACCATTCAAGTGGCTCATGGACAGATTTTAGTGGACGTGCTCGATGAGATCCATGCCTTGCGAGCAGAGTTGGCACAGTTTCGACGATCCTCACCGCCACCTCTTTTTGATGATGGATTTTGATTACCCTTTGGCATTCCGTCACAAAAAGGGGGAGTACTTTAGGATTTGAGCACTTGTAGAGTTTTTGTTTTTAGGGGGAGAGTTTTTTTTGTTTGTTGGAGCTTGAGGAGATTAGATTGTATCTAGGTGCTTCACTTTGAATTTACTTTTTTAGCTCTTGCTGTATTTTTGTTGGGCTATTCATGTTAGGGGGAGTTACATTTTTTGTTTCATATGTTTCTTGTTTCACTGCTTATTGATTTATATTTATGAGTTATTCATTGGTATATGTCTTTATTTTGTGTTGAGTGAAATCAAGAATTTATTTTGTTTACTTGTATTTTCCACACATGCGGTTAGGTGTTTTGTTTAGTGTTTCAAGAAATATACATGTTGATTTAATTTAGCTGCTGTCTACACTTGCAACTGATGGATAGTAGTTAGGATTAGATTTGTTATAATGAGCATTTTTTGTAAAGGGCTTTTCTTTGTAAACTTTGAGTTTTTAGTCGTGTTTTGTCACGAATTGCCAAATGGGGAGTTTGTTAGGTTCTAAAGAGTTAGGAACTAATGTATTTAGAACTCTAATGTGTATTGTTGGCAAACCATGATCAAAACAGGTTGTTTAGTCTTGTTTAGATTTGCTCAAAGTTATTTCTTTTATGTAAAGTTGGATTCAAGCTGATGCAGAATTGATAGTGCATTTCGGCCTGGTTCGATCGATCGAAACTTAGGCTCGATTAATCGAAAATCTGGCAGAATGCGTTTTTCTGTAGAATACCAACTTAGCCCTAGTTCATTAAAACGTTTAGGATTTTATGTTTTTGCCCTAGGTATATAATGCAAACCCTAGCCACGTTTTTCTGTTGCTCATGTTGCTGTTTGTGTGAATCTCTTGTGAGATCTGTGAGGAGCTTTCCTTTACACAAGCTTAGGATTATCAAGAGAAGATTCGTTCAAGAACTTGATGATCATTCAGTTGCTACCATAAGAACTTAAAGAAACACAAGTGGGTGTGCTTGTACTTGCTAGAGAATCCAAGAAAGAAGGAGTCCGTGGTCTCGGAGCTTGCACGTAGTCGTGTCAGTAAGTTTCTACTGGTAGGTAGCAATAGGATGTTAGTGGTTTAAGTCCTATTGTAAAACTTCGATTCTTTCATATTGGATTCAGGTTTACCTTGAGGATAGTTAGGTTAAATCCTCCCTAGGATTTTACCGGTTTGGTTTCCTGGGTCATCATATCATTGTGTTATTTATATTTCCGCTGCTATGCATGATATGATTGTTTGATTGTGATAACCTAGATTTGGAATTTAGACTAAGTAATAACTTGGCTAATTAACTAGGTTAATCCAATTGTGTTTTAAGGGGTCTAAAAACATACACAAACCATTTTACATCAGAAATATTAGTACAAGTCAATGAGTTGGGATGGTTCATGTAAGAATCAGAAAAGGTAAAACACAAGAAATGACCTTTTAATGATATATTAACCCATCCAGCTACTAATCTCTTAATCATATATGATAAGGGTGTTCTGGGAAAGAAGTAAACTTGTTACATACGAGGAAGCCGACGGTTCCAATGAGCTCGTCAGCTTCACATGCATACACGAAAGTATGAAAGCAACGATGATGTAGGCCGATGACCCCACCTCAATACCCAACGACATCTACACGAAACGATGGAACGAGAGGCTGACGAGAAGAAAGAAGCCGACGGGAATAAAGAAGCCAAAGAGAATAAAAGAGCGTGACGGGTCCAGCGTGGCTTTGCTTGGCCTCCACGAATATCTATGCAAGGAAATATCTTGCACCCCACGATTAACCCTAGTCAAGGGAATTCCTATAAGGAAAGGATCCCACAAACTATATGCATTAATGAGAATCTTCTCTACAAGGAAAAAACCCTCTCCGCCAAGGAACAAATGTCAGCTCTACGCTACTATAAAAACCCCAATACCCTCCTAAACCAAGGTACGCATAATTTACCCCAATTCTGGAACTTTAGAGTTGTGAAAATTCTCTAACTTAAACCTCGGAGGGTATTTGGCCGGTACCACACCAGTACTCTCTGCAAGGTCTTTTTTGTTTCTGTTTCGTAGGTTCTGTCTAGAGCACATGAGGACCGTGTGGCTCGTTGACGATTTTTGGCATCATCAATTGGCACCGTCTGTGGGAAAGAAAACAGTAACAGCCATATTACCACTTCCCAGACAAAGAGTTGTATGGTACTCACTCGCTCGATGGCAACCAATAACTATACCGGAGAAGAACCACGCACTATTGCCCTTGAAAGACAAGTACAGACCCTAGCTACGGCTGTGGAACGCCTTACTAAGCAAAACCACGACCTAGAGGAACAGTTGCGCCAAAGGGATGCTAGGACCAACAGTCACGGAGAAGAGCAAGAGGGCACCAGCGCAGAAAGGAGGGACTGAGAAAGACCAGAAGGCGGCAATGCTCCGAGTAGACAAGAGCGACAAGATACTAGCCATCCATCCGTCGCAGAAACAGCACCACTAAATATAGTCGCAGAGATGCAGATGATGAAGGAGCGGATGGACTTCATGATGAACGCCCTCAGAGGACGGGTGTCAAGCAACCTCGACGAGTTAGTCCACCGGACGGACTCGCCTTTTACTACACCTGTCACTTCGTTCCCTCTTCCGCCGAAATTTCGTATGCCGCAGGTAGAAGCCTACGACGGGTCAAAGGATCCCTTAGATCACCTGGAGTCATTCAAAACCCTTATGCACTTGCAAGGCATGGCAAACGAGATCATGTGTCGAGTCTTCCCGAATACGCTAAAGGGTCCTGCAAGGGTATGGTTCAGCAGGTTGACACCCAACTCCATCAGTACCTTCAAAGAGCTGAGCGCACAGTTTGCCTCGCACTTTATCAGGGGGCACAGGTATAAGAAGTCCACTACATGCCTTATGAGCATCAAACAACGAGAGGATGATACGCTGAGATCCTACATAACCTGCTTTAATAAGGAAGCCCTCTCGATAGACGAAGCTGATGACAAGATACTTGTTGCTGCATTCACCAATAGATTGCAGAAGGCCCATAAGACTTACCTTAGGATGGTTCAAAACGTCCAGCTGACAGGTTTCATCCTAAAGATGGCATGGTTCAACAACCCTATAATTAGATTCTCGGAAGAAGACGCTCGACATCTCCACCACCCACACGACGATGCACTCGTTGTTAGTATTCAAGTAGGGGACTACAACACTCATCTGGTCCTAGTTGATAATGGAAGCTCTACTGATAGCCTCTACTACCCGGCATTCCAGCAGATGAGGATCGAGAGAGAGCGACTCGTAACAGCCAATGCGCCGCTCGTTGGGTTCGGAGGAACGAGGGTATACCCCCTCGGTGCGGTCACATTGCCCATGACGGTTAGTGACTACCCTTAGCAAATTACTAAGGACGTTGCATTCCTTATTGTCGACTGCTCATCTACCTACAATGCCATATTGGGCTGACCTACCCTCAACTCATGAAAGGCCGTGACTTCAACCTATCACATGATAATCAAATTCCCCACCGAGTACAGAGTAGGAGAGGTACATGGGGACCAAGTGGCAACACGTGAGTGCTACATAGCAATGTTGGAGATGGACGACCATTTGCAGACCATGTGCATTGAAGAACAGAGGGCGGTCGCAGAGCCCGTTGAAGGATTGGAGGAGATACTTCTCGATAACTCTAGGCCCGAGCAAACGACTAGGATCGGCACCCTCGCCAGTCCGTCAGTCCGTCAAGCGCTCACGGCATTCCTAAGAGAAAACCAGGACGTCTTTGCTTAGAGTCATAAAGACATGCCCGGGATTGACCCTTCAGTCATGGTGTACAGGTTGAATGTGTCACCCTTTTTCCCCTTATCCGTCGGAAGAAGCGAGTGTTCACCCAAGAACGAGACCGAGTTATAGCGGAAAAAGTCTGCAAACTGCAAGATGCAGAATTCATCAGGGAGGTGTACTACCCCGACTGGCTGGCCAATGTAGTGATGGTTAAAAAAACCAACGGGAAATGGAGGATGTGTGTAGACTTCACGGACTTGAACAAGGCGTGCCCAAGGATAGCTACCCCCTCCCACGGGTTGACATCCTGGTAGACTCGACACCAAAACACCAGTTATTGAGCTTCATGGATGCATTTTCTGGTTACAACCAGATCAAATTGGACGAAACTGATCAGGAGGAAACTTCATTCGTCACCAGTCAAGGCCTCTTCTGCTATAAGGTGATGATGTTCGGTCTCAAGAACGCGAGCGCAACATATCAGAGGCTCATGAACAAAATGTTTGCACATCAGATTGGAAGAAATTTCCAGGTTTACGTGGATGACATGCTAGTGAAAATCCAAAGGAAGGATGATCATTTAGACGACCTCAATGAGACCTTTGACACCCTCTGCTTTTACAACATAAAGCTCAATCCAAGCAAATGCGCATTTGGGGTGACGGTTGGAAAATTCTTAGGGTTCATGGTGTCTCAGAGAGGTATCGAAGTCAACTCAGACAAGATCTGGGCCATAATGGAGATGGCACCACCAAGGAACACAAAGAAGTGTAATGCCTCAACGGCAAGGTAACTGCGCTAAACAAGTTCGTTTCGAGGGCAATGGACAATTGTCTACCTTTCTTTCGCACGCTTAAGAAGTCCTTCGAGTGGACAGCCAAATGCCAACAAGCTTTTGATGTTCTAAAAGCATACCTCTCTTCCCTACCATTGCTAAGTCCCTCCTAACCAGGAGAAGAGCTATTTCTCTATCTGGCCATCTCCTCGGCTGTCGTCAGTGCGTCCTTAGTCACAGAAGAAGACAGGGTGCAGAAACCTGTGTACTACACTAGTCGGGCACTCCATGGCGCAGAGGAGAGGTACCCACCGATGGAGAAGCTCGCCTTCGCTTTAGTTACCGCAGCCCGTAAGCTCAAGCCATACTTCCAGGCCCACACTGTGGTCGTTCTGACAGACAAGCCTCTACGACGGGCAATGAGTAACCCTGAAGCAGCTAGATGGATGGCGATATGGGTAATAGAATTAAGCGAGTTTGACGTACAATACCGCCCGCGTACTGACATAAAGGGACAGGTGGTCGCTGACTTCATTGCGGAATTCACCAACATGGAAGGCTAGGGGACAGAAGAGCATCCCCAATAGAGTATTCACACGGACGGATTGTTTAACAGGTAGGCTGGTGGAGTCAGTATAGTGTTTCATTCTCTAGAAGGGGACAAGATCAAGTATATGGTTCGTCTCGACTTCCCTACGACTAACAATAAAGAAAAGTACGAGGCTTTAGTGGCAGGACTGGATCTCGCCAAAGCCGCAGGGGCCACGAGTGTGGTTGTGTACTGCGATTCTTAGGTGGTCACGAGTCAGGTGAACGGTGACTATGAATGCAAAGGGGAAAGAATGAAGAAATACCTGGAGTAAGTAAGGAAACGGGTGGGCGAGTTTCAGGCCAAGTTTGTTCAAATCCCCAGGGAAGAGAACGGGTAAGCCGACCGTCTTGCCAAAGTCGCATCAGCTGAACACATGCTCATCCCTAGTAAGGTACTTTCTTTTGTTCAGCTTTCACCTTTGATAAACGGTGTCAGTGTGCAGGAAATAGACTCAGGAAGCAATTGGACCACACTAATAGTTTCTTATTTAAAAGACGGGACACTACCTGCCGGTAAGGAGGCCGCAATAAGCTGAAGGTTCAGGCGGCGCGATTTGTCCTGATAAAAGACGTCTTGTATAAAAGAGACTTCTCCTGCCCGTACCTAAGATGCTTAAGCCTCGAGGAAGCAGATTATGTCATGAGAGAAGTCCATGAAGGGATCTGCGGGAACCATTCAGGGTCACGGTCACTGGTGCACAAGCTAATCCGGGCTGGATACTATTGGCTTACCATGCAGAATGATGCCCAAGCTTGTGTCAAAGCCTACGACAAATGTCAAAGGTTCAACAACATCATTAGACAACCAACAAAAGAGCTCACTCCAATAACGGCTCCATGGCCTTTTGCTCAATAGGGATTAGACATCATAGGCTCATTCCCAATAGCGATAAGACAACTAAAGTTTCTAGTGGTTGGCATAGACTACTTTACCAAATGGGTGGAAGCTAAAACCCTGGCCACCATCACAAAGAAAAACGTACGAAACTTCATCCAGAGGAACATCATCTGTAGAAGGAGATCCCTAGAGTCTTGGTCTCAGATAACGGAAAATAATTCGACAACGACTCGTTCAGAGATTTTTGCTCACAACTGGGAATCAAGAATCACTACTCCTCACCCGCCCACCCTCAGTCCAACGGACAAGTTGAGGTCACGAACCGATCCTTGCTCAAGATCATCAAGACTTGGCTTGAGGGGGCAAAGGGTATATGGCCAGAAGAGTTGCCAAGCGTACTATGGGCATATAGGACAACGGCCAGGACACCTATAAGAGAGACGCCGTTTCGACAAGCGCATGGGAGCGAGGCCGTCATCCCAGCTAAGGTTAGACTCACAAGCTACAGAGTGGAGAACTATGATGAGAATAGGAACAACGAAGCCATGCGCCTACAGCTTGACCTAGTAGATGAAGTAAAAGCAACAGCCAAACAAAGGTTAGCGTGGTACCAGAATCTCATGGCCAAGCATTACAACTCCAGAGTCAGACGCAGAGATTTCAAAGTCGATGACCTCGTCCTAAGGAAGGTCACGGGCGCCACGAGAGATCCCTCCCAAGGAAAGTTGGGACCTAATTGCGAAGGACCCTACAGAATCACTTTATAGCAGAGGAAAGGCACCTACCACCTCGAGACGCTAGACGGGCAGAAGTTTCACCACCCATGGAATACGAAGCACCTGAAAAGATACTACCAGTAGACGACGACACGAACAACAACACTCCTCATTTCTAGTTTACTTCCTTTTAGTTAATTTTTACTATCTACAATACTCTTTAAACCCATAGGGCAACATTTTATTCTTTCAAGAACAATTTTTTACTTATGCACGTATTTATCACAATAAGAGGAGTTATTCATATATGACTTGTGTATGTATACGTCTCTACGAATCTACATCTGTGATCAAGTACTTAAGTAGAAGGGTATCATTAAATTACTAAGTCCATAAGTGAACGAGTCCATCCTGAGGGATGCCTCCAAATTAACAAGTCCTTAAAAGGATGGGCTCATTATTCAGTCCATAAATGGACGGGTTTGCCCCAAAGGGTGCCAGTAAATTACTAAGTCCATAAGTGGACGGGTCCATCCCAAGGGATGCCTCCAAATTAACAAGTCCTTAAAAGGACGGGCTCATTATTCAGTCCATAAGTGGACGGGTTCGCCCCAAAGGGTGCTAGTAAATTACTAAGTCCATAAGTGGACGGGTCCATCCTAGGGGATTCCTCCAAATTAACAAGTTCTTAAAAGGACGGGCTCATTATTCAATCCATAAGTGGACGGGTTCACCCCAAAGGGTGCCAGTAAATTACTAAGTCCATAAGTGGACGGGTCCATCCCAAGGGATGCCTCCAAATTAACAAGTCCTTAAAAGGACGAGCTCATTATTTAGTCCATAAGTGGACGGGTCCATCCCAAAGGATGCCTCCAAATTAACAAGTCCTTAAAAGGACGGGCTCATTATTTAGTCCATAAGTGGACGGGTCCATCCCAAAGGATGCCTCCAAATTAACAAGTCCTTAAAAGGACGGGCTCATTATTCAATCCATAAGTGGACGGGTTCGCCCCAAAGGGTGCCATTAAATTACTAAGTTCATAAGTGGACGGGTCCATCCCAAGGGATGCCTCCAATTTAACAAGTCCTTAAAAGGACGGGTTCATTATTCAGCCCATAAGTGGACGGGTTCGCCCCAAAGGGTGCCAATAAATTACTAAGTCCATAAGTGGACAAATTCACCCAAAGATATGCCTTCAAAATATTAAGTCCTTAAGAGGATGGGTTCCTTATTAAATCCTTAAGTGGACGGGCTTATTATTAAAGTCCTTAAGCAGACGGGTTAAATATTAAGTCCACAAGTGGATGAGTTCAGACTATGGGAGGCTTTGAAAACATCAAGTCCTCAAAAGGGACGGGTACATTCAAGTAGACGGATACATCCAAGTACATGGGTTCCCCAAGCCTTCATAGGGACAGATGCATTCTAACACGTATGCTAAGGCAGACGGATAAACACAATAGGAAACAAAAGCACACTCAAAGTAACAAGGCTAAAAGCGACGAATGTAATGAAATATTAAATAAAGCCCATAAAAAAGGGAAAGCGTTTACAACAAAGCCCAAAAACAAGGGCATTTACTATTGTTTGGAAATAAGAAGGGATACATAAAAAACTAAGAATTAAAGCTAAGCTGAAGGGTTCGGGGCGTCTTGGGCAACAAAGTTCTGGGCGTCTTGAGCAGGGGTCTTCAATAGACGAGACTGAGGTGGCAACGTGGCCATCAAGGACGGGTTGAGCAATAACCACGCCATCGTCCTTAGGAACCTGCTCCTCTGTATGAGTGGAATCATCGGACTTTTCACTGACGGTGTCACTACCTGCAGGAGTCGTCGGCACTGGGTCATCCATGGAGATCTTGGACAAGTCAAGGTCTGGATAGACAGACCCAACTTGCTTCAAGCAGTCATCAAAAACTTCACCATAGTAGACGGCGCACGCATCAATAAAAGACTGCGAGGCCCTAAACTCCACCACGACGTCAGCTTTGGCCTTCTCCGTCTGCTCATGAAGGGTCGTCAGCTTCGTCTTCAAGCTTTCCTTGGCTTTCTGTGCTTTCTCTCGAAGGCGGGATTCCTCTTTCAATTTTTCAGTGACAGCCATCACCTCCTTATTGAGGGTATGGACGGCCTCCTTGTACTGATCCCACTCATTGTTCTCAATTTCTTGACACTTCTGAAACCAACGGATCACCCTATCCTGGGCGACGTTTCTATCCTGAAGCACCTTCATGCGCACCAACGCCTGAGATCAAGACAACTGTCAGCAAATGAGTAAAAGAATGGAACAAAGTCTGAGAAAAAAAGCATACCCTAGAAAGATCAAAGAGACCTGACACCCCTAAGTCTTCAGTCGTCTGCTCAGCATAAGGGTCCAAGTCCATCTCCTTGATGATTGACTCCACCATCTCAACGGCATGTTCCTTATGTGTGAGAAGATGACGAACAGTCCCCTGAGCGACGGGGCCTGTCGCTGTCATCAAACCTTTATCAGCTCTATGGCTGGGTTTGAGAGGCGACGGCTACTTCTGCTACTTGTCACCAATAAGAGTGCCCGGTCCCTTCTTGTGAGGACGGTCATCCTTCCCTTCATTCTTTCGTTTTGGCGGCCCTTTAGTGACGACCTTGGGAGCCGACGTCGAGGCTCCCTCCTTTTCCTTTTTCTTGCGTGCTGCAACGCCCTTACCAAGGCCCTTTACCTCCCAACCTCCATTTTTGCGAAGGGTAAAAGACAAGTGTTAGAAGAACAGACGCTAGTATAAAACAGACGGAGGAAAAATAAGCTAAAAAGTAAACTTATGCCGATGGGAGTAATCCTTCAATTTGCGGGCTACAGGCATCGGTTTAGGACCACCACAATAGGCATGCAGCTTATCAAGGGTGACAAGGTCCTTCCACCTCCGTTCCTCAAAAGGAATATCAAGCACGCGACAAATAAACACCTCCTACTCGTCAGTTATCTGTGGACGAACGCTAGCTAAAAAAAGAAAAAAGTAGACGACATCAAACACTTAGCAAATAAATAAAGAGAAGGTGAAAGTGCAGACGGTATTAAACCTGAATCCTTGACAATACCCTAAGTATTGTCAAAGCCATGAGGCATAGTAACCCACTACTCCTGTCGGCATACCCAATCCGTCCCTTGGACAAAAAAGTACCTATTTTTCTAATTTCTATTAGAGTTAGGCATGTCCGACACCAGCTTGAGTGACATCTTCCTTGCCGCAAAATGGTAGATCCCTTGGGACGAGGAGATATGTTGGGGGTTTGTAACGCCAAAAGAACTCGTCGAGAGTAAGTCGACGGTTCCCACCGCTTAGACGACCCCACAGGACTTCTACTCCTATAAATATTCTCCAAGCGTTAGAAGCTATTTAGCTGACGGAAAAACCTAGGAAATTGGCCAACTGACGATGTAATTCCGTCAATGGCAATCTCAATCCCGCCGCGAACACGGCGTCATACATGCCAACGTCCGCGGTCTTCCCAGAGTAGCACTTTTCAAACTTCCTGGGCAAACAGATAGGGATATCCTCGGGGATTTGGTAACAATCCCGTAGGTTCTTGAAAATTTTAGTCGTCATCATCAGCTTAAAATCGTTGACGGTCCATATCGCAGGAAGGATAAAGGGACGGGTCCTACCATCCCTTGGGCTTCCTGGACTTCCTCCCTCAGGAGCACTCATGTCATCCTCACCCTCGTCCTCGTCCTCGTCATCCTCTTCCTCACACTCCTCCTCGTCCTCATCTTCCATTTGTCCACTTCTCCCTCGTCATATTCATCTCCCTCATCCTCTTCATTCTCACCACTCAAGGACTGGGTGGATGGCTCCCTTTCTAGGTACCTAAGGAAATCCTCCTCAAGATGACGCCCCGACAGAAAGACCTCATCGTAGCCCACGCCTTCACGGACTGACCATGACAGTTCACTCGTCGCTTCCCTATCTGACATCTATCCACCTACAAGCGACAGAGGTGTTATCTAAGAACCTATCTTGACGAGGTTTCAAAATATAAAAAAGGGGGAAGGACGGGATGCAAAGGTCTAAATCAAGACGAGAAGTAAGAAAACTTACGATGGTAAAGCGGATGGATTGAAAGCGACGGCCCCTTCGAGGATTGACGACAGCAAGTTAACAGCAAAGAAGATGACGGAACGACAGATCTCCCTCTTAAGATTTGCTAAGGTGAAGTAAAGAAAAATGGGAGGAGGTGATGAGCTACTTATAGGACGAAGGAGCGCGGGAAACGAAGCGACGCTTTTGTTCAAAAACGAGGCCAACCAGCCTGTGCCACGTGTCCTAGCATTTAATAAAAGCTGCTCAAGAGCCATTAATGACACCCCTTTTCCAACAAATAAAAGATAAATAATAAGAAAAAGCTACAAATTACACTCCATAACCCGTCAGCTAAAGCCGACGGAGCCATGGAGTAGAGGGGCAGTTGATAAGGGTGTTCTGGGAAAGAAGTAAACTTATTACATACGAGGAAGCCGACAGTTCCAATGAGCTCGTCAGCTTCACATGCATACACAAAAGTACGAAAGCAACAATGATGTAGGCCGACGACCCCACCTCAATACCCGACGACATCTACACGAAACGACGGAATGAGAGGCTGACGGGAAGAAAGAGGCCGACGAGAATAAAGAAGCCAAAGGGAATAAAAGAGCATGACGGGTCTAGCGTGGCTTTGCTTGGCCTCCACGAATATCTATGCAAGGAAATATCTTGTACCCCACAATTAACCCTAGTCAAGGGAATCCCTATAAGGAAAGGATCCCGCAAAATATATGCATTAATGAGGATCTTCCTTACAAGGAAAAAACCCTCTCTGCCAAGAAACGAATGTCAGCTCCACGCTACTATAAAAACCCCCAAAACCCTCCCAAACCAAGGTATACATAATTTACTCCAGTTCTGGCACTCTAAAGTTGTGAAAGTTCTCTAACTTAACCTTCGGATGGTATTTGGCCGGTACCACACCGGTACTCTCTGCAAGGTCTTTTTTGTTTCTATTTCGCAGGTTCTGTCTAGAGCACGTGAGAACCGTGTGGCTCACTGACGATTTTTGACATCATCAATATACAAAAGCAATTTTACAAGTTCTAGAGTGCCTGGGAAACATCAACAACTCCTTAAAAAGATTAAACTTTTCCTCTAAATCTGGAGGTTTAGAAGTGATTGTCATTTTCTTCAAGAATCTTGAACTCTTTAGTAAATATCGAAGAAGTTCCAACTCATCCTTGGACCATCGAAAGCCTTCAAAATGAAACGT